>WEIU01007604.1:147426-180359 GCA_013389925.1 Aegithalos caudatus
TGGGATGTTGTGCATTCCAGAAGTCTGAAAATCTGTACCCTACAATATGCTACAACATCTCAGAGGAAGAACACTTTGTTCATTAGAAAACAGACAGGGAATAGAAATGTAAAAGTCTTTTGTCATTCCAAAATGATCCTTTTTTATGGAAGCACTACTGAGCTGCATCATTGGGAATTCATTTGGTCCTCTTCAGTGAAAAGAGACAGAGAAAACAGACTTTTGAAAGGTAATGGTCAGAATGCATGAAAACAATTAGGAACCTCTCAACAGAAATGTTACCTGTAACCATCCCCTTCTCAAAACAGGTTCCCATGCATCAGTCTGCAGGGAACTCATTTCACTGCAAAACATGCTTTTCATGAGTCCTCTTCAAGCTGGGACCAGTTTGCTCAGTATCAAGATCTCATTGGCTCTCCCGTTGTAGCTACATTCATCCTTCGATGTTAGTATGAGACAAGAAATGTCAGTAAAACAAGTAAAATGCACCTTATATTTTTCAACACGTATCTGAGAACATCCAAGGAATGTGAAAATAAATTGAAAATTCCTGTTCTGTTGGATGGATGACAGGATAAATTGGTAATAGCTCCTTCCTGTGCAAGAAGTGCCAGAGCAATATGCCAAAGCAGACCACATGCCATAGGCTCCTTTTATCCCATTTAATGCAGGATAGAATATACTTATTTGGTTCACTCTGCAAGAAACATAGCTTGTTGCATTATAAACAAATCATATTACCTAGAAATAACTTCAAAACAGTGCTTGCAGACTTTTCACCAGAGAGATTAGAGTGGTTAACATCTGAAGAGGAAGATTTGGAAGCATATCTGTAGAGTTACGCTGGTTACAGAAGACACTCCCAGTGTCAAGGTTTCTGCAACAGACTGTATAAAATAGTCTGTCTATAGAAAATTGTCTGTCTGACCATATGTAATTATGTAACCATCACTAGCTATATGATTGTAATCCAGGACAAATACATATTCACAGCACTTCTTCCAATGATTTTCATCCTTCTTCTTACATTTCCATTGACATTTTTCAGAGCGTCTGCCTTCCTATATTGTATTTAACACAGAACTACTGAGGCTTGAATATATCTACCTCTCTGCTCTTCCAGACTGAAAAAAGCTTTCCTTCCCCCCAAGGGGATCATGAAGGCCTAAAGAATTGCTGTGGATGTCTGCTTATTGCACAGGCCATTGCCTTTTCCATCCAGGTAGCCCAGAGGAAACTTGCGCGCACCTTGACATCCTGAAAATAAAGAAGAAGTGTTCACACTCTTCAACCATTACTGGAAATCACTTTAGTAAGCACAATGGGGCCAAGAAAAAAAGAGCACTTCAATGGGGGAAAAAAAACCCAAAACCACAAAGAAAACCTTCATCAGAAATAAAAATGGGTTGTGTAGAGTCAGAAAAAGGAAATATTTTTCTATGGGATTCTTCTGACTTTAATCCTTATTTCTTGGGCTGCTTGGGTTTGCTTTTTTCCTTTCTCTCCTATGCCAAACAGATTCAGTCTGTTAGTTGCAGATTAAATTGCCTGTATGTTTCTGGCCCTACCAAGCTGCCACTGCTGTTATAATGGCCTACAGGTGAATAAGCTTCATTCCAATTTGTTTGCTAGATGCAGCATCCTCTGAGGAAACAATTCTGAGATTGCATGCATTTTGTAAAACCAGTGGATTGACTTCAGATGACAGCTTCTGGGTGACCTGATTTCCTACAAGTGAGATGAGCAAAAGAGTCTAGCGCTCTGCCCTGTGGCTCCTTTCTAAATATTTCTCTGCTGATATTGAAGAGTTAGAAGCAACAACCTGTCACTTAGGAAAAAGAACATGCTCTTGATTCATGGGAGGTAACACTCATAAAGTGAATCTTCAACAAAGAGTACAGTTTGGAAGATCAGCAGGGAAAATAGACAAACTTTGAAAATAATTGAAAATAATATGAAAAGAAACAGGGCTCTGTTTGGAGGTTTTACTTTTGTTGGGAGACATTCACACAGCTGACTCCATTGGACACAAAACATTGTTCATTTTCATGGAAGAGTGCAATAGATGAGGTTGATTGGGAGCTCTGGAGATCAACCCCTCTACTGAAAGATGGATCATTTAGAGCAGGGTGCTCAGAGCAGGGTCTGGTCAGTGTTTGAATATCTCCAAGGCTAGAGATTCCACAACCTTTGTGCCAATGTTGTGCCACAATCTGTGCCAATGTTCAACCACCATATGATAAAAAGATTTTCTTATGTTTAAATGGAATTCCCCATATTTCAGTTTGTGACCATTGCCTCCTGTCGCTGGCAGCACTGGGAAGAGTCTGGCTGTGTACGATTTACTCACCCCCATCAGGATTTATACACTTTGATATCATCCCTCTGAGCCTTCTCTTCTACAAGCTAAACAGTCCCAGTTCTCTCTGCATTTCCTCACAGGAAGCATGCTCCCATCCTTTAACCATTCTAAAGGCCCTTGACTAACGTCTCTCCAGTAGGTCCATATTTCTCATGTACTGAGGAGGTCAGATCTGAACTCGGTATTCCAGGTGCATCTCACCAGGGCTGACGAGTAGAGTGATCACCTCCCTCAATCTGCTGGCAATGTTCCCCTTAAAGGGGTCCAGGAGGGTGTTTGCCTTCTTTGAAACTTACATGCTCTGCAGGCTCATGGTCAGCTCGGTGTCCACAGGGAATCCCAGAGTTTTTGTTTAAAGTTGCTTTCAAGCCTTCCAGTCCCCAGCCTGTTCTGGCATCTGGAGATTTTCCTGTTCAGGTGAAGGGCTTTGCACTTCTCCTTGATGAATTTCATGAGGTTTCTGTCACTCCGTATTTTTAGCCTTTTGAAGTCATTCTGGATGACAGCACAACCCTTTGGTGTAACAACCCATTGGTGTTTCAGTCATTCTTCACAGTTTTGAATCACATGCAAACCTGTTGAAGGTGGACTCTGTCCCATCCTCCAAGAGATTAATGAAAATGCTGAAAGGGATTTTCTCTGGTATTAACTCTTGGGGTACCTTTCATATGAAGGAAATCAACCTAAATTTTGTAAAAATCTTCACTTAAGCTAGTTTAAATATAGACACTTGTCTCATAAAATACTGTAAGGTTATAAAAATAATTGTTCTATTCAATATCAAAATTTTCTTGTTCGCTACTCTGCCTTTTACTGGAATTAAATAATTCACCCAAAAATTCTGGCCAGCTCTATTTATTAGAATATTTGAAATTTTTCTTGGGGACAGGGTGGAGCTGGAGGATGGGAAAAAAATAGAAATATGAGGTTTTGCAGCCACACAGTTATTTTGAAAAGGATTTTATCTGAAGATTTTCTGAAGTTGTTTGTATCAGTTCAAAGTGATGAGCTATAGACAAATGATAAAGAAATAAATTGTCAAGAACTAAATCAAGGAGACACTCTGGATAACTCAATTTTTTTTCTAAAAATATTTCCAGAATTGATTTTTAGTAGAGTCAGGAAGGAAAACAGATGTCAAAAACCTCAGAAGTTGTGAAATAGAAGTTTCATTCCATTCAGGTCAGTCCTTTATCGAGGAAAGAAATAAGAAATTTTGAAAAAGTTCATGGATTACAAATCACCAATAAGTGATGATGGATATTGCTTTACACAAAGGAGGTCCCTTTATGAAGGCTAGCAATAAAGTACTGAGATTTAGAGTGAAAAGTAGTGATGCAAACAAAACTGTCTTTATCTCAAGAGTCACAATCTCTTGAAAGGGTCATTTCGATTTCAGGTTACTCTTATTTTGTGACAATCACCACATCTTTAATCAAAATTGAACACTACAGCAAGTCAAGTTTCATTTTTATTACTCCATGTAAATATATTGAAAAATTGTCAGTATAAACAATTGTAAGATAGAACCACCCATATAAACCCTGTTTTGTTTCTCCTCTGAAGACATAATTAAGTCACAATTTGTGGTAATCATCTTTTCTATTTAGCGCCGATTTTTGCAAGATACTTGAAATAACTTGTGGAAGCTACTACTCAGCAGTTTCCACAGGCAATCATTCGAATATAAATCACTAGGTTAAAATAAATTTTCAGAAACAGGGGGTGATTTGAGTGGCACTATTTTTAAACCAGTGATAGCTAAGAATTGTTGTGTCTAAGCCATGTAGATATCTCCAGATATTTCGGATGTGCCAAGTTGAAACACCCAAGTACATATTGCAGTACATTAGTACACTATGTCCAATTGTGGTATTATAAAATGAGGCATGAAACAACAGCCAAAAGTGCGATCTCACCTTGGAGCCGCTTTTGATTGATATATTTAAAAACTAAGGACTGAGGTTTTCACCATCCAGTGAAATTTCCAGGAAATGTGTTGAACTGTTAGCTATGGATGTTTTTATTTAGCCATACAATAGTAGAGTTGCTGAATAGTAGAGTTTTACTCTCATTGAACTGAAGTAGACATTTTCAGAGTTTTAGCAAACAATTTATAAGTTTGTCAGTTCTGACCTTTAGGAACCCTGATGGTAGAACAACGCAATACTGTTAAATAAATAAGTTTTTAAACCTAGGGTTTTTTGCACAAATCTGAGAATAAAACTTCTAATTTTAGTAAAGATCTGTGACAGTGAGCTTGTAGGTTTTTTTTGAGAAGCATAATTTTGGTTCAGTTCTACATTTGTCAAAGCCATCATATTTTAAAACATATTTACAGAGATAAGAGTCAATATTTTCCTCCTTGTGGCATCTATTCCATCCATGTGAAGAAACAGAGTATAACATTCCACAGCTGAAAGTGAAGTAATACACCTAATAGAAAATAAGCAACTTAATGTGCTGTGCAGTACAATTTTCATTAAGTGTGAAATATCACATGATCTAAGAGAATAGAGGGAAGCATGAGTAATGTCAAAATGAATGGGACCCAAGTCTTTTAAAGACAAATGCCTCTATCTGAAACACTATATTCCAAATTAAATATTTAAATCAAAGTCACTCTATGGGAACAATGAACTTTTTCTTTCTTTTCCTTTCTGAGGGAATTTTAAGCTTAAAAAAAAAAAAAAAAAAAAAAAAAAAAAAAAAAAAAAAAAAAAAAAAAAAAAAAAAAAGTCTTCTCAGGTTTACTGCTCACCTTGGATGGAAAAAAAAGCAGGAATGATGAGAAAACTTTCAAACCTATATAAAATGGAGGTAGTTATCTGCGAATACATCTACAACGATATTTTGTTGTTTCTAATGATGAGACACATTCAGCACATATCTTTATCTCCTATTTTGTGGTATATCTGGCTCATGAATATGATCAGAATAGTACTGACAGATGAAAAAGATAGATTACAAAAAAAAAAGTATCTATGCCTCAGATACCAAAGGATATTCAGGATCAATGATTTTTATTGTGTGGGTATCCATCATGTAGTATTTGACTCTGAGATACAGGTTTCTTTCATATTAATCCCTACAAAGCATTTGGATGCTAGTGGCTTTTGGATACTGCTGACCTAAGAGAAGATGATACACTTCGCAGAAGAACATGTCTCTCCAGTTACACTGTCTTGACATTAGACCATTTCTTGTCCCAAACACAAAAGGACATTACAGGTGGAAATAGGATGAAAATGTGACTTCTCATGACACACATCAGAAGCCCTCTGTAGCTTTGAAAATCAGCAGACACAAAGGTAACTATGTCTAAGGTACCTTAAAGGAGATGTCCATAATTTAACCCCCAAATGTTCATCTGTAATTTTTCACAGCTCAGCACTTCCAGTTGTGCAAACAAGCTGTGCATAAATAAATCATCTAGCTATAGCCCTGCAGAGAGGAATAGTGAATGCCAAGTAAGATTTCACGGCCAACATTCACCAGTGGCAAAACTGACTCTTTTTTTATAAAGCCTCTGTGCTGATCAAATTCAATGATGGCAATTAGATAGTTATTTGTCATTGCAGACTGAACAGTTATAATTGTTTTGTTGCTCTTTGCTCAATTTTTTTTCCTATATAATAATTTTGGAAACTGGGGAAATGCTTTTGTGCCGACTTGAAAACACTGTTACAGATGAAAGCATCTTGAATTTATTTTAGTGGTGACAGCAAGAAAAAGATGGCTTGCTTCCAAACAATTTGCCACACATAAGATGTTTCATTTGTCCCATCTTATTCTTTTCCTCCTCTTCTTTTTGTAATCACAGCATTTCATCCCTGCAGACTCCTCTACCTAATGCTGTTGTATGATCTTTGTCAGGAATGCTTTATGAGATAAGATTCTGTGAGCCTGTTGTTTGCTCAACAGCTCAGGCACGCTTTTCTAAAAATACTGTTTTACTTTTTAGATGTCTTATATTTATTGTTGAATTGTTCTTGGACTTATCCTTAAGAATACATGGTTCTCCAAACACTGATGAACAATTTTCATCTTTCCCTCAGAAAACTTGTGCTCAGTGGCACAGATTTGCTGTGTAAATTTAGACATATGTGAGGTTACGTAAAGTGAGGCATGGGCATATGTTTGTGGGACTGGAGCTCTGGTTTGTGCTAGAGGCATGATATGACTAAGATTCAAAATCTGGACAGTTATAATTACATAAAAACCCAGGGCTTACTAGGGTAAAGAATGTAGTTTTCTACTAGTCATGTATGTGAAACACATTTTAAGAGGAGTAATGAAACACATTTAAAGGTAGTAAACTAGTATTGGGAAAAGCCATTGTTCCTTTTTTGTCCTAACTCAAAGTAAACTAGGTTACACTCATTAAGGGCATGAAATGACGTACCTGTGCATATCAATATAAAACCACCATCTAAGATGGGCATCAAATAAAAAAATATTTTTCTTTTTTACAAAATAAATTTATAATGCCTTGAGTGGTTTTTTTTTTATTATATTTTTATTGCACAAATAATCAAAATCATAATCAAATAAAGTATTTAATAAATTTTTTTACATATACTTTTTTTCTACTGTTTCCATGATGATAGGCAGCAGTATTTTTGATTTTGGTATATTCATCCATCTTTTCCTTTTATTTACCTTCCTCACTTCATTATAACTGCAGGTTTTGGGGGAAGGATTATTTTATAGAGTTGAAGTTTTTCCTCCACCAATAAGCTGTGCATGGCACAGACAGCACAATTGAGGTCATGTTAAGTCATGACTCACAGGGTTGTCTCTCCCAACACTTTTACCAGGGAAAAGCATGTTATTTCAGGTTCAAAACTACGCTTGATCTTTGGAAAATCTAAGATCTCTAGATCAAGACCTTGTTAGTTGTCAACAACATGCCTCCATAAAGTGATGAGAGGCATATTCCTGGTCCTTAATAACAAATTTCTATTGGCAAAAATACTAGCAGTGGGACTGGATTGAAGGCTCTACCCAAAGAACTTGTAATTGAAAATCTGCACTTAGTGCCCTTTGGGTTTAAAGAGGAGAAGAGTTCAGCCTGGTCTTTTGATTTACAATCTACTTGGGAAAGCTTCAAAGACAGGAAGGAAACAATAATTTAATACTATACAGAAAAGAAAGGAAAATATAGAAACAAGCACTGTGAAAAGATTAAAAAGGAGAATGGAGTACATAAAAATGTGCATATCACAATTTTCTTTGATGTTTGTAACTGTCTTTTTATCTTTTTGAAGGTTCCTTTTTCTCCCATTGCCACTCTCAATAGTATGCAGCAAAACTTACTGCATATACCTCTCATGGCTAATATGGCTTTATTAACAAATGGATTGCAAGCTGATACCAAGATCCATCTGTAGGTCAAAGCATCAGGCATAAGGTATTTGATATGACTTGTAGTGGACTGTGATGGGACACTAACATTTCTCCTGCAATGTACCTTACCAGTAACATAATTTTGCAGAAGTTAATGCCTAATATGGCCATATGTTGTGTCTCACTGAATCAAGATAGATTGGAATTCAACACAGAGAAATCACAGTCTTATATTATGCAAATGTAATGTAGATAAAATTGCTACCAGTTTACATTTAAGCATGAAGTGTAGATATGCCAAGTTGGGTCATACTCTGAGGACAGGACAGACATTCATCTGCTTCAGAGATTTGAGATTTTAATGCCTTGTATATTTCCTGAGAACAAAAATAAAAGGTACTATACTTGATTTGTGTGCTTCTTGAATTTTATGGAATCAAAATATGGTCAGTATCACTAATTCTTCCAAAAACTTCCTCCAGTTCTGTTCTGCCAACTCTGATTTCAAATGTATCAAAAATCCTAGGTACAAAAACAATCATGCAAATACAGCCCTCAAAACCAAAAAAAAATTTTTTTTGACCATTAGGTTGTTCCTCTGTTGATTAATCAGTACTGTTTGACTGAAACTGGCAGAGTAACTTTGATTTCTCTGACATACATAAGCAAGGTCCTCACTGTTAATTGCTCATGTTTAAGTCATTTTAGACATGCCTTTTTATTCTTAGAATTCCTTCCCTGTACAGGTTTTATTGGCATTGACTTCTTACTGACTGCTGTTCCTAGAAATCCCTGTATTATATGGTGGATGCAAAGAAGTCCTTACTATGGACTTCTGTATCTCCTGCTCTTGTTCTGCTGCAATGCATAAGTAGGAAAAACCACAGTGGAAGGTGTAACTGAATTTATCTGGATCATCATAACAATCATGAGCCTCAGTCATGAGCTGAATAACTGAATTTATTTTCTTATTGCTGCCTTCATATACTTTGTTTAGCATTTCTGTCATCTGTACCTGCCTGTCTGTTTGTTGCCGTTGGGCTAAAGCTATCGGGAAAACCAATGTTTTCAATATTTTATTTGACTTTACAGGTCAGCATTTCACTTTTGAGGTTAAAATGAAATACCTGCAAACACCTTTAATTTATGAGTTAATTTACTCATGTATGTAATTTCATTGAGTTTAAAAGAGTCAAACTGTGTTATCAGTCACTTCATTTTAAACTAAAGACTAGACCTTATAAAGCCTTTTTTTAAGTGAGGTTGGTAAAACACTGGAACAATTTGCACTGACATGGTAGACATACCATCCCTGGAAACATTCAAGATCAAGCTGGATGGGGGTCCATGCAACCTTATCTAGGTGAAGATGTTCCTGGTCATTGCAGGGGATTAGACTATAGGGACTTTAAAGGTACTTTCCAAAACATTTTGTGATTCCATGATTCTATGGTCTTAATTTCTCCTCATGCATGAACTTTTGCAGATACCATGCCAGAGATTGTATGCTATTTCTAAACATGGATAAAATTTCTGTTATGTTAAGACTATGCAGTAGTTCAGTAATAGCAGCCATCACAACAAGAGATTTAAGGAGCACAGTGTGGAAAAAATGGGCTGGATAGTTGATAGAAAATTCTTCTCTTTCGTGGAAGAAACATGCAAATATAGTTCACCTACAGCATTTGAAAAAGTGCTTGTGAATCTGCTTATGCCATAAAGTATCTTCTGTTCAGAAACTCACCTGACAAAGAGACATCAAAAACATCAAAAGCTTATGAATGTCACTGAACATTCAATGCCATGTTTGCACATTTCCCCATCCTCTATTAAGCACCTGAGCCATAAGAAACACTTATTGAAGCTAAAGAGAAAAAAGAAAAAAAAAAAACAAACCACACAGCAAAAAGGGAACCTCATGCTTCAAAGGGCAAAATCATATGCAGCATTCACTCTGAAATTTGGGCAAGTGAGATATACATATATGACGAAGGACTACCACAGGGGAGATTTACCTCCTTACTACCCATTTTGTCTCTGCTCTGAAATACTTTCGCAGTGATGGTAGAAAAACTGCAGCCATGCAGCATGCAGCATCTGAACTACTGTGCCTCTGTGTTAGGGGCATACCAATCAACAACCTGGTTACTGTTTTTCAATGTTTTAAACAACCAAAGGGGAATTCTAATGTACTTATTTCAATAAAAGGTCATATCCTCAGTCAATGTATAAATCTGATGGAGTTGTTCTGGCATAGGTTATCTGAGGCTTTAGATCATTATTTCTAAAATATTAGAGCAGAGCCTGAGCTAGTGTAAATCAGTGCAACTCCACTGGCTTCAGCAGAATCACTCCAGTTTTTGTTGGCTGAGAATATTGGTCTTAATGTAAATAGAGAGTACTTGATTGATTTCTATATTGCACTGGTTTTCCATGTGGAATTAAATTGTTTTAAACTAAAGCTGCTATGTTACAAAGGTGGAGCAGCAGGGAGTGATGAATTAGACCCCAACTACCCAAGGGGGATCTGATCAGCTTGTCAGAGAAAGTCTTTTCTTATATGAGTGCTCATTATGGTACTCTCCCTATGGCTGTGCTGGGAGGGAAGTGTTCAGTCACACCAGCACACACTGATGATGAAGTGCCTTGATCAGCTCCTGCGCGTGTGGGATTCAACGTGGGTACCATGCTGCCCCTATGTTGTTCCCTGAGGTCTCCCTTGGGAAAGCACCTGGTCTAGAAATTCCCAGCAGCACCTGCATTGCAGGTTTCTGGCTTGGTTATGGAAAACTTTACTTATGCTTGCTTCCAGGAGTGCTCTGAAAATTTACTCTGACCCACAAACCAAATATTACTTATCCTTCTCCTTTTCTGTTCCATGTGAAATCCTTGCATATATATAGTACAGAACTCCATAAAAAGTATGTGCCATCATTCTCTGTTGCTCCTATAACTTTATTCCAAAGCTTAGTCAAGGTGAAAGTCCCAGCTGCTTCAGCTCCCCACCAGTCACAGTCTGGGATGGGATTTCCTCTGAAATTCCCAGGGCTTGAATCAAGGGTCAGGGCACTGGACCTGCATCCACAATTCTGTAGGCTAAAGCCTTATGTATGCACATCACTTCCTGATGGAATCATGGGTTCATTCCAACTCACATATCAGCTATTTCCAAATAAAAGGCTATTTTGATTGTACTGTCAGGAGCTTCCATCGGTCTGGCAGGGACACCTGACCTTGATCTGGAAGTTGGTACTGCTGTTTCCCAGGAGCCTGGAAAAATGTTTTCTACAAATCATTGCACAGCAGGCTGAAATTCAAAAGCAAATGATTGCTGTAATTGGAAGGTTTGTGCAGCTGAACAACATTTTACAACCTCATATGTGTCCCTGGGAAATACTGTGGAGACGTAATGTACCCAGGAGGCACACATTCTATAAACATGGTCCACTATCAACATGGTAAATTTATGTGTGAGAGGCAATATTCCTCATTAGTCTCAATGTTTTATTAACAAAATAAAATAAATAACAACAGGCTGCTGTTTGCAAATTTGACACCTTTCAATTTGTAGAAAATGACCTGTACATCACTGATCACCCAGAGGTGGGATCTCCATTCCCATTGGTGGGATGGGGATTTTCAACTGTATGACTACAAGTTGCTATAAATTGTATCTTTCAATATGTACAAGCAATTTTTTTTTTTTTTTTTTTTTTAAGCTGGGAGACTGCAGAAGGCTGGTCAGCCCAGAGGACTTTTGATTACGTGTGATGAGTTTGCATATGACCCTTACAGCTCTGGGGGATCCATGAGTGAGTCACTGGGAAATGACATGCACCATGGAACTGTGGGGTGTGAGTTCCCTGAGCCCATCTACTCCAAGCAACATTGTTGCTGTTGCTGGTCATCTCCATTACTAAAGGTATTTTGTCAGTGAGAGCATTTCTGGACTTCACTCAGGACACCCAGGAGTTCAGGAAGAAAGACAGTGTTGTTGAGACACCATCTGGCACCAGGGATATTTTCAGAGACACTGTGACAGCAAAGTATGGATAAAACCAGTCTTTCCTCAGTGTTTCCTCATGCTGCGTCATTTCCCTCCTTGTCCACTGCCGTCATTGCAAGACAGGCTGAAAGGCAACAGCATCTTCCACCAGCCTTGCTGATCCAGAACTGCCAATTGAAGCTGTGCTGTCACTGACAACCAGGATCACAGCAGCTTTCAGGAGACTTAAATTGATAATGATCAGAATCCAGCTCAAGATAAGGAGTTACAAGGCAAGGTTTGTGTCACTCCTGCGACCCAACTGTGTTTGTACAATGTGAGCTGAACTGCAGTTCAGCTCAGCCAAATGAAAGGCATGGTTTAGATAGTAATGCTGCTGTTGCTTATTTGGAGAAGGCTGTTTTATTTATTTTAAATTATTTTAGGTACATTTAATACTTGGAAAAATATCTTCTGCAGTGTATTAAATATTGTTTACCTTATGACGTGTGATGTTTGTACTTTAATCTGTATTCAAAATTACTTCTCTCTATCGATTAAGGGCCCCATCTGTCAGTCACTCTGCTCTGAAAATCCCATTGATTTCAAAGGGATTTGGTGAAGCAGAATTATATTTCTATAAACCAATTTTCAGGAGTTGGTGAAAGTTAGATAAAGTTGGACATTGTGTGACTTCCAGTAGAAATGATGTGATTCTTATGGTTCTGACTGAATAAAATAAAGTATAAATTAAACTGGCAATGAAAATAAGGGGAACAATATCTATCTGTAACCCAGTAACTAAAGCAAAGGGTCCTTCATAGTCACCTGTTAGGGGTATATGTACCTGGTCTAGGAACTTGTCCTATGCCAGAGGAACCTTAATCAGAATATTTGATCCCCTAACTCAGGGTGACAGTGTAGGGAACAGTGTAGGTGACAGTGCAAGTGTAAAAAATCTCAGAGTTCAATGATCCTTGCACTTGCTTATTTTTCTTCTCCATTCTAAGCTTAAAACATTTATTGCCAAGGCAATTTATTTTTGCTACAATTTTTAAGTTTACAGAAGAGACTCAAACACACAGTTGTCATGGAACAATCCCCTCAAAGTTTCATTAGCAATAAGAAAAGGAGATCTCACAGATACAATTTCAATGCATATCACTATGGCATGTCTACCTTTTCCTAACAGAGCATCTTTCTAATTTGATTTTTTTTTTTTTTTATGTGGCATCAAAATAATCTTGGCTTAAATATATGTTCATCCTGAAGACTCTCCTTCTACCCACCAGTATCAAGCCAAGAGATAAGAAAATGTTTTATACATAAAAAAAAAAAAAAGCATCTGGCATTGATTGTCATTACATTGTGTTTTTAGCTGGTGGTAATACAATGACAAACCTTTCAAAGAGATGATGATTGAACATTCATTTTTAGTATGGAATCTAATTAACAAATCCAGTGTACTTTTGTTCAAACATTTTGGAAAGATAACACCAGTCACAAATGTTAAATACCTGTTTTGCTTTTCTTTGTTTACACATACCTTTATTGAACATTTGCTATAGCATTTTATCTAAAATTAGGTCCACAGTAATTTAGGCAGGCATATCTAATGTGAGAGATTCTGTAGAAGACCTTAAATCATAGTGACAGCCATTAGAAATTGCTTAAATGAAAAACATTTCTGAACAATTTTAGGCCTTATAATGGAGCTTTTTAAAGGATTAAAAAACTCTTTGTTTATGGATATTTGAATGGCCCTTATTTTCAGGAAATAACAGTGTATAAAAGCTGAAGACCTTCTATAAATCCTGCTTTGGACATAGTACCCTTGCTTGTACTTTAACTAAACCTAAGTTTGTCAGCAGATAATTTGTGCTATTTGGAGTTTCAAAACCCTTGATCTCTTCAACTCTGAATTCTGTACTACTGAAAAATAATTCAGTATCTAAGGTCATGATTCACAGCTTGCTCTATGCTTAGCTTAAAACTTTAAAATCATCAAGCTTTTCAGTACCTTCTATATACACAGGGAAAGTGGGCTTCTCTGGAGTGACCCAAAGAACCTCAGTTAGCAAGTACTGGTTGAAGACCCATGAACTCTGAAGGTGAAAGTTAGACTTTTCAATCTCTGTTTTAGCATCAAAATGCTCAAAGACAGATGTTCCAGACTTCATCTAGAGTAACTGAATAAGTAAAAAGTTTTTCGTTTGCTCTTACATCAGCTTTTCTCTCCATTTTTGTCCTTTCATGTCACCCTTTCTCTGCCTAATCTCATCTGTAGCAGGTGGTGTGTTGTGAAGACAAAATTCCTGGAGATGACGCTTGCACATCATGGGTGCTGGCAGGGTTTTATTGTTGTGGTGCCATCTCTTCAGTTCCATTTAGATGCAGCTTGACAATTATTTCAGGGATCTGAATTTCTACTCTGTGTATTCTTGACACCTATTTTGATTGTCTTGAATAATTTTATTCTAGTAAAAATAAAATAATTATATTTAATTTTAACTTATTTGATTTTATATTAATTGTTAAAAATTGCTATATTGCAGAAAATTAGAAAAAGACTACTTATAGAGGAAAGAAATGTACACATATAATGTGTATACAGCATATAATATATAATACAATATGCACCTGTATTTTCAGTCAGTCTTTGGGATGTTACCTTATATCTTTGAGATTTCTGAGGTGCTGCATATATTGCAGGCTGTACAGAGCTGTTCTCAGTCCCTGCATTGCTCTGTGTAGAATTTTCCTTTGATAAAACCTACTCCTCAAGCTACTCTTCTGACTGAACTTCTTCACCTTGGCTCTTACATCAGTCACAGGTGTTTAACCTTTTAAGCAAAAAGGGGCATCTTCATGGGGAAAAGGTCCACATTTTAGATGTCTGAGTTCTTACTGTTAGATGGCTATGTCATTGCAGATTTAACCTATTGGTCTTCTCTGTTTGCTCTTTTCATTATGCTTAAAAGGAATTGACAATACTCTTAATAGCATTTATCTAAATCTTTCCTCTCGTTTTCTAAATAACATAAGGCCATTAAGAAATTAGATTCAAGAGGTACTGTCCTATAACTTACCAGGAGTCGGTGCAGAACAAACTAGTAGAGCAGGCTTTTAAAAAATCCTTCATGTGATTTTGATAGTCTTTTTTTTTTTTTTTACGATTTGACTGTGTCTGTCTTGGACCTGGAGAAGTATACCAATAATAATAAATCTTTGCAAATTTTTAAAACTTGTTTCTTATATGTCCTTATTGTGGCTCGTGTTATATCTTGAAAATATTGACTTGTGCATGAAACCAAATTTGTAATGGCTGTTTTTTTTATTCTTTATTCTTCAGCTAAGTGGGAATCATAATCCAAAATCAATATGTATTTTCAAGCACATAGAAAAATATCTATTAGAACTGGGGATGATTTATAAAGTTTTCTTGTTCTTATATACAATACATATAACTTTTTGAGTCTCATTCTGATATGAATGTTAATTTTCGAAAGTGTCACTCTTATACTAGCATTTTATTTATGTAACTTCTCAGCTTGTCAAGAATATGTGGTTTTTTTTCCCCTTTTGTAATGCATCAAAGCCTACCTCAAAGCATGAATCCCTTTAAATGAATCTGCTCGTATGTAACATGAGGTGATTATGGCATGTTCTGGGAAAATACAAATAATTTTATAGGGGAGGTTTATTTGGAAGTCAGAACTACATCTGCCCACCTTTAATGTCAGCATGGGGAAGAAATCAAGAAATGCAAGGTTGTTCTTGAGAACTCTGCATCTTTGTAACACCTTTAGGGTGGCATGTCAGAAGGTAAGGAAAAAAAAAAACAAAACATGTAGAACCAGCTAGCTGGGTTTATATACAGAGAAATTCAAAGGCATTTGTCCTGGGGTGACACGCGGGCAGGGCCTTTGGAAAGTTAGTGTGCTCATCTAAGTTAGAAAGCAATAGATAAAGCTCCTTGATAGGAAGACCTTCCCAGGAGCCCAGCACACTGCAGAGAGCTGAGTTCCAAGGTGAAAGCAGTGTGTGAAATCCAGGACAGCTGGGCTCAGGCACTTTGCCCATCTGTGAGGAGGCCTGCTGCCCCGAGAGCTCCACATGGCTCGGGGTGGAGCCGCAGCGGTGGCTGGTGGGGGGTGTTTGTACAGCACCTGTAGGGTGTGGGGTGCTGTTCAACAGAAACTGCTACCCACCACTACAGTCACCCTGCTTAGTAAATAAATTCTGAATTGTGTAGCATGGGGTGCTGTGGCTTTTCTGTTGTGGCTACCCCATCTGTTACAACTCTGCTGTAACACCTCTACTATTCTGTAGTTCTACTTAATCCTATTTTGTAATTTCTGCTTTTCATCTCATCAACCTTTGGCCTCTGTACTATCTCACTGAGATTTAAGGTACACTTCCAGCCCTGAAATGTGTTCCATCTCTGCAACAATTCAAACTCAGTCTTTTCAAGATTTGTTTGCCTTTATTTTCCCTTAATAGGGAGCATTCATCTTGTGACTTATCTGAGTGTTTCTTTTCCACACCTGTAAATAAGTCTGTTTTAACTTTCAAATATTTTCTGCATTTTTAGATGTGGCATTAACTTGTGTATAAACAACAGAAGCATATGGAATAAGTTCTCCCATTTTCAGATTAAATAAACGGTGTTGAAACATGCACTATTCTCACTAATTTTTATTTTTTTTAAGTGCTTTTGTTTTCCTTGGGAAGTTTCAGATTTTATATGTCAAATTTTAGCTTTCCTTGAATATAATGTTGTTCTTAAAGGTTATAGTTTATTTCTTTATGCTTCTTGTTCTCTTGTATGATTAGCTTTTGTACTAACATCTTTTTAGGTTTTTGATTTGCTCTGGTCATTTCTATGGTCTAAGACACACTGTCAAGAAATTTCCCCTGCCCCCACCCCGATATTATAACCTTATATTTTTCTTATACAGTCTGGCATCATCATATTCTTTTTCTAAACCTGATCCAAGATGTAAATCCAATGCTCTTCTTTTTCTTGGTTGTGCATTTCTTACAGGTTTGGACAGGAATCTTATACCTGTAACATTCTAATCCGAGGTTAAGGATTTGTTGAAGATTTCAGAAGAATCTATTTGTCTTAACAGTCTCAAATATGTAACTCATGAATCCTCTGCTTGAATTACAATGCTTGCTAAATTTCAGTAACATAATATGTTAACTAGCTTCCCTTTCTCAGTCAACTGTTGATTTTTAAATTAATCTCGTTTTCTGCAATGTTTAAATGAGGAAACCTGACCTATCCCATTTTTCTTTTCTGTGTTTCCTCTTGCCTTAAAGACAAAAGTATCTTGCTTGAACCTTTTCAGTTATCTGCTATACTCCTGGAGAGTTTAAGCCTCTTTAGATTGTAAAATTCATGCTCCACATTGTCCAATTATTCCTCTTCTGTTGCAATGTTTCTCAAGTCACTCTTTTTTTATTTAACCTTTACTCCTGGTACTATGCTGTAATTATAGACAGTGACTGGAGAGAACTCTGTCTTACCAATTATATACTCTGAGTATATATATGCGTATAATTGGTGAAATGTTATGTGTCCCAAAATTACCAAGGCTTTCTCAAGCATCTAGATCTGATTTAATAACTTTGGTTACTTTTTAGAGTATTGTCACAACCTTTTAAAGATATCTACATTGTTTACTAGCCAAAATCAATAAATGGCTAATGCAGTTACAGTTAATTGGTAGGAAATGATAACATGGACACACTGTTTTCTTTTAATGTTATATCTGAAGGTGGTGGTACAGCTGCCTCTCTTTAATCCTACTCTGTTTAACTGACTGAGGAAAGCCACACAACTCCAGAGAGTCTTTATTTCAAGCCCCTCTCTGCTTGAGCAATTTCAGACCTTTGTCTTCTGATGATGAGGAGAATGCTGGTAAGATCAGCCACAATATCTTGGCCTCAGCAACATGTTAAGAGAGAAATCTGGATTTTAGTTAGGATGAAAAGAAATGAATGAAAAAGCATATTCACCTTTCTCTACAGAAGCACATTTTACTGGCTAGTATCAAGAAAGCCTTATGAACTAAGAAATACTTTTACATATATTTATATTAATACCAACAGATAAAGGAGTGAATGCAAAGCAAAAAGTCTGAGGAAGTGTAATTTTGCAGCCTATTATGGTAAGGAGCTCTTGCTTAAATTTATTTCAATGAAATTGTTTGACAAATATTTGGTGTTCATTGGAATGAATTTAGTTTGAAGATAATAACTTTAATGAGCACCTTTATCCTAATTACTTTGAAGGCAGGATTTTTCTTAACTACATGCTTAAACCCCACCTAGTTTACATTTCACAGTTGAGATGTAGGGAGTAGTTAAAAAAAATAAAGATGAACATTGTGGGTTATAGTTAGCACGGATTTACAGAATGGTTGAGATTGGAAGGGACCACAGTGGGTCATCTGGTCCAACCTCTCTGCTCAAGCAGGGCCATCCCAGAGCACATGGCACAGGATTGAACCCAGCCTCTCTGGGCAATCTGTTTCAGTGATTGGTCACTCACACAGCAAAGATGTTCTTCTTCATATTCAGGTGGAACTTCCTGTGCACCTGACCCTTGCCTCTTGTCCTATTGCTGGGCAGTACTGAGAAGAGCCTGGAAACCTCCTCTTGACACATTGACTCCTCCCTTACACACATTCATGAAGTTTGCTGCCAGTTGCTTCATGGTGAGGTTATCATCTTCTTTGATTCAAAACTCCCAAACAAAGATAATTCACATAAAGCCAGATTCACAGCACTGAAAGTACCAAAACATTCTTCCATGCAAGAAATTGTAACAATTATGCTATAATTGCTAGATAACTAAACATTTATGTGTATATAATTATATTGTAATTTTTAGCTACACATGTATACAGAATGCAGAGTGATATTATATGCAATTATATATTTTATTCTACAATTATCTCATGGATTTATAGAGCCAGTGAACTGCCAGCATAGAAATTACCAAATCATATGAATATTTCAAAAAATAGCAAATTTTGTGACAGTGAAGAATGGTAAAATCAGTCTTTGAAAATGGAAGTTGAATTTTATCTTAGCAAATCGATTTTTCTCAAGAATTTGTTTTCTGAGAGTTTTGAAATACAGGTAGAAAGAAGAGTAATGTAACAAGAAAGTCCACATAAAGGAACAACAAAATATACTCATACTGAATTGTCAATATAGAAAGGAGAATATTAGAACTGAATTGAGTGAGATTTATTATGCTGTGCAATATTTCCCCAGTGAGGACATAGTACACTTAAAACTAAATATACCTGAGGAAGTGGAAGCCTTTCAGTAGGCAAAAATTTTAAGCGTTGTATGGAAGAAGCAGACAAATAAATATATTTTTTCCTATCTTCAAATGAAGTATATAAATTGTATCCCTCATACAGTCCTATATCATGAGCACAATAAGACTGTGATTTTGTGAACATTGGTTTGTGAACTTCAAATTCTTGACTGCATTTGTTAAATTATATCCTCCTGGAAAAAACAAATCCATCCAAGGAGAAGATTTGCTTCTGTTAGAAGAATGTTACATACTTTACTGGGGGGATGGGGAGCCACTAATAACAATATTAGCTGTTTTTTCCCTTCCTTTGAGAAGAAATGTGAGGTGTCGGTACACAGACTTTACAGTCTGGTCATCATCACCTTAACCAACTATTTATTCTCTGCAGGGAAGTGGCAATTCTCTGCTGTAGTATTTTCATTGTGGTTTCTTTCATTTCCTCTTGCTTGCTTGGTTTGTGTCCCAACCAAGTGTTGATGAAACCTAGGGGACTAAAAAAGCAAAAGCATTCTAACGCTCCAGACATAATTTCCTTCTAAGGGGAGTAAAGAATAAGGTTTTTCTACTGCTTTGCATTTTTACACAGTTTTCACTCTGTTTTGCTTTCTCTCTTGCTGCTGGCATCCTCCTTATTGGGGTTTTCAAGGATCTTTTTCTTCTTGATGAAAGCACAGAGGAAAAAGACTCTTCTCAAAATGGCAAAAGAAGGAACAAAATTCTTGCAAGTTAGTCTCCAGATATGAAAGAATTCATACCTACTTGACTCTTCAACTCACGCTAATGTCAGAAATTCTGAAGCTTTAAGTATTGCATACAGTGTAAACTGGGACTTTTCCTTTGGGGAAAGTCACAGTTGATTGAAAACAAGAGCATAATTTAAAATGCCAAAGTAAAGGCTTTTTCTTTCATTTTTAAATACATTTTTGAGGAAAGTGAATTTGATTTAGAAAAACTTTTAAAAAAACTTATTACTATTTTTATGTTTGCAGCCAGTTAAGTTTGCATAGGCAACATGCATTGAAATGTCTTCCTTTGGCTTTATAAATTCAGTTGGAATGATAAAATAATAATGTGCTCTAGACTTAAAAATGTCTAATATGAAGCATTTTCAAATAAAAGTGCAAAAACCACCAAGGATAAACTACATTTCTTTCACTCTGACAGCTTGAAAATAAAGCACAGCCAAAGTAAAATGTTTCTAAGACATAAATAAAAGAAAACAGGCCTCTGAGCTGGTTAAAAGTAAGGAGCTAAAATTCCTTAGATAAACTCTCAATTTCAGACATTTCTATACATTGTCATTCCATTAGTGCTCATGTTTTTCAAGTTCACTTTGATTTGTGAGAAGTTTTACTTGCTCTGCATTGTTTGTACCAGACAAGTTAGTGAGCAGTGTCGTCACTTAAAAAAATGATGGATGAAGGGAGAGAGGGTAGGAACTGGGACACACTAAATGGATAAATAGACAAGTTCTTCTCTGCTTAGATATATTTATACTTAAAACAAGTGGGGGTTTGTGATAGTGGCAGCTGAGGTGAGGTGGTTTGTCCACAGCCATACCCTAAATGCATTCTTTAAGTCTCTGCTAGCTGGAAGAGTTCAGAGCTTTCTCTCTACTGTTTTCTTTTCTCATCAAATGTAGAATAATGACTCTTGATTTAAATAGATAGCAGATTTGATTTAAAGAGATGACAATCTGCTAAAAAGCAAAATTTTGAAGTATAATCAGGCAATAGCAGTCAAGAAAATCCTCCTCAGGAGCAAGATACAAGTTAGAAATAACTGATGACCTAAGATACTTTAATGATAGCTGCTTATTTTCTCCTAGAAATCAATTTAGGATTGGATCAGTGTCACAGTCATGCAGAGACAATTATATTATCACTCTTATTAATGAGTCACATTCTTTATATTTTAATATATTGCTTTAATTATTTTAAGAAAATGAAGACTGTGTATTGGCCAGTTAGATTACTTATCTCTCATCAGTCTCTGCATCTCAGAAGATAAGGATAGAATAATGTAGTTACAGTAATTATTTCTGAGTCAGAGGGAGGGTGTAGTCAAAAAATAAACATCTAATCTTCATTGCTGAAATAGTTAAGATGGGTAAAATAATTTCTCTTGTTTACCCATACTTAAAGGCTCAGTCTGGCTTTAAAACTGCTTGTATTAAGAGTGAAATGGTTCACTAGTCTGTGCTATTGTCTTGTCCTTAGAAAACTTCACATGCCTGCCTTTTGATGCCTCATTTGGCTCTAGTCCATCACTTCATGGAAGCCATATGGGTTGATGAGGTCCAGGAACCACAAACAGTAAGTATCAGATCAAAACGTAAAGTTGTTCTCTCTGAGCAAATATACCTTGGAGTTCAAGCAAAAGATAAATGTGACTGTACATGTGAGGATGGTATGCACTGGTACCTTGGGAAATCCCTACTGACAGACCAGTCCTCAATAAATCAGAACTCTGCCTAAATCTTCAAAGTGAATCTTTCAGAGTAGGGGCTGCTGGCATTCTCCTGTTTATCTCTGCAAATTCAGATTTAGCTCTGATAAAAGGTTCAGTGACAAAGATAGAATATTCATGCAATACAAATGTAGACATAGCTGGCTGAAGGTATAAGGCATAAGGTCTTCTGAGGGTGGCAGTACAGCCACAACCTCTCAAGTATTTCTGATGGATCACTGTAAGTCATGTATATAACAAATGCTACCATTTGAATAGGGGTTGTGTTTGGATTGTTGCAAGGGAGGGCAGGGATACTCCAAAAGCAATATATTTTGCTCCTGCTGCTCCCTGTGCCCCTTCATAGCTATTATGCTGGCCATTGTATAAGTCTTCCCTTTGCCTCTTGGCCTTCTATTGTGGACTTAGGACTCAGGCCCAGTCCTTTATCCTCGAAATAACAAGACTGAAGAGGTCTCAAGAGTCTCTAAGATTAGGTTTGAAAATCATGTGAATGCAAAGATTAACTCTCTGGGGATAAAAGCTAAGGTTTCTTCTTGTCTACAGAGATAGTTCAAATGCTCAAAAAAGATACCTAGACATGGCAAGGACAAGAGTAATTTTTTAAATGTCATATTTGTATGCAGAAATCAGAGGAGAATTCAACCTGCAACAAGGAACCCCAGGTTTTTATGGAAATTTATAAACCTCTCTCCTGTTTTGGTGGCTAAATTTTTATACAATTCACAATCAGCAGACAGTGTGAGTGGTGAGCCATGACATTTGAACATAAAGACATAGACCGGATAGAGACCAATGCAAATGCAAAGCATTTAATTAGAAAATAACTTCCCTCAATATATTTTAAAATCATATTTGTTTAAGATTTTATGCCAACTTGAACTGATTGTGGCTGTGTAGCTGCCCAGAGCTTGCTGACAGAACAGTTTATCTTCAAACTAGAAAGCAATGTTTCTGGGTAAAAAGAAAAAGCATTTTATTTCATACTGTTGAACAGTTGAACCAGACTGAATGTTGATTAATTGTCCAAAATTTTTTTTCTGCCTCTCTAATAAAGCACATTACAGTTGGCAGAGACATGGAGGATCAGCCTGCTGGATGGAGTGAATGTAGACATTGACAGGTTCACATTTCTTCACTGGCATGACAAAATCAATACACTATTTCCCATTCTTAAATATGACCAAGAAAAGGCAATGTGTTTTCAAGAAACTTCTAGATGCAGAGGGAAGTAAATAAAACAATCCTACCATATTTCACTATCCATAACCTTTAAAGGTATTTCAGGGAGTAGTTGCACATTACCAAGCCAGTGCCAGCCAGAGAGATGGCTCTGCTGTCTCTTAAAAACCCTATCAAGTATTGGCCACAATGTACCATGGTACTGTGGCTTGGGTAATGAACTGTGTGGAAAGGGCTGGGCATGTTTGCAGCCCTGTCCTGTCCCACGGCTTTCTGTGCGGGTGCTTGGGGTACCCAAGTTACCTTGTTCAGACACCCTCTAAAACCCCTCCACCCATCAAAGGCAGTATCATCAGAGCTAATTACACTTGGATGAAGCTCCCTGTAAACATCTGCAAACTCCATCTTTATCCTCCTTCAAGTCCCTCATTAAAATTCTCCTTTGCCAGTATGCCTACAAAATGCCTACAAAAGTCTTGTCAACAGTTAATTCTGTGTGTTCTGAAACAGCTGCTTGTCATGGTAGCTCTGATGTCCCACTGGCTCCATGCATTTCCTCTGCATCCCTTTCTTGGACTGTGCTAAGATTCAAGACCTGGGGACTGAGGTTCACCTTTAATTCACAGAAGGAAGCCTGCACAGGAAAAATAAACTTCTGGATTTCCTGAAAAGTTGGAGATTTATAGGATAGTGTCAGAAAGGATGCTTTAGAGAACTCGCTCTGCTTGGTTAACCAAGAAATTGACCAAGAGAAAACATAACTAGTGTAAATAAGTTCTTTCAGAGAAAGAATATACAAAGGGCTCTTTACTGTAGTAGAGAAAGACAGAAACAAGAAATAATGTCTAGGAGTTAAACAGCAAATCCATACTAGAAATAAACTACTCATTTTTAACATTCAAGGCGGTCAACCAGCGGAACTGACTGGTGAAGAGATGAAAAGCTGCTGTCTCATGATACCAGGAGAAGAATGCTGCTCAGAATTGTCAGCATTACCCTGCCCAGGTCACGCATTGCTAGAATTTGGTGGAATACAACAGCTACTGATACGTGGGAGGTCAGTCCAGATGATCTCCTTTAGTCCCATCTGGTTTTACGAATCTGAAAAAAGTGGTTAACAGCAATATGAGGACTTCAAAGATGCTAGATTCACCTAAATGTTTTGTCCCATTCACAAGTGGAAGGACCCATGCTATGTCTGTGTGCAGTTTTGCTTACCTATTTAGAATTGCTGGGTTTGCTTGCTTTCAGATTTCAAGTGAAATACTGACTGCATAATATAACCACCATATCTGCAATGAGGAGAGAATAAGGTAAGAAAATTGAATTATTATTTTCCAAGGGGAAAGCACACAACAAGTCCATGTACCCAGTGTTGCTCTAAATTATTTATGGTATCTATTAGTAGAGCAGACGAAGCTTTGTAAAGTGCAAATGAGCCAATTGCTATGACTTTTATATGCAAAACAAAATGCCTAAAAGAGAAGTCAAATTCTACATTTAAACAGTTCATAGTCAGGGTACTGAAATAGTTTGCACCATTCTCCCTAAGCAGATTTTTAAAATCTTTATATTTTAAGAAAACTTGGACTAAAAATCTTCCAGAAAGCTTATTTTTGTCTATTATACATGTTGCTTATAGATAATGCCAGATTATTGCTTTAAATAATCAACAACCATAAACATTTTAAATGCCCATTTTTTGTGCAGAGGACATCTTATCATGATCTTCACACAGTTAGCCCTGGATTGTGTGAGAGCTTAGACCGCATCACTGAAGTATTTAATAAAGCAGCAACCTTAGCAGTGGTGTGCATTTACACTAAAAGTTCAGAATTCAAGGATCTACAAAGGTAACGAGAAAATGGCTACTCCAGCCTACACACTGCAATCTCCAGGGACTTTTACATGCAGCAGTAATATTGCAGATGGATAATTTCCTCATTTTTTCTTTGGAGTTTCTAATAAAACCAGTGTTGAATAGCAAGGTTCCAATAGAAGAAAATATTTGTGAAATTTATTTGTTTTTATTAAAGAGTCATATCCGTTAGGTTCTCTAAAGAAGCTTGTTCAGATAAAGGCAAATTGTAGCAAAATAAAATAGTGTGCCACCTGTGTTTGATGAAAATGACCTATGTAATACTGTATTTCAGTCATTCTGGATACATCTTCTCACTCATCCTTTACTGTGAAAGAAGAAAGAAAACACCTCCTGATCAACAGCGTTCATTTTTTTTGGTGGATGAGTGATGCCTTCCCAAAAGAACCACAGACATGAATAAGAATTTCAGAACAAAGCCATGTAATGGAGACTATCAGAAACTGACAAAATGAAGTTAGTCCTGACATTAGTTACTAGATTTAAAATGTCAAGACCATTTTCTCTGAGGTATATCAGACTTGAATTCACTTAACTAGGTGGAGCTCTCCTCACCTCTGATTCCAATCAGATTAATCTATAGTAATTCCTAGTGTTAGTTTGATTATCCACTAGAATATATACAACTTCAATCAGCCCCTAGTATAGCTGTAAATAAATGATAAAAATACTGGACGCATTTAGGAAAATTAATTCTAGCAAAGCAATGGATTATAGACTGCAAAACAAAATAGGACTCCCAGCATGTGAAGTTTTTGTTTTTAATGTTTAATTTATTACTTCTTGCTGTTCAAGCAGAAGGCATGTAATTTCCCTATAAACATGCTGATCAATATTTAGATAAAGCAGTGAATACAGTTTTATCAAACTTTATAGGGCTATAAAATGGGTTTGAGTAAAAAGTTGAGAAATGAAAATAGTAAACAAGAACTGTCACAATAATTACATGCAGGCTGAGAACTGCTTCCTTCCATATCCCCCAAACTAATAAAAGACACTTTTGCCCAGAATACAGAGCAGGGTTTGTATTGATTCATCTACTGCTACTTTCATTTGTCATTACAATTAAGCCTTTTCGATAAGCCAGCTCTGCTTTAAATAACATGAAATGGTGATAGGCCCCAAAAGATTGATTTCCTGGAATTGGTTTACCTAAACCTTTGCCTGATTGATCTGCCCACAGATCTACGCATGGCTCTCTGTTTTTCTTCCAGACCAGATCTCTTCTTGTAGATGAGAGGAGAGCTACTCAGTACCCGTGTCCCTTCAAATTCTGCTTATAATGCTTTTCTTTTAGAAAAGAGGGAGTCTGGGAAGAAGCCATAAAACAGAGGCATCCTGTAGCTAGTGAAATGACTTATTTCTGAATCCTCCCAAACCAACATAGGTTTTAAGGCAAACTGTAACTCTGGAAAATAAAAACTCCTGGGTTTCTGCAGGGCCTGGGAATTGACTGTAAAAGACATGCCAAGAAGTAAACTGTGCAGGCATTTAATTTCTAGATCATACTGCCATAGGCTTTACCACCTGAAAACAATCTTTGCATCTCCTTGAAGGAATTTTGATACTGTATTACCTATAATCCAAACATTGAAAATTATAAGAGACATCCCAACTTTGTCTAGTGCTGCCTGCACCCTTTATGGATTTTATTTTCTTGTCATGCAATGTTTGTAATTAAACTATCTCTCCTTATGTTGACAGCTTTGTTTTTGCTCTCTGATAAAATTTTTCCCTCCTCCAAAATATTCTTGTGAAGAACTTTTGTCTTTCCAAATGATTGTTCAATAAAAGAAGGGAATAATATTTTTCACAGCTGGCTTCAAGGAACTTTATTTGATATTTAGATAGTGATCCAGAAAATGGTCATTAACCTTTGGAAGTTTTTTTACCTTTGATATTTGAAAAGTCAGATTTTACTGGCCTAAAAAGCAATCCAGTTCTTAAGAACAGATAGGTAATGCAAAGCAAATCATAGACTCAGGGTAAGACTGATAAAGGAGAAAGCACAGGCTCAAAAGCAGGCTACATTGTGTTGATAAAACTGTTGCTGAATTATCAATTTGTCTCTAGCAGCTACTTTAAAATCAAATCTTTTAAGTAAGATGGGGTCAAATTCTAATCCTTCCTCTCTCACATCTGAGAAATTCCCATTGAAATCACCTCTCCCTGTATCTGACAGAATTTGACACTTTCTTTTCAAGTGAAGTTGGGAATCCTACTGCACTGAAGGCAGGGATTCCTATTTAGAAAATAGGAATCTTTATCTTCCTTTCAACCAGTAATAGCTATAGGTAGCTCTCCCTGGTGTACCAGAGCACTGCATGAAATCCATTACATGTGTTAATATTGCTTTTTTTAAGCCTACTGGCATTTCAGCAGCAAAAGTCTAAACCATCCAGATTTAGGAGGTATTTTTATTATACCTACTTCATGCAAAAATATAAACATTTATTGTAACCCAGGAATATTGCCCTCTTTCTCTTAAATTACATATATATATATATATATATTTATATACATGCAAATATATATGTATGTATCAATTGAGCTTAAATTGAAATAAATACTCAAAGGGGTATTTTTTATATTTTCCGTCTTGTCTTTCATCACTGAAATAATTTCAAAACTTGTTGGCTCACGTTTGTCCTCCTTTCTTTGGGCATCATCTGCTCTGTTTATGTTCATCAGTTTAGATGACTGACATCTATCTATGTCCTCACTCTGGTGGTTGACTGGCACAGATTGCACCTCTGATGATATCTGCACATAGCATATTAAGCATGAGGAAACAAAGGAAACAGCATCTACATGAATTGGAAAAAAATATATCCACAAAACTATAACACCATAAAGTGAGCTAAAAGGAACTATAACTTCACAACAAATGCAAAATTAATGGAAGCCATTTTAAAATGGACATGAGAGTGAAAGCCAAATAAAACCCCAAGCCACACAAGTATCAGCCTGTCCACAGAGGGAATTTAAACCCTGCATGTATGTAGAGTATTTTGAACAGTAATTACAGTCAAATTACAGAAATGTGCCAGACATGCTTGATGCGAGACAAGACAAACAATGACTGTTTGTGGTGCATGATTTCAAACACACAGACATCTGCTCCTGGGACTGCAGTCAGAAATATGTTGCCATGATCACCTGCTAAGCTGCGTTTGTCATGGAAATCCTCACCCCATCATTCCAGTATGCAGCTGAGTCTAAATTCAAAGGGGAGAAGAGAAAATAAATCCAATCTTTCCTGTCTGGGTAATGCCATCTGTATACTTTTTTAGCTGAAAACTGGTCCTGCTGTGTCATGGCTCTGCATGGACTCATTGCTGAGCTTCATCATTGCTGCATCTCAGGTGATATGCAAACACTAAATTAAATTGAAAATAATGAGAAAAAAATGAGTCAAGGAGACTACATTGTAGATTCTTTGTACAGAAGTGCCTGAAGAAATGGGAAGTTTTTTTAGTAAAATATACAAAGTATTTCAGGTGCTTGAGCACTGCCAGTATACTCCATAACTAATATCCCAAACAGTACTGGCAAAAATGATTATTAATGCTTCTCTTTCAGGGCATTAGGTGCAACAAAAACCACCTAAGAAAGATCTCCTGCTTGGAGAAGAATGTTTTGGTTATTTTGGTTGCTTTTTTTTTTTAAATTTTTTTTTCCTATTTTGTTAGTCCAGTAGCTGGTTCATACAGCACTTGCACTAGGAATTTTTACTTTTACAATATCTGCAGCTAAAGGACAGCTGAATCAACAAACAGATTTTCACAGCAATTGTTCCTTCTCATTTAATTTACTTTGTGGTTTTCACATTTGTAATTTCAAGAAATACAAGATGAAGGAAATTGCAGTCACACAATGAATGTTTGAGCTGGACATTAGTCAGTGGTGACATTAGCAAGTATTATGTTTGTACATCTTTGACATCTCCCAGTGTTACTGCAATCACGGAGACAAATGTTAGCTTTTCCTACAGTGATAAGCTGATCATGGTTTCTTGACATAATAATAAAAACATCAAACAATAGGCAAATTACTAATGTTTTCAAAAAAAAAAAGAATGTAATTGAGAAAACTTGATTCCATGTATCGCTGCCTTTTTAGGACGAGTAACCCTAGTCAGTGTATTTTAATGTAGTTTTATTACACTTAAAACGTCCAGACATTTCTATGTTAATTTTATTTTGAAATTGCTTGATATGTACTAGGGTTACAGTGTATAGTTTGGTGGAAATTCAGTTTCTGCAAAACAAGCCCCTCTGGAACTCAGCTAATGAGATTCATTGTAATGGTATTGATTCATGTAATTACTCTTGTTAATGATAGTGTACATAGCAAGACTTTGCAATCACTGGATGACATTCCTAGGTGAAATCATGCCATCAGTCCAGTGGGGAATTTTCTTGGGAATGAAAGCTGTTGCTGAAACTGTAACATTCAGAACTAAAACACAGACACAACCAGGTAGCTTTTTTTTGTGACCAGGATAAAGGTAGAGCTGGGAAAATGATAACTTTTCTTAGGTATTGTGGGTTTTGTTTGGTTTGTTTTTAGGTTGTTTCTGGGGGTCCACTAGAATACCTGTTCTTTTTCTTTTGTTTGGATTCAGTTCAAGTCGAACTCTTAAACTATTTTTTTGTTTCTCAGTGGAGGAACTAGCAAAACAAAAAACTGAGCAAAATTACTTTGCACATGGATGGAAGAGAAAATTGAATAGCTACAGGTGTTTTATTTATTTATTTATTTATTTATTAAATAGTTAAATCAAAAAATCCAATCAACACCATTCATGAACTGGAAGAAGACCACTGAAAGCACATTTGTCTTTGTGACAAACCCTCTAGAGAAGAATTTGGATTTGCTCCAAAAAGAGCATTTTTAGTTTTACCTGAACATTACAGCCTTGAAAGAATACTGGAAAAAGAAGGGAATGACTATAAATAATTCCAGATTAGATCCAGATATGGATACTAGGACTAGAAGTATAAACCCAAATCTATTCTGCTGAGGTCAATAATTTTTTTTTGGGTCAAGGATCTGGACTGGAAGTGTCATTTAACCTTAAGAGATGTGGTAGTTCTTTGAATACTTTACCTGAACTTTCAGAGTTCCAAGTCCATGGCTGTAGCTGATTCCTTACTAATAATGCCAGGAGATCAAACTTGCCCATGTTCGAGCAACTCTTTAAGATCTTTGGAGCTTCAGATTTCCCTAGCAAGATGTAAAATGTTTTGACAGAAAAGCTTGTCTTTGGGTTAACAGAACTGAAAACTTTTATGTTTCTCTTCCTCATTTTTCTGTAGCTCTTTGTGCCTTTGTCTCTCTCAAAGCTTCTGAAATTCTGTCTTAAAACATGGCTCCCTGCCTTCCTACCTCTTTCCTAGCCTTCTTTCATGCATGCCTTTACATTACTTCCACATCACTACATTTTTTTTTCACAGAAGGGAGTATAAAAACCACCCTCTCATTTTTTCAGTCTGTTCTTAGCTTTAAGGTTTTGGCTGACACTGAGCAGTGATGACAGCCTGAAATCAAGAGAGAATCAGGTTGTCTTGGCTTCTATTGCTGCAGCCTAGGGAAAGAGCCAGTGCAGGTGCAGGAGGTGCAGCATGGCACAGTTGGGATGTGGCCATTCTCTACTGCAGTGGTCCTGGGGCAGTGTCTGAGAAGAGGGACTTTTTTCTCAGTTCTGTAAGACTTCCTCAAGTCTCTTTCCTTGGAAACTGGGGCATGAACTCCTCAAGGAAGTTAGTTTGATTTTCTTTTTTTTTTTTTTACTTGTTAAGATTTAGATGAAATTGAAAATCAAGATCCTATGGAATCCCTTGTGAATCCAGAAGGATTCTATCAGAAGCAGCAATGATCCATGGTGTGAGTGTAGTGTGGCAGGAAGGCAGTCTTGTACAGATGAGATACCATAAGATGGATTCACCTGCAGCAGGAAGGGAACCAGGCCAGTAGATCAGAATTCCAGTCTCCAGGTGGAATAGCACAGATGTGTCAAGAATACATGAAGATGATTATGGTCTGAACTTCTTCAACACTTCCCTTATATTCCTACCAGTGAAAGCAATGTATAAATGCATGAAAAGTATCTGCCTCTCTGTCTGACCTGATATCAAGAATCAATGTAATGAACAGATAGCTGGTTTAATTTTACATTTACCTGGATGAAAACCAGAATAGAATGATGAAAGGAAGAAAAGTCTGTATAATTATTTAATTTCTGGATTGACTTTGGGGAAAAAAAGAGAAACTTACTGATCTCTATAATCCGACTGCAGAAAGTATCCTCAAGACTTTAAATTTTAGTGACAGACAAGAGGGTATTGAAAGAAAAGAAGCTGAACTACCAAAAATGATAAATACCTTTTGAAATGCATCTTTAAAAATAGACAGGGGGAATGTAAAAGAAAGTTGTGGGTGTGGAAATATTTTTTAAAATACTCATTTAATAAAAATATTCCTCATAGTTTGCTTGTTACAATTCCACCTTCCATTCTATTTGCAAAACTCAAACTCCTCAGAAAGCTGAAGGGGAAAGAAGCATTTTAGTGTATGTCTCAAAATGATTAATGTTGCAGTCATGTTCCCTCTCATCAGTTCAAGACCACTTGCACATCTATAGAAATTTGGCATGAGGTGTGCTGAAGCATATTAAAATCTCTTCTTCTACTACTTTTATACTGAATAATATTTCCTGCTCTTATTTTTGTACCACTTAAATGAGAAAAAAGGCAATTTAGCTGCTATCCCATACAGCCTGAGGCAAAAGTGTCATATAAACTTCATTCAGAAAGATCTTTTAAGATAATTATTTATTTTCCTTTAGAACAGCTTGAAGATAGTTTTTTAGAAAAATGCCTAGTTTTCCACATTTTTTGCTTGTCAGTCCTTGACTATTCTCTGTTTAAGATGAATAATACATTACCTATCCAAGTGTCAAGGGACTGGAGATGGAAAGTTCCTGTTAGATCATATAGCTTATCTCTCTCTAAAATCAGAATTGTTTCTTGCAGCACCTGTTTTTGAGATGTTGCTCAAAGGTCTAGTTGCCTTTTTTGCCCCTTTTAGTTTCATCCAGATTCTCAACCTCTCTGCAGTACTTGTCACTGGAGGAGCACCATTGACTTGCTAGCAACTTCAACCATCTTCACTTCAATTATGTTACGTTGTCTTTGAAATATGAACATCTGAGAATTCTTTATTTTGCAAGTTGTGGGGAGGATATTACTGTCTGTCACTCTAAGGTTTCACCCATGCTTCCAGAGTCCAGCTGTGCCCAAGATAAAAGACTGTCTGCAAAGGTGGGATTTAATGAAGCTAAATAGTTTTGCTTGACCTACATAGTGAATCTCTCCAATGACCTCAATGACCTAATGCCCAAGCAGGGGAACAACGCTCTCACAAAATCACGCAACAGCTGAGACCAGAGATCATCCAGTTTGATGCCCTGCTTCAAGAAGGATCATAATTTATTCAAGAGCAGAGACTTTACGACCTCATTTCGCAAAATCTTCAAGTTCTTATCCACCCTCAGAGTGAAAAAATATCTCCAAATCTTTAAATTAAATTTCCTGCATTTCAGTTTGTGGCCACTGCCTTCTGTCCTGCCACTGAACACCACTGAACAACACCTGGGGTCAGCTTCTTTATTCCTTGCTCCCACCAGGCATATATCTCTGGACACAGGTCACCAGCTCCATTTAGGAACAAGCCCATGTTTTACCTCTTCTTTTTCTACTGAATGACTCATAGAAGCCCTTCATATCCTTTGTCACACTCAACTCCAGAATTTTCAGCTCCTGTTTAAGCAAATGCAATTTGGGATAACAGGCTGTGCAGATTTTGGATAAACATGAAAAGGCCTGTGTCCTTATAACTCAGTATGCTTCCCAAACAGTAACAAAACCAATTTTTAAGTTTTAACTATCACGTATTCTAGGCAGGAGGCTAGGTTGAACTTTAAGTCAAATTGGAACTTTTGTCCTCATGGTCCTATCAGAAATAGATCTACATTGTGTATTGCCCAAGTTGTGGTTCATCGAAGAAGTATGTATAAAATAAGATAGATCAGAAGTTAAAATGGTAGAAGAGATAAAAAGAATTTTATCTTTCTACTGAGGTTTATTTTTTAGCACTTATCAAAAAATAAAAGCAAAAAAAAAAAANCTCCCCTCTTTTCCCCCTGAATATGTTATATACATAACCTCATTGGATCACCCAGTTTAGAATTTTCAGTTTCAATTCTTCTTGCACTTTTGTGCAACAGTAATTTTTTTAATGCATTTTTTATATTTTACCTGCTGGAAATAGATAATTTGGATAAGTCTGACAGTAATCA
>WEIU01007604.1:183432-207976 GCA_013389925.1 Aegithalos caudatus
TTATGTCTTATGTTATATCCTTGGATATTCTGAAATGTCTTATGTTACTCTACTATTATTAGACATTTTGGAGGTTAATAAACATGGATTCAGTTCCTCTTCTGCCAATGGTCGTCTGCCTTCACCTAAGGGTGAAGGTGTCATTGTGAAGCCTGACCTGTTGAGCACATCAGAGTATGTGCAGAACCCCCCCAAAAATTTGAAAACCTTTCATGAGAGGTGAAATAGAAAAATGACTATTCTAAGTAAACAACACAAAAATTTTAGTTTATCAGTTATGTTTTGGGAACTAATGAAAAGATTTAGGTAATAGGCACAAGACACCCTCTCCCAGTGAGAGAAAATTAAAATATTTACACAATATGAATGTATAAAAATTTTGCTTATTACCAACTAATCCAAGGAGAGCAGACCACAATTAAATTTGTATTTTTCCTATACTACTTATCTCCAATCCAGTTGTTGATTATTTAGATCAGTTAATCCTGCTGTACCATTTGGCCGCAATAACCTTCATAGAATTTTTTCAAATAAGAAAAACAATCACTTCTTGTCTTTAATCTTAAATGCTATCTCTCAACAAATATATAATTTATCTTACTCAAAACTAATATGTCACACAGTTTTGGATTCATAGGAATCAATTCTTAGTCTGCTACTATTTCGTATTTGAATGCTTAGTTCCAAGATATGACAGTAAATACCTGCACTTGCAGTTAAGTATGTTGGAGTTGTATTTCAGTTCCTGTTCTCATAAAACTCTCTTTTTGTGGTTCTTTTTCCAGGCCACAGTTTCAATATCACTTGCTGCTGATAAGTTCAAGATCTACCTGATAATCTAATCTGGAATAAATTTGAGAAAAATAACACATAAAGATGTTATTTTAAAAAATACCTTAATTTTTGTTCCTGTATAATATTTGTGTAGAAGTTTGGACAGTGTTTTTGACAAAACTTTTGACCTGTTCAAAGAAGAGATAATTTTCATAAGAGAAGAGGCAAACTAGCCTGTATCATAAGTGATAATGACGGGAAAAGAGTTCTGGAGGCAGATTTACAGTTTTAGGGTTGAGCATCCACACAGTATTTTCTGAGGTCTCAATGCTCTTCATTTATGTTCATGTTAGTGGCAGATAACAGGTAGGAAATAGAAGCTGTATGTGGAAACACAGCCTCTTGAGCAACGCCTACAAAGGTGTGATGATACTTGGTGCACCTTCATGTCTAACCTTGGAGCCTGTCTCTGAGGCTCTCTGCATCTGTCTGCTCTGTTATCCTTTTCTTCAGTGCTCCCCTCCCAGGCTGAGACTCACTGCCCCCTCATAAGGATAATACTATGAGCCCCCTCTCCTGGGCCTCACTGTCTGGCATAGCTTGGGGTACAGGCATCCATCCATGAGGAATGATTCCTGGTTTATTTTCGGGTTGAAACTTGACCATTGCCAAGCTAGAAGTGCAAAATGACCAGCTCAAAACTGCTTATTGTTCTCATTAAAGGAATATCATCTTCAAGTGTGACAACATTTACTTTTGTTTAGTGTCTCTATGGGTTGTTTAAACCAGGATAATATCCTATTAACACGGTATTTCCAAGTTATTAATGACTCAGTGCACTTAAAGACTGCTGGCAAAGCTGAAGGTGATCATTCAAGGAGGTCATTAACACCTTGATACAAAGGCCGACACAGCTCTTTATCATTGTCAATTTTTTACAACATAGAGATTACATTTATAAAATATATCCTTGCAATAGTTTATGCCTTTCTCCTTTTTAAAAATATTTCATATTCTTAATAGAATTAATTGACCAACTGAAAATTTTTTTTCTAACTAGTATATTGCCTTGAGTCTTTTTTACTTTTTTAAGCCAGCAGGAAAAATGACTTATCACATATGGGAAACATCAGTATGATTTTTATTGTTTTTAATGAATAATAGAGTTAATCCTGGTCTTACAATGTATGAATAAAAGGTAATGTCACTAAATTCAGTGTCTACGGTATAATGTGTCAAAGAAAAGTATGATTTCTGGACTCTTGGTGTTCTACCAGAAGCATTTGAGGTTTTCACCCTATATTTAATTGAGCACATTAACACAAGCAACAAGTAAAAGAAAAATATCAGCCAACAAGTATCATGGTAACTGACCACCAATTCAGAGAGTCCTGCAAAGAACTCTAAAACCAGAGAGTTTCAATGTCACTTATTGAAGCAGTATAGTGTAGAAATACCTCAGCTTCTAAATGAGAGCGCTGGAAGGAAATGCATTTCAATGGCATGTTTTGGCTCTGTGGCATGTGTGGAGCAGCCAACTCTGCCAACTGGTGTAGATGCGGATCTCAGACAGCTGGCAGAATAGTAAGATCCACCAAGATTTGGAGGTGAAGTAGCAGAAATCTGATGCTCATATTTCTTCTGATTTTGCTCCACATCATTAAAACATTACAAACAAGGAAGCTGAGAACTAAAAGTGTTTTAAACAGCTTGGAAGTCAGAGAATATTTGGCCACATTCAGGCTTAGATGTTAACATAAGTGATTTTTAATGAACCATAAAAGCTATTTTTGATTTACATCTTTAAATTATACTCAGTGAATTTCCTTTGTGGATTCATGATGGGGGAGGAGAGGTAGACAACTATCTTTTATCGATTGAAGTGATGTGTTTGCTCCTCATGTTGAGTAGAAGCCCATCAGAAACTGGGCAGAAAAGAATACTGTGATTACTTCCTCTGGCTGTGTACAGCACATTATCTTCTCACTAAAGTAGAAACATGCTTCTATTTGGTTTTGTCTTCACAGAGGTTTAAGTTTTGTCTAGAGGAGTTTAGTGTTCCTTTGTCCACTTCATGGAATTTTCCTGTTTCAGTTTGTGTCCATTGTCTCTTGCCAGTGGATACCACTGAGAAGAAACCAACTCTGTCCTGTTGATCCCATTCCCATCAATTACTTACACAATTGAACAAGATTCCCCTGAGCCTTCCCTCTTCAGGCTGAACAGGCCCACATCTCTCAGCCTCTTTTCATAGGGAAAAATTAAGCAGTCATGTAAACATCTTACTGGCCCTTAGCTGGACTATTTTCATGTCTTTCTTACCGCAAGGAGACCAGAACTGGAGACAGTAATTTGCATGTGGCCTCACCAGTGCCATAAAAAGGGGAAAGATCCCCTTCCTCATCTTGCTGGGACCTCTCTTCCCAATACAGCCCAGGAAGCTGTTGACTTTCCTCGCCACAAAGACAGATTGCTGGCTCATGATCAGCTTGTCCACCAGACAACCAGATCCTCTTCTGGAAAGCTGCTTTCCAGCTTGTTAGCTCCCAACTTGGCTGGTGTCTGGGATTATTTCTCCCCAAGTGCTGGGATTTCCATTTCTGGTTGATGAACCTGAGTAAATTCACCACAGTCCATTTCTCTATCCACTGTGGTCCCTCTAAATGGCAGCACAGCCATGGGTACTTACTGATAGCTCAAGATCTTTTCAATCAGTCCAGTTTAAAGTGATTTTGCCTGGTCATGGCTTAATATATAGCCCCTCAGGCCTTGCTATTTAGGAGTTGTGCTAAGAGGATTCTATATATGTTCATTTGTTTTGTACTTCACTGGTAAAAATACTGAGCAACGCACAGAAAACTTTCAGGAAATATGGCAAATAATTTAAAGGTATGAAAAGTCATATGGACAGGTGTTTCATTTTTTATCCTTTCCTCTCAAACTGAGTTTGGAAGAGAGGGTAGTTTTCACTTCTGGAATGACAGAGATTCAAAAAAGAAAAAGGAATAAGGATCTTTTCAAAGATCTGATTGTTCAGTTGTCGAAGACTGTGTCGCACAAACATAATGGGAGGACAATTGGAAACTGTGATTATATTATTTTGCTACTGTTTTTAAATTGTTAGAACTATGTTAGTTACTAGCTAATATGGATATTAACACTCAAATAATTTCATTTTTCTTTATGACTTCTGTCAACTTCTTTCCTCATTAGCTCAAGTTATTTTATGCTTCATTTTCCTTCCTAAGGCAATTCTCCTGTGTCTCCAGAGAGCATATGGGAACGGGGAGAAAGGATTTACACATGGACTGTTTCCACTTTAAATTCTGTGGGATTTTTTTCCCAGGGTGTACTTGGAATGCCAAATTGTACTGTTGTCATAATACTTTCCTTGGGTATTATAACACTAGAGTCAGTAATGTCCCCTTATATTTAGGATCGAAGCAGAGTATATAAAGTCTAGAAAGGGTAATCAAGGTTATCTCCCTTGACAAGTGAGTTATTCTGATTTTTTTTTGAGTGAAGAGCTAAAACGTACAGTTTAAAAGAGGTAAATCTTCTTACAGTTTGCCTAAATCCTTATTTAATAAAACTTATTTTAAAACAGGTATATTGCCATGCAGAGACTCTTGTCTATACTTCTCTTATCTGTACATGTGGTTAGTTTTCTATTTACTTTCAAAAGGCATGTTTTACATTTGCGCATTTCTGTCTGTCTCTGTACACTTTTAATACGTACATAGGTATTTGTGTATGTATGTACATATACAAATATAACCTGACTTCTTAAACTTCTCATTTTGTATTTAAAGTGGATATTTTTTGTATGGATGTATTTTTTGTATAGATGCTGATTATTAATATTTCTAGACCCTAAGAGGCTTTGTACATCCAAGAAGCTCTTGCTTTTAAGTTTTACAATTGCTTTTTTTTGGTGCAGTTTTAAACTTAAATTTCAGTTATTTATTCTGTCAACTTCATGTGTTTCTTTACTACACTTTAAATCACTGTCAACCAAGATACTCAACCAAAATGTATTAAATGCCTCTGGAATTTAAGACCTGACAATCCTCTCTTCCATCTCCATGTCATGGCCCTTACCACTGCTCATCACTAATACATAATATCCTTTTTCTCAGCAACCTAGAGATCTTTGAGTTCCTCCCACACACTGATCCAATTCCAAACACAGTGGTAAAAAATTCTGCCCCAAATCTGGTTTACATCTTGGAGGTTAAATACTCCTCAGTAAGACATGCTTCATCCTATGCTGGCTAAGATGGAAGTATGATGTATTAAACAACTTGGGATATAGGAGGGATAAGGCTAGCAGCACGTCCAGCATCCACATTTTAAAGGAAAAGAGAAAATACTTCCCTTATCACTATTTAGAAGAGCATATTAATTTACTTATTGAAGAAGCATGCAAAAAGAACTCTTCTTTCAGCCCAGAATGAGGTACCTGAAAGGCAGAATTTTTTATGTGTTCAAGTGCACATTCTATTGAATCACTAGCTACACAGGTTAAATATATTTGATCTCATTTCTGAATATTTTTTATTAGAAACCTAGATGGTCAACAGATGTCTTAGACTGCTTTCAAGATTGCACCTTCTAAAATGTTCACAGCTTTTAACAAGAAAATCTTACCATCTTTATACAATTTTTAAAGGGAAATTATTATAACTTTTATCAAATAATATCTTGTCATGGTTAGTTTGAACCTAACACAATTATCTCTCTGCTTTTAAAGAGAATCAGGTATTGTTTTAAACAACTTTTTTTCAGTAAAACAATTACATATGAGTGTTTGCTTGAGAATGTAGAAAAAAAAATAAACAAATATACCAGCAATTCAAATACATGTGAAAATACTTCTGGTTTTAAAATTAGAGAATGAAAAGACTATCTAAATCCAACACAAAGTAATATAAATTGCCTTGAATGTTCTCATTTTTCTTCTGGATTTCATTTTATATTTCACCTCTGTATACACTATAAATCATTCTACTTGTGGTATTCATAGCTTTGACATAAATAGGCAATACATTTGAAAGACAGACAATTCCCCCTTTGATTAATTCACTGGTCCATTTACTCATTCAAAGGCAAACTTACTACATTCAAACAATTTCACGCTCTTACCATGAAATAATTTGTCACAGGGTGTGCACTGATACTAAATGCAGCTTTTTTATTTATTTACTTATTTTTATCCATACATTTGTACTTAACTGGTAGGCAGATGACCTATATAACTTTTATAACGTGTCCTTGGAGGTGATGAGCATTCTGGATCCTACACAACACAAATAACAATGGAAATATGACTTGCAGATTTTGAACATCTGAGGTCACTGAGAGAGCCCCTGACTCAGCTCTGCTGTCCGTTTCAAAGCGATCGTGGCATCACTGCCAATGAGTGATTCAAAGACAGTACAAGCAGAGGCCTCCATGGGAGATGCCTCACTTGTTGAGAGATTTGGTTTTGACCCGGGAAGTAAGTCAGATCTACAGACTCACTGCTACTCAGCTGGATTTCAGGCAGCAGTGCGTTTTTCGTACATTTGGGATGTGAGAATAAGACCTGCAAAATCACCTGCTGAGATGGCCTCCTGTTGCAGCACGTCTGAGGGGTCCTGTCATAGCTTTTTCACATCCTTCTCCACTGAAGCTACAAGAAGAACCATACATAGAGAACATACTACCTCGTAGTACGAGGCACTGCTCACACAATTGGTATTCCGTGTTCACTGCTGAGCAGCATGATCTGCATAAGTTAGAGAAGGCCGAATCCCAATGACGTGCACAGTGTGTTGCTTTAGAAACATGGTGAGTTGAGTGTTTAGTAATGTAAACATATGGTACTGCAGTTAATGCTGTGCCATATGGGGATGTGGAGAGCACTCGTTCTTAGCAGATAGTGCCAGGAACACGTCTTTATGAGCTCTTCATCATTGGACATTGTCAGCTCTGCTTCTTCATACCTTTTTGAGCACCACTAGTTTCTGCATTTATTTTTCAGTTTAGATTGAGTAGAAGAAGTTCACTGGAGTTTTTCAAATTACTAATTACTTAAGATAATTGGAAGAAATTTGGATTTGTCTTAGGTGGCATTTTCTTGTCATGGATAACAGCTTTGCTTTCTCTATCAAAGTTTAAAAAAATCTAATGCAACACACAAATAAGACTCCGAGCTGTGACTACCTCCTGTTTGCAATTATCAACAAAATAGAGAAAATCACAGATCTCTATTTCCTGCAGTGTTGTTAAAGGAACATCATACTTTTTTAAAGAATATAGAGATTTCTGAAATTTAAAGAAAAATTATAGATAAAACACCAAAATTAGTCATCTTCGTGATAGATTTTTACTCAAAGATTATTTTAAATTATACACTTTGTATTGTTGTGGTGAGATTTTTCACAACTGTACAACGACTAAAACATTTTCCCAAATCTGTTCTAAAGTGGCTGCAAAGGTGTGTGGCAACTTTAATATTTTCTGTCTGAGCAACAAAAAGGTGAAAAAAAATTATACCTCTGCTTTTACTGATTTGCAAAAGTCTTTATATTCTTATTTTACTACATGTTTAGTGCATGTTAAACATTCCTGACACATTTGTTGCTTTGCACTTCTTTTGCTCCTTATAATCAAACTAATTGAAGAATTAATCAATATTGTCTGTAACCCTGAATGACAACGGACATTAATGAAGGAGGTTGTTCATAGTCCAAGCTTGGCAGGGTAAGAAAAGAAGTCTGCAGATAGAAAGCCAATTAAAACTGTAAAGTTGGGCTGGTATAGATTGGAATAGAAATGAGCTTCATGAAAAATATAAATTCCTGGTTGTCTTTTGAAAGGTAAAACACCACCTGCAGTCTACAAATCAGGAGAAAAAATTCCTTTTGTTGCTTCACACCCCATTGTAATTAGATGGCTAAATTAATCAACCATTTCCTAAATTTTAGAGCAATAATCTCTCTGGTCAAAATACTAAGAGTAAAGTAAACTGGAGAGATGAAATTATTGTGGATCTCTGTTTCAATGGTTCCACAGTTGTGAGGCATTCTGTTTTTGGCAATGAACATTATCAAATTGTAGTAACTGTTACTCTAGTTAATAAAACCTAAGTAAATCATATATAGCATATAAAGGGACCAATTTACCTCTGTTGGTGAAAATTACATCTCCTATGCTAGTAGGATACCATCCCTTAGGAGCAGGGATTGAAGAATTCATTACCAGGGAATGGAGAACACCAGCTGTTTTAATCCGTTGCCTCAGTGAGGATTTACAGGGTAGCAGCAAAATATGTGAGTTGGGACATTCACCCCACCCCAGGTCCACTTGTTTTTCAACACAATATTTCTTTTCTCTGTTCTTTGCATCTATATTTTCTATCATATATATATATATATATNCTGTGAGTGCAGTAACACTAAAATAAATAAAAAGGCATTTTGTATCTATTAAGTGCTTCGTAGAAGCCTCCCTGTCTGTCCAAGGAAAGTGTTAATCCACTGTTTCTGCAGAGGATAGATGAGAGCCTTCAGCACCCACAGGTGAAGAGTTTATGTAAATTGAAATACTACAGTACTTGTGACATTTTATTTTCTGTTTATACCAGATCGTGCAGAAAGGTTCTGTGTAACCCACATTTGAGCCTAGACTTTGATTTTATAGATTTTTTTATAGCATCTGAAGTATCATTTCAGAGTGGTCTTCTTCAAGATGTGTGAAAGGTAAAATACAAAAAGAAAAGGATGCAGTTAAAATAATTTCCTTTGTTAGCCTGAAGTATATTTAAATTAGGAATGATTAGGAAAATATATGAGATTAGGCCAGAGAGTTCCCAGTTCAACACTGAGTAGAGCTTCCCAGTTATGGAAGAAGAATTTTTATTCCTGGAAATTCTTCTAATAAAAAGCACTGAGCCATTAGGCACAAAACTCATGTTTACCTTGCCCTGTATGCTTGTTGGTAATGGAAGGACTAGAGAAAAAAAGCTCCTTTCTCTGCAGTTGAAAACAGACAATCTCCTCCTTGCTTCAGACTGTTTTTGTTGGTTTATGTTTCCTGACAGTCCAGCTACTACAATTTCCTATGAGTAAGAGTCAAGCAGAACTCTTGAAAAGTAAAAGAATTCATGCTAATTTTCTGCTATGCTAGGAGGAAAAAAACAAACAGCTAGTCCTGAAGCAAGAAGCTTAAGTAAGAGGGTGATGGGACTCAGAGGTATATGTGTCAGGAGTCTTACCATTGTTATCTTTGTCCATATTTCAAACATCTCATGGCTTCTAGGGACAAACTTTCAGCCTAGAAGCCTCCTGACTGTATCCTGGGAAAAAACCTGAAATGTATGTTTTTGCTTACAGGCATGCTGGGGCAAGAACATAAGCAACTCCTGGAAGGTCCAATTGGATTTTGCCAGTTGGGAAGGTAATAACAGGTACAGCTTGATAGATTTGGCATAAACTCCTTGCCAAAACACCACTGTGCCCCGTCAGCAGGTTTCAATAAAATCTGTGATCTAGGGTCAGGCACCTCTGAATCCCTCTACTTATAAGTACTTAAAAGTATCAGGACTGGGTATCTCAGACTGGCACCAAAAATGTGTCAAAAGGATTGACCTGGGAAATAAGTCTTGAGTGTTTGGAGAAGACACTGCAAGGGTTAAGCTTTATAGCTCTGGAACTTTGCCTAAAATTCACAAATTTGATCTGTTTTCTGGAGGTAAGCAGGAAACTCACACAAAGGAGAAATACAAGAGACTAAGGGAAAAGAAGTAGGAGAAGAGTTGCAGTCTCATTCTGAGTAGGAGTTTAAATGCAGATATCTAACCTTGCCAGAGACTACATGAAGGATTCCTTTACTGAGTGTTTCAGAAAGTTGGAGGAAGTGCAGCTGAATCTATTTCTCCTTGATTCTGCTGCTCTAAATATTAAAAGAGACAAGTGGGTGGTGATAGTGAGCATGGTGATTAGGATACTGAACGCTCTCCCTGTGGGCTATCCTCCTGCAATATATATGTATGCGTCTGCTACAAAGTGCAAAACTGTGACAGCCTTTCAGTGGCTGTGGAAAAGTCCATTAAGAGCTTTGAAGATATAAATTTGGATTAGATGCCTAAATAGAAGGTAGATGCCTAGGCTATTTTTTTATACCTAGTGTTGACTACAACTTTTGATCTTTACCATCGGTAAAAAACATAAGTCTGAGCACTTGCACCTTTTATTTACAAAATGTTAGAAAGAAAGGAGATTAAAATGTGAAAAGATACATTCAAAAGATATATTCAAAAGAGAAAAGCGTGAAAGAAAAAGCAAAGTGATGCTCTCACCAATAGCCAAGTTTCATTCCATCTTGTACTGTGTATCACAAAGCACAGTGAATGTCTTTGGCCCAATTCTTTGCCTTGAGGGGATGCCAGAAAGCTATTTGTACTGGCAGAATAGTTCACACAGTCACTACAAAGTGTGTTTATTTACATTCTACATGGGTTTTGATAAATTCTGAGCTTGGCATTCAGATGCCCACTAGGCAAAACAAATTGCTTCCTAGGACTGGGAAGTGTATTATAAAGTTATTGTAAAGCAGCTCATATTATATGCATTCTCAATAGTCCTCTGACTATTCCAGAGGAGTTCTTTGTGTAGTAGTTGCAGTACTATTCAGATCCAGGAGCAAAATCCTAAATCTAGCGTCAGTCCTTTGCCAAAGTTGTCATACATTGTACTTTCAGCACCAAAAAAAATATCCAAAGGGGATGAACATATATGAAAATATGAATAAATATAGAAAGATCCAAGTCTTTTTTAGGATTAAAATTGAAATGTACTTTTACCTTGATTCACATATTTATACTACAATAACTCCTACACTCTTGTTACATTATAGATCTCTTATAAGAGACAGAGTGCTACAGAGAGTTTAGAAAACAAACTTTATCTCTGACACTAGACCTCTGCCAAGCAGAGACACATGAACAATTATGGAGTTCTGTCCTGAGATGAATCTGCAGGATCAAATTTAGAATCAAGACCATGTTTAACAATAAATTACTAGTAAGCACAGAGAGTAGCAAAGAATGTCAGAGAAGGGGACAGACAGCAGCTACCTAGTTATAGTCAATTTTTAAAAGTCTGATAAATGTAAATATGTAAAAACTCTTAGAAATGAGTTATAGCATGCATGATATTTCTTATAGCACCTGAGCACTTGCCTGTGCTATGTACAATTAACATTTTTCCTTTGAGAGTCTTCATTTATCCTTTACTTAATACTGTTGAAATACCACAAAGTGACACCTGTCCCAAATGACAAGATATGTAGAGTAATCAATTCCTGGAAATGTATTGCAGCATTTAATACTATTGCTATCTATGTCCATGATTTGTTAAGGGTTTTTAGCTGAATGTGTTTTGATTACCATAACTCAAAGTACAAGTGTTAGGGCCCAGATAATTACAATTTAAGAGCAGGAGATAAAATATAAAAAATTACATTCTATCTGACAAGCATATATTAGCTAAAAGTCAAGCAGAGTTTGTATTTTGAAATTTAATTTTGTTACAGAAAGAAAAGAAAAACAAATGAACCAGGTCACCCTTACTATCTTTAATGAGGGTTCTTAAAATGTACAGATTTTACAGCTAAGTTAAGAAAACACTCCAGTCTAAATCTATTCTATGTTGAAACAGCAACCTGGTCTGGATTGCTATTTTGTGAATGAACCACTTTAAAAGGACATTTTAACATAAAAAAGAAAATTTAAAGAAAGAAACAGTTGTTTTCTTTACCTCTTCAGGGATATTGTTGAATATATTCTTTTCCTTCTCTGTCTCAGATGGTTAGGTTGGCATTGACAGAGATCAAAGATACCATATACAAAAGGAGGAAAGATCAGTGAGGTATTTAGCCTAGAAAACTCCATTTGTCATAATTCTCAGGGTATTTTTTTGATCAAAAAAGTTACAGAAATCAATTTGCTATGACCCTTAGAGGGTCTTAAAAATAATGTTTTTAAGTCCTCTGTGGTTTATATTAAAAAAGTAATAGAACAATAATGTCCCTTGTTCACAAAATCCTCCAAACACTGGGAAGCCATCCAGCAGTGCATACTGATTTATGTCTGTAGTAACTATTCTATTAACCACATAATTCTGTTATTAGCCCACTTGTGCACCTATGAAAAACACTACTCATTTTTTCCTTATCCTCTGAGTGGGTTACAATGACCCAAAATTCTTGCTCATGCCTGGTCATGTTTTCTCTACTTTTATTTGGTATGTATATTAGGTGTCTGTTAAATATTAAGGGACTTTTTAGACCACAGTCCTGTTAGATACCTTATGTCTCCACTCCCTGGACTAAAGCTTTCTTCGAAATAACCTACTTGCAGTGTGGACAGGACAGAAATACCAACACACACACAGAAAGTATAAAAAAAATATTTGGAGGATTAATCGTATTAATTTTTATTTTCCTAAATGGAGCACATTAAATCATTGTCAAGAAAGTTTTCAGTTGTGTTCGTTTTGCACTTTAATCTGCCTCTGAGATCTCTGTTGAAAGTAATAATTGGATGTATGTTTCCCACTGGAATCTGATCAAAAGGCAACCTGTGGTTTGTCTGCCTCTTAAGGTGGAAACTTTATATTAATATATCTCCTGGGAACACTACAATGTAAGATTGCTACTTTTTGATAGACATGATTGCTGTAAACAATACAGAACAAATAACCTTGTTGCTTCTCTTGTGTCACTTCTGATTTTGGGAGCAATTGAAAATAAATACTTAAAACTCTAAAAAAATCTAATTATTTTTCATTTTTATAAGTACTAGCTACACAGCTAGAGTTTCATTGTCTAAAGAGAGGGTCAGAGTATGTCTAGATCAGCAGGTAGGGCACAGTGGTGCTGTATCATAAAATTGTTATTCGTTCAGAACCTGATATTTACACAGAATCAGTTTCAGTCTTTTGCCTCAGAGCAGCTTTAGTCTAAGCCCATGGCCTGAGTGTCCATCAGCAGTTGGAGCATATTTCATGTGCCATGGAAGAGTGTCTTTCTGGCTTTGTTCTGGTCAAAAGTGGTCTCTTCTGCATGTTCTGCATTTGTCCATGATGTGAAACCAAGGGTGAGAAGTGGTGTTGACTGATCCACTCCAGTGAGCAGTCGTGCAACAGAAAAAAACTATTATCACCCTAAGTAGGAGTGTAACTTCATGATATGTTTCCAGTTCCTCCAGAGTTTATATTAAAACAAGATTTGGGTTAAAAATCTCTTCACTGGCGCTGCCTGGTAAACGGTGTTCAAATTCCTTGCTCATTTTCAGGCTACTTTCAGGTGTTTACTCTTTAGAGAAATTTTTTTTTTTTTTTTGCTTTGGTTTGGTTTGATTTTGTTTGGGTTTTTTTGTTGTTATTTTGTGGTTTTGTATAAAATGTAGTGTCAGCATAAAATGCATTATTTTTTTCTCAGAGAAATTCCCACAATTTTCATGTCCCAAGCTTAATATCTCAGAGCCCCTTACCTAGGAAATGATACCGAAAAAGGATTAGGAAGGATTAGTCAGAAGTGTATAGTGAACTGGTATCAATACTGAGCTTTTCTTGTGTGCTATGAGTAGGTGTTGAAATTCACAACTTTTTCATACTGTTTTCTCTGCATGCTGGAAAAAACCTGCAATCAATATTTTCCTATATGTCATTATAAGGAGACAAGTCATATAAAGAATGCAATTAGCCTGTAATTATCAGGTGATAATGAATACCACATCCAATATCTTGCCTCCTTTGAAAGTTACAGTTGTGCTGTGAAAGAAAATGAGACAAGAAACAGCATTTAGTGCTGTACTGTCAAAATGGGTGACTAAGATTCTAAATACTTTATGAAGTAGTTGTTGACAGCTAAAAATAATTGACAAGTATTGCACTATCAAATCGTTGAAAGGTCTTCTAAGCAGATGAATGAAGACTATTAGTGATTACTTAATTGGAAATCCAAAAAGCAGATGAGATGAAGGGAGCAGTTAGTTAGAGGGATTAATAAGGAATGAAAATACAGATTTAGGTGATCAGAGAATATACTGGATCCTTAGATATGAGAAAAATCAAGGAAGGCTCTGTCCTTTTGAAATCAGTCAGTCTTTTGCATATAAAGCATGTATTCATGCAGTGCAAATTACGGCCAGAGGAAGTAACTGAGGCCAGGAATTAATAGGATTTGAACGCAATTTGACAGGTCTGTTGATATGATGAATATCCCATTATCCTTGTTAAAGCTAATTAAATTATGCGGAAGTGTTATTAAACCTCACCCTTGAAGCCCACCTTTAATTATTTTTGATAAGGAGGAGACTTGTGCAGCAGCAAATTAACCTTAAATTGGCTTACTTAGAGGTCTTTGAACTCTTCTTTACAACATCTTCTTGCAGTGCCCTTTCAGAGTGGAATTTGAATTCTGAGCCAGAGGGTGGTTGGGGTGATTCTTGTTCTTTCTGCTGGTTCTTCTTCATAGGTTTAGGATGCAGTCCTTGAGAAACCATGCTTGCTAAGATGGATTTTTAAGAGTAGCATTAGGTAAAATATGCCCTGGTGCTCTCACAAAGATGGAGCATGTTAATTACTTGCTACGTGAATGGAGTGCTTCACATTTTAACAGGTGTTGCCTCAGGTCTAAACTATTCATCAAAGTGCCTAATAAGGAGATAGAAAGTGCTGTGATCTTATTACACCAGGTACTATGAGCATTAGAATTAATGTCATTAAAGACATTATTACTATTGCTACACAGCAGCCAATACAAACTGAAACAAAATTGTTTTTCAAGCTGGGTAAGGGCCTTCCTCCTAGCACCTGTTTTCCTGTATTTGTTTGTTCTAAAAAAACCCACCACTCTCTGTTTACCTAATATTCTCTATGCTTAGTCTTATACTTTTGAAAGCTGAGACATTTAGGCAAACACTATTAAGTTGTCTAGGAAGAAAACAAATGTTTGTGTTTGGGAAAACACAATAAAAGTTCACTTTTAAATTGGCTATTCCCTGCAATCTGTAGTTTTTCAAGCTCTGTGGAGAGGATGACAACTCTGATTTTAATTTTGACATCACATTGTTATGCAATTGTTTTTTCTTACTGAATTTTAAATGAAATCTGATTTTATCATTTATTAACTTGCATAAAACAAGATGATAAAATGCACATATTAGCATAACTTAAAATATAATTTCTACATTCATATAGGACCTATTCCTGATATTTTGGCTGTATGTCACAATGCCAGTGATGTCAGTTAGTATTTAAACAGCAGTATGAAAATGTTTGGATAGGGATGACTTTGTCCAGAGGCAGAAATGACAGAAGCGCTCTCTTTCTTGCTGTATCGTGTCTTCCACTCTATCCTGTATCATAAAGTAGAATCATAAGATAGTTTAGGTCAGAAAAGACCTTTAAGATCATGAAGTCCAACAGCTAACACGGCAGTCATGTTTACTGCTGAATTATGTCCTAAGTGCCACATCTAGATGTGTTTTGAACATTTCCAACAATGGTGATTTGAACACTTTTCTGGACAGCCTGTTCAAATGCTTGACAACTTTTCATGAAGAAATTTTTCCCAAAATTTAATCTAAACCTCATCTGGCCTGATGCCATTTCTGTTTGTCCTATTTCTTGTTACCTGGGATAAGAGACTGACAGAAAACCTAATTTCAAGGAGTTCTAAAGAATGATAAGAAGGTCTCCTTAATTCTCCTTTCCTCCAGACTAAACAACCACAGCTCCCTCAGCTGCTCCCATCAGATTTTTGCTCCAGAACATTCACCAGCTTTATTGCTTTTCTCTGGATATGCTCCAGCACCTCAATGTCTTTCTTGTTGTGAGGGGCCCAGAACTGAACAAGGAATTTAAGATGTGACCAACAGCACCAAGAAGGGGGGAACAATCATTGTTGTGGTCTACTGGCCACACCATTGCTGACACCATCCCAGATCCATTGGCCTTCTTGGCCACCTGGGCACACTGCTGGATTGTGTTCAGCTGTTGATCAGCACCCCAGGTCCTTTTTTGCCAGGCATCTTCCCAGTAACTCTGTCCCCAGCCTGTAGGGTTGCCTGGGGTTTTTGTGACATGAGTGTAGGACCTGGCACTTTGCCTTGTTGAACCTCATGCTGTTGTGCTTAGCCCATCAGTCCTGTCCAGATTCCTCTCCTAACCCTCCATCAGATCAACACTTCCACTTAGCTTACTGTCATCTGTGAAATTACTGAAGGTGCCCCTGATTATCAGTAAAGATGGTAAATATGGCTGATTCCAATACTGAGCTCTGGGGAACACCTCTAGTGTCATGGGTGTATTTCTAGTGGATGTATTTCCATTCACCACCACTCTCTAGGACCAGCTGGGCAGCAATTCAGCCAATTTTTTTACCCAGTGAACAGAGCACATCTCCAAATCATTAGTAGACAGTTTCTCAGGAGAATGCTGTAGGAAAAAGTGTCAAAAGTTCAGACTGCTATCCATGGTGTGTTTTCCTCATCCATTCTATGACTCTGCTTGTCATGGACAGACATCAGGCAGGTTAAGCAGGACACCCATGCTGTCTGGGCATGACCCCCATACTGTCTGGGCATGACCCCCGTTGTTCTGTTTGCTACTGGTGATGGCACTCAAGACGATCTGCTCCATGACCTTCTCCAGCACAGAGGTCAGGCTGACACACCTGTAGCTCTGTGGATCCTTCTTGATGGTCCTTTTAGCAGATTATCACATTTGTGAACCTCCAGGCAGCTTTGACCTCCCTGGTTAGCCAAGATTGCTGTTTAATGATTGAGTGGCTTGATGAGCACCTCTGCCAGCTCCCTTGTTTCCCAAGGGGTACCTTTGGTTATCCCAGTTGCAAAATCTGATGGAGCTGTAGAAACCTTTAGGACGTGCTTCACTCCTGAAGGAGAAGCAGAAATAATTAGTCCCTCTCTGCTCCATGTGAAACCAATCTTCAATGGCTGATATAGTGTGACTTGACTTCATCCCCAGTGTACAGTGGGACCTAAAAGATCCAAATGAACTAGAAATGATAGTGGTAGACAGTGACTGTTACTCCCTTTATCAGACTAATTACCCCTATGTGTGAAAATCCAAATTAGGAACCAGACCCTGAATGTCAGCTCAATTGTGCAAGATTCAGCACAAAAGAAGTAAAAAATGGCTTCAAGCCATTTGTATTTTCTCTATGTTCAGGGTCATCTGTATTCTTGTTAGGCATCACAATCTGAGTTGTGTTCAATGTAATTCATAAACGCAGCTTGATTTTTTGGCAATTAATCATTTCAGCAAGCTTTTCAGATATAATCTATAGACCAAATATTATCTCTATGTAAATAATGATTTTTTTTGGGTGAATATTCCATTTTAAAAAACAAGTCTAAGCTTGCCTATGGACAGGAACAAGTATAATAGAATGAATTTTCATTAACTGATCACTGTGAATATGTGTTCTATCTTAGTTATTCTTTCTTTATCTCTGAAAATAATTTGTAGACGCAGTCTGGAAATATCTGTGATTCAAGCTTTTGTTCTGTAAGAAAGCAATTAGGAAGACATACTGAAAATTTACCCACATCCCTTCATGATGCTTGTAAAATCATGTGCCCACCTTAAGACTAATCACAGAATTATAGAATCATAGAATGGTTCGGGTTATAAGGATCCTTTATGATCACCTAGTTCCAATCCCCCTGCTGTGGACAGGGACACCTTTCATTAGACTGTGTTGATCGGAGTCCCATCCAACATGGCCTTGAACTCTTCCAGGGATGGGGCAGCCACAGCTTCTGTGGGAAATATATTCTAGTGCCTCACCAGCCTCACAATTAAAAATTTCTCACTCGTCAACCTATTGTCTTTGATATCTAGCCAACCTATTGTCTTTAAGTTTGAAATTATTCCCCCTTGTTCTCTCTATACGTGCTCTTGTAAATAGTGTCTCTCCATCTTCCTTGTAGGCTCCCTTCAGGTGTTGGAAGGCCACAATTAGGTGACCACAAAGGCTTCTCTTTTCCAGGCTGAAAAATCCCAGTTCTATAAGCCTTTCCTCAAAGGAGATGTGTTCCATCTCTCTAATCATCTTGGTGGCCCTCCTTCCTCCACACTGGCTCCAATTGCTCCACAGGTCCTTCCTGTGCCGGAGTCCCCAGAACTGGATGCAGCACTCCAGGTGGGGTCTCAACGGAGAAGAGCAGTGGGGCAGAATCCCCTCCCTTGCCCTGCTGTCCACGCTGCTTTGGGTGTAGCCCAGGACAAGTTTGGCTTTGACAAGTGTGAGTGCACACTGCAGGACCATGTGCAGTCTATCATCCACTAGCACCCCCAAGTTGTGCTCTCCATATTTGCATCTGCCATCTTGCACTGATACTGAAGGTTGCCCTGACAGAGGTTCAGCACCTTGCACTTGGTCTTTCTTACAAGCTTCCCACGTGGTCACTTGTTGAGCTTATCCCGGTGCCTCTGAGAGGCATTCAATCCTTCAGGTGTGTCAACTGCACCGTTTAGCTATGAACACTTGTCCCAATACACACCTCAGAGTTTTGCTTCATTCTTCTAATAGATTTAAGCTGAAGGAAGTTTTGGTCTTCTTCTGAACTCCTGTAAAACCTTTGAATAGGTTCCTCCCAACATCCTTCCTTCTAAATTGGAGAAAGATCAAGCTGATTGGTGGACTAAGAGGTGAATGAGGAATTGGTTGAATGGGCACATCCCGAGGGTGATGCTCAATGTCTCTGACAGTGCCCACAGACATCAGGGACAAGTAGTGTGCCTCAGGGTTCAATATTGGTACCAGTGCTATTTTATATCTCCATTAATTAAATGAAGGGATTGAGTACACCATTAGCAAATTTGCAGATGACACCAAGCTGAGTGACGTGGTATCTTATCACAGAATCCTGGAGTGGCTGGGGTTGGAAGGGACCTCTAGAGATCATCTGATCCAACCTCCCTGATAAAGCAGATTTACCTACAGAAGGTTGTACAGGATTAAGTCCAGACAGGTTTTGAATATCTCTAGGAAAGGAGATTCTATAACATCTCTGATGTTCCAAAAACTTCCTGTGTTTCAGCTTGTGCTCTTTACCCCTTGTCCTTTTTCTGGGTACCACTGAAAATATTATGACCCCATTCTCCTGACACCCATCCTTATGATAACTTGTTTATCCCTTCATGTAAACAGCTCCATTTTGTAATCTCTTTCCAGTATTCCTACAAACCTTCAAATTTTAACTGTAACAAAAATATCAGAAAAAACTGTAAGCTAACTAGGAAACAGTGGAAACCTTGTGTAGTGCTCAAAACACAACTGTTCACATAGATTGTCCTACTGCAGAGGGCTTTTATACTGAGCATAATTACCTCTCATGAGACAAGATTTCTTTAGTCTTGTATCATTGGGATGCTATGCAGTAGTGCGAAACTGGAAAGAGTATGTCCTTATGGAAGAGGAGCAGTAGCCATGCCCGTACCTACTACACAACATAGGAGCAAATACATGGCAGCCCAGTGGCCTGTGGGCCTCTCAAATAGGGGCAGTAGGGGTTGCCAGAAGAGTGTGCACAAAGAGGGTACACTCCTCCTTACATGCAGGCTAGACCTTCATAGTGAATTGATTTGAATTTAAATCCATTGACAGATACGTGATATTGACCTATATTTCTCTTAGCTTCTTTATTTTGTGGTATTTCTTGCAACACAGATTGAGTGAAAATTAGTATGAGAAGAGAGCCCTTGGTTTCCTTCAGGCCAAATGAAAATCTAAAGTGTCACACCTATATATGAGAAAATCCTATGAAGTAATAAAACAAAAATGGACATCTTTACTCCTCTGTGGTTCTTCTGATAAGTATTTAAAGGAAATTATTGAACAAATTCCCCCATGTATATATTTTTTACTTTACAATTTATTTTTGAATTTCAAGATTGAAACAGCTTTCAATTTCAGAAACAAGACGACTATTAAAAAAGAAATCAGCAATAGTTGGAAGACCTAAAGGTAGTCTTAGATAACTAATTTAAGATTGTCTTCCAATGTCACACCATGTCTAAGAGGAAGAATCCTTTATTCTTTTGTAGAGCCTTTTAGACTCACAGATAAAAAAAGGATATGAAAAATATTTAGCTGTAGATGTATGTGAGCATCTAGGGAGAGTCAGCCTCTTTTACAGTAGCATGTGCCTGATTTTTAAAAAGAATTATGAACTAAAGATGACCTTCTAAGAAGGTCTGAGAAATGTATAATGCAATGAATATTTCAATAATCTCAGTCTATTATTTCATTTCTTCCAGAGAAGACTAATAGGTGACTTGATCACTCTTCAGAGATATTTATCTGGACAACAATACTGCTACAGTTACCTTCTGTAATGCAACAAAAATCCTTGTTTGAAGCCTGAAACTAGTTTCATTATGACTACAGTAATTGACATATTTATCTTTAAAAAGAATGTAATCATTTCATGAATACTTTCCTGGTTATTCTGTTGTATTGCTTTTTGGTTTTGTGCCTCTTTTTTTTTTTTTTTTTTTTTTTTTTTTTTTTTTTTTTTTTTTTTTCTTTTTTTTAATTGAAAGTTCTGGAATAGATGTTTCTAGCAGTTTTCTATTCAGGGCACAGCACCTATGAAGAATAAGCTGTGAAGTTCATCTCATGTTCTTTTCTATGCAATACAAATAAACCATCAAGGTCATTCACAAAAAGACATCTTGCCAATATTTGACTTGAAAGACTGAAAAGAAAAGAATTATTCAGCTATAAAATCTTTGTAGGAACCAAATTACTTCGGGCATCTTACTTTGTGGTATAAGATTATTTTTTGTGTCTTATTACCAAAATTGGCTATCAAATCATGAAACTATTTTTGTCATCTTTCATTGTGGAGGGAGCAGCCTCAGAAATATCAGGTGACCTGATGTTTGAGTGACATCTGGATTGTGGAATTTTGGAATATTAAACTTGGTCATGATGTCTGCAAAAGAAATGGCTGAACAGAAATTTCTCTTATAATTAGAAAAGTTGACACAGGTGTATCGTCTAACACTCGAAATGGAGAGTTATTCTCCTAGCAGTACAGGGCTATGATATTTCCTGAGCAGGTTTCTGGTAGTTAAATATCAATTCCATTTTCTTAATGCCTTGATTTGTGTTTAAACCAATTTTTATATTGAACAGCCATGAAAAAAATACCCGTTTCAAAGAGCACAGGTGTATGCAGCACAACAAAGCCTCTGTGTGAGACTGCTTGTAAAATTAACCATCAGAAATACTCATTATTGATGATGTTACAATGTTTGCTTAAGTGAATATGTCTCTCTGTTTTAATAGTCTGTTTTATCCATGATTCTTGGATAAAATATTCTTCATGACAGCAAAGACTCATTTATCTTTCAAAATTACTTCAGTTCTTTATTTGTATTATAGCTTTGCCCAGATTGCAATTTAATTGGGAATCCAACTGTATCCATAACAAAGGAAAATAATTATAGGTATTAAAGGAGAATGAAAATAGGTATAGGTATAATCTGGCCCTGTAGGCAAACAGAAATCAAGTACAATGATGTTGTAGACCAATAATTTGTTCTGATGTCCTTAGCCAGCCACTTCATTCAGTAAGGACTAAGATCTTCTGGAAGCTGAATTTTTTGTAACAACTTTATGGGAAAGATTCTTTCAGCAAAACCATGAGCTGTCAATTTTCTTTTAAAAAAGCTGTTTTCCTAAGAATGTTTAATAGATACAAATGTTTTCTCCAACTATCTTCTTGGCTTCAGACTTTTTAAGAGCCACAATTAAACAACACTTTAAGAGCTTGGACTCAGTATTGCTCTGGCATTTTGACTCTTGTTTCAGTCTGGAAGAGACATGGACAGGGTTTTATAAGCAATGAATGAAGCCAGAGGTGGGATGAAACTCCACGCTGAGGTATCTAAGCCTAAATGTCTAGATGTAGACTATGTGTCCAGGTTTTCCTCATAGGCATTGAAGACTTGTGTCTTTATGCAGGTGGTGATGTATAGGCATCTAATGCTGTTTTTAAATTTTGAAGTATGTGAAATATCTGTATAGATCTGACAGGTATGACACAAGAGCCATAGAGCCTCAAGAGCCACAATGCCCTTGTGGACTTGCAGCATGAGGCCAGCTCACACAGACCAGGAAAACCAGATGCACTGGGGCTTGCTTGTGGAAATCTGAATGGAGCCAATGTCAGCTGACAAAATCAAAACCCTCTATAAAGCTGTTTTTCAAACCTGTATGTAGATCTAAATCTGACTAAATTTGGCGTAATCTCTCTTTCATTCACAGGTCCACACAGACACTTTTGAGTGGATTAATAAAAATAATACTCTTCACAAACATATGAATTAGCTATTATTGGTTTTCCTACAGAAAGCAGCACCAATTCTGTGGTTTGATTCTTTTGATAAGTGAGTTTAGGAGCTGGCAGGTAGATTAGGAATAAATTTGCCCTACCTTAGGTGTCAGTGCACCAGTGGAAAATATTGTCTTCATTACATTTCATAGAGAGAGCTACGATTTCTGTACAGGAATTGTTTACCTCAGTGTCAGACCCTGCTCTCACATGGGACCAGGGAAGGTGTCTGAGAGTCTAAAATACTAAAGGGCCTCCAGGAAACTTGAGTCCTTTTAGACTGACAGGTGAGTCTGGGTGGAAAATCCTAATCAATATAATACAGTGCCATGTGCTTATTTGTGGGCAATTTAATTATCCTTCTAGTTGATCCATGAAGTGTTTGCCCTGAGATGGATTATTTTTAGATAGACATATGCTTCTGGTAAAATGTAGTCTTATAACTGCTTGATTTTTCTGTAAAAAGCATGACTGTGCACTGACATACCAGTTTTGCACATTGTCCATCTTTGAATTCTTGGCTTTTGGTTTTAACTTTGGTGACATTATGATTTAAACAGAATGAACATGATGAAAATCATGGATGTTAAAGCTGTTTGCAAGCTCTGCTAGAGCTCTAAAATAATAATAAATCAGTTTTGGCATGCCATATCTGTGCAATACTCACAGTTTGGTGAATGTTGCTCCTTTTTGCACTGAGTTGGTCATTAAACGTTTGATTATGCTCTTATTTATACTCAATCAACTATAGTTGGGGTCCCAGCTTTGGGACTCAACTTTCTTCTAGAGGCAGATGGTGCTATTGTTTTCCCTAAGGCATTTTAAGTCTAAATACACAGGACAGACAAACGAGGGCAGAGAAGGAGCATAGCAAAATGACTCTCTGCCAAGGCATAGATGTGAAAGCCTGTTTCATCTGGTCTCTGCTTCAAGAGATAGGTTCATTGCAAGACCAACCACTCCTCACTTTGCCTGTGATACATTACAGAAGCTTCAGCAGTAGTTCTGCTTGCTAGGAATCTCACAACTGCTAAGGATTATATCACATGGTTGATGTCCAATCCTAATGGAAAAACAAAATAAAAAAGTATGTTAATCCTAATAGAAAACTTCACATTTTACCTTAAAAGAGATGGTGTGAAATTCAATGCTTTTTTTGCTCCTAGAGTTCAAAGGATAATTTTGTTTATGCAGCTGTAACAAGAACTCCACTGTGATGAGAGTAAATAATGCTGCCTACTCTGAAATAATAAAAACGATGATTTATCCAGACCCACCATGCAATATGTATGGAAAAAAATCCATTAAATTTCTTGGAAGTGTGTTAAATGAACATTTATTTTTAATGCTTACGATTTAAGTTTTTTGTTTGTTTGTTTTGTTGTTGATTTTTAATATTATTTTTCCTAATTCTGAGAAATAAACAAATAAATAAATAAATAAACTGAACTAAATGGATAGAGTAACAAACAACTAGGTTAAATATTTTCATTATGCAATCACTAAATCTTAGTAAATATTTGTATTAACTTGTTAAAGTTATAAGATAAAATGTTAGACAAATGCTTGTTTCGTGCCATCGTTATTCCCTACAGTGCCCCTTTCTATGCTGGGCTTAAGTGTAAGATGAGCTATCTTGAATCCAAAAGATGAAATTTCTAGCATGTTCAACTGTTTTGTACAACTTACTAATGCTGTTATATTGTATCAACATTTCTGTGATAGTCTCCATTTTCCAGGGGTTTACAACACAGATATGAATATTTACTCTGTGCTGAAACATATTTTATAATTTCATACAGACAGGCATTTTATGTACTTAAAGGTTACATTATGTTTTATGCTATATGAAAAATACAGTATATATTCAATATAAAAGAAAATAACTATTCTTAAGTGTAGGTTTTAAAAAGTTTTATTAGCATCAAAGGGTGCACACTTACACACACACACAAAATTGTAATAAAGACTTAAACCATATGTATAAAATGGATATTGGAACCATAGTCAAGATCTTCCATTTTTAGGAGAATTTTGCCTTGCAGTTTAAGCATTGTAAACTAGTAACTGAAACTAATCATGCTTGGGCTAGTCTAGGAATAGGGGTTTATGTGTGTATGTGGGGTGTGTCCGTGTGGTGGTGAGTGAAGATAAGAAAAAGCGTGTAAATAAAATCGTGTTCCATGTTGTTTACTCTCACTGCAAGTCATGAGACTGTCCTTGGGACTAGGCTCAAGTTTCCAAGATTTAGCCAAGAATATTTTGCTCATCAGAGAAATACTGAAATTACCAAGTAGGGACTGGATTTTTTTTTTTTTTTTTTTTTTTTTTTTTTTTTTTTTTTTT
>WEIU01007604.1:224900-252585 GCA_013389925.1 Aegithalos caudatus
TGCTGGACCCACTCCTGGAATCCCATGTCTGTCCTGTACTGAGGAGCCTAGAACTGGATACAACACTCCAGATGTGGCCTTTCTAGGACTGATAAGAAGTGCAGGACCAACTCTGTCGACCTGCTGACAATGTTTTTCCTACTGTACTTTCTAAGGCTATCAGATATCAGAGAAATGTACTGTAAGAAATCTGCTACCAGTCATGGCCAATGGCACATCATGAATGGGATTACTCTTTTCATATCACAGAAACTCTCTTAGGAGTTGAATTATTTGAATTAATTGAATTATTTTCTTTCCTTCAATATCTCAATTATGCTAGTAGGCTGTTTCCTCAAATCTGCCTTCCCAACAAATATGTGTGAATATCAACACAGANTAACAGGAAAACAGTATTTATGTTTTTCAGAATTTCAGCACTAGAACCTCATGGTAGCCAGATAAAATCTCTCTTTTCTTGGAGTTGTCTAGATCACCTATTTTTTCAAATGCAGTCCTTTTCTTGTAAAGCTTTTTTGGCTGCAGCTACTCAGACACCACCACTACAGCAGTCAGTTGTGGTGTTATTGTCTGCTCAGGCACTGCAAAGCAGCAGATAGCAGAAAACTTCAGTGCAGCAATCTTCTGTGTGCTTGACAGAGCCTGGGGTGAGAAATGTTCCCTGTGAGACAGGGAGTCTCTCTCTGGTCAGACCAAAGGATCCCTGAACCTTCAAGGCTATTGTCTGAGAAGAACCCATAACATGCCTAGGGAAGAGTAACAAGACAGAGCAAACACACAGCAGGAACTACACTGTGTGTCCTCCTACCAGCCAGAGTGGGGGAAGGAGTGATATTTTTGTACCTAGCTGCCCTCAAGGAGGTCTAATGAGTCTGCAGATCATAAAATAGCTGCATTTGGCTGCATGATCAATATTCTAGGGAAACTCAAAGAATGTTTTCCATAATCCGTGGCTTATTATTTCTCTAACATCAGAACTTTTTTAACATTCCTAGTTTATAAGAAAAATAATAGTTTGTCTAAAATAAATATAATTTAAAAGTAATTTTCCCATAATAAGTATTTTTGAATCTGTCCAAAATAGTGGGTAATGATAGTATATAGGCATGCCTATATACTATCATATACTGGGTAATGATAGTATATAGGCAAGATATGAAGGCAATATATTTCTACCCATATCACTGAAATGAAAGTGCATTTATTGATTCTTATTTTGGGCTGTTGAATCTTCTGGGTAGGATGTATTTTTAAGGTGCTCATGAGCAGAAATAAGTGAAATATGAAGAAGGAAAAAAAAAGTCACTCTAAGGATTTCAGGTAGAACTCAAAACAGCCTAATAAAAAAATCTCTGCCTACTATTTCTGTTGCTTTGGGATTTTTTTTTTTTCAATTATTTTTAACATGCTTGTAATTTCTTTGGTAAAATCAAATCCCTAAATTTTCAGTGTTTTGGGTTATTTTTCCACTGAAGAACTCTGACTCTGAAGCAGGAATCTTTGTTCCATTAGACAAAGGCTTTACACTGTTGGATTTCTGGACAATACTGTTAGTAAATTTCCTGTTGCCAGTCACATCCTGTATTACAGTTGAATTCTCTTCTGTCTCAATTATGGCTCTTGAGTTTACAGCATCAATAAATTTCAAGAGGGTACTCTAGTTTTGGTGACAAGGAAATGAATGAAGACCTTTAAAGGTTCGCTCTTGATAGCTGGATGGAACTTTTCTTAGAGGGTTGATAGATTGCAAAATATTCTATATATGCTGTGTACTGCACTTGAAGAGAAAAAAGAAGAAGTTAATGCTTGGGATGACTGAAAATATTGTGTTTACTCTCCTATTGCATACACAGCTCATCTGAGAATCTTCATTTTAAACATACAGTATGGTGCTAGCCCTCAAACTTTGTTATTGATCTATAGAATTTCATACATTACTACAGGAACTGGGCTCAGGGTAATATATATACCCTTCTAGGAGGAATGCAGTTTTTCAAAGAAAGATAAGTTGTTATGCAAAAGTTTTTATTGTATAAATGATCTTGGAGTATGACTCAAATCTGTAAAACAGTTCCTGTTACACAAAATTTGACAAGGTACCAAATTTTTCTTACCTGGGTTTTTCTTCTTCAGATATACTGTCATATCCCTCAAAAAATATGTGGAAATTTCTTATTAAATCTTCAAAAGATTGTGTTAGCTGACCCAGATTTTGGCTTTCCCATTATTATTAATGGGACAATGTGGATGTTGTTTATGAGGGGGTTAGGGAAGAATTTAGCCTTACAGCACCCATGAGTATTCACGATCCATCAAATATTCTGTGCATAATGTCCCAGTGTGTCTTGATTAAAAGAATATGCATAATGTTCAAACCACCTGGAGCCTGCTCTGCTCTGCTCTGAAATATTTTGATTTTGTCCCCTTTAGATTTCACAGGGCTTGTGTCTCATTTGTGATGTGCAGAGGATGGATTCTAGGTATCCCTTTTGGTGTAATGTTTTCTCCATGTTTTCTGTTAGGGAGATGTATTTGGGCTTTCCACCTGACAGAGCACCCCTTTTTTAGCTGGGTTGTGACAAATCATGAGAGAAGTATCCGTACACAGCAGGACAAGAGCACAGTGAATTAGCAACCCTGCTAATTTGCTAATGTCCTGTGTTTACTGAGCAAACAAACAAAAGTATAAACAGGGAAAGCTTCTACATTCTGAAATAGAGAATTCCCTTTCTTTTTTGACCCATTGTTAAGACTGTGGTAATAGATTTTCTGCTCCTCAGTACTAATCTTAGTTAACAGTGAATTTTTCTAGATGTCAAGGCATTTGTCCAACTTCTGACATAAATAAGAGCAGTTTAATTTATTCCTGCTTAATTTATTTATCTTTCTATAGCCTCATCCTGCTTTGATTCTGAGCTTTCCTTGGGCAGGGGAGACTACCAGAAGGAACTGAGCTACAGCATGCTATTGAATATCCAGTATTGAGAGAAAGGGGAAAAAATGATTTCTCATAAAATAAATAAATCTCTCCTTCCCTTTGGGTTGGTTCAGCTACATGAGTCAGTGGGGCCTAATGAATGCCTGCCTTTTTCTCCTTGGTATCCTGTGTCCCAAAACATGCTCACTTGCATCCATGGTGCAGCAACCTCATTCCTCTGAGTACAGTCTACTGACCTACACCAGAAAAAAGAGACTCAACCTTTTGGCATTGCTCATTCTAGGAATAGAATTATTACATTAATTTGGCATCTTCATGCAGCCTTGTGTCAAGAACCAGCATTTTGCTTCTTGAAGATAAGTGAAATAAGTGAAATAAGTGAAGAGAACAACATTTTTATATTGAGCTCAAGACAAAAGTTAGGTTTAATTAGTCCCTGAAAGCTAGGTCTGATTCTGCAAGCCCTTTGTCCTCTGAGTGACTACTAGCAATTGTTCCATTTCCTACATTGCCTCAGTTGACATTACGATGACCTAAGTCACGAAGGGTTTTAAGCAATTAAATACATATTTAAATTGCTACCCAATCAGATTAGCAAGTACATTTTCTCACAAAATAAAACTTCTCCATCAAAACAAAAAACATTCCCAAGAAATTAATGAACATATCTTGGTACTCTGTTGTGAAGTCTTATGGATGAGGGGTAGGAAGACCAGTAAAGAAAAGACAAGTAAAATGTAGCTTTAGTAACCCCATTAGCTTTTACATGTGTAAAAGTTTAGAAAACCCCCTTCCTTCTATAGACAGAGTTAAAACCCTCCTTCTGAGAGTCAGTAGCTTGCTTTAATTAAAATTTAAGCCTGGCTTATGCATGCCAGCTGTAAATGCTGCTTTATGGAGAGTCAAGTCAAAGGGATCAGAGTTATGTAGCTTTGAACACCTACACGATAGACACTAAACCAGAATTAGTCATCAAATTCTCAAACTGCAGGCAGTGGAGAGAGATGGGTGCATTTATAAAACAGTTTATCTGGATTGTTTTAGGTGTTCAGCTCAGAAATTAAATATCACTATGTCTTCTTACTGACTATAAAGTGAAAGGAGTCACACTCATCATGCCTGCTTATGCAAAGTTCATTACAGCTTTCTTGGTTTACAAACATTGTAAAACTCCTTCGCTCTGCCATTGAATTATAAAAATGATGACCTGAAAAACCAACTCACTGAAGTAATTTATCAACACTGATAATATAAAGTATCAAGAATGGAGCATGAATGTTAGAAACATGTCTAAGTTTCAAAATTTCATTTTGCCTTCTTCCCTATATTTTATAGTTCTCAATGACTATTCAATGAATAACTAATAATTGTGACAAACATAGCACCTTGCCTCTCAAAAAAAAAAATTGCAGTGGAACACTGAAGCATTATGCTTATTACTATCATTGAAGTCCAGATTCAAAATACTCACAGAATCATAGACTAATAGAGTGGTTTGGGTCAGAAGGGGACCTAGAAGATCTAGATGTAGTTCCACCTTCTCTTCCTTGGGCAGGGACACCTTCGACTTGACCAGTTTGCTCAAAGCCCCATCCAACCTAATCTTGAACACCTCCAGAGATGGAACAACCATCAATTCCCTGGACAACTTGTTCCAGTACCTTACCACCTTTAAAGTAAAGAATGTTTTCTAATATCTAATCTAAACCTACTGCCTTTCAATTCAAATCCATTCTCCCTTGTCCTGCATGTTCACTACATGCTCTTGTAAATAGGCTCTCTCCATCTTTCCTGCAGGTTTCCTTTGCATACTGGAAGGCTGCAATTAGGTCACCTAAAGCCTCCTCTTTTCAAGGTTGAACATATTGGACATAGTATTTTTGGAGGTGAAAATGAAGTACCAAGTATCTATTGCCAGCCACTTGAATGTGCTACAAGAAGGGTGTTGGAAAGGATGCAATTTCTGTCCTACTGCCCAGAGTATAAACTATCACCATAACATTTATTTAGAGAGAGAAACAAATTGATTTAACTTCATACAAAAGGATATATGACCTGGAGTAATGGTTTGGCTTGCTACAGTTAAGAAGAATATTCAATCTAATGAACACATTGCCATGCTATTTATATACAGCGTAGTTCTTCAGGCACTGCACTGGTGTAAAAGACCACTACAAGACCGGAGGTTGATTTGCTTATGTTGTGTTGAAGGTCTTTGAAGGTCTGCTTCACATCATTACAATGTCAAAATGTCATTCAGGCTTGGATCAAAGAGATACAAATTCTTTTATTTGATAGTTGCATTGGGATAAATTTGACTCTTGGAAACTCTGTGTGCTTAGTTACGGCTGACTTCTGTGTCTAAGGCAAAATAGCCAATTTGTGACTATGGAGTTGCATATGGCACTTAAGCAGATGAAATATGGCTTATATGCTAGAACCACATCCTGCAACTGCAGCATTCTGTGCTGGCATGCAGCCTGCTGCTTACACTACAGCCCAGCTGGAGGAGAAAGCAATCTAGCAAGGTAGCTCCAGAAGTCACTGTTAGCTCCCAAGGTTCCCTAGGACCACCTCTCATGGTACACATCCATGCTACCTGCAGTTGTGGGGAACTACTGTCAGTTAGCAATGATCCTCCCTCAGACCTCCTTTTCCGCTCAGAATACCAAAAGCAGAAGCTGATGCAGTTAAGAACTAGGATGTGAAGTGCTGTTTTACTCTGATTATAACCACAATAGCTGCTGTTAATATTTTTAAAGAATAATTTCAAAAAGAGATGCCATGAAAATAATAAAAAGTCAAAATTTACAACATTTATTTAAAAGCTGGAACAAGTTGGTAGGAATGTTGTTACTTTTCCAGTTTTTTAATCAGGAATTTTTTTTTCTTCTGCTCTAATTCTAGACATCTGTGAAAGATATACAATTATAAATGAGTCAAATAAGTAGCTAGAACCTGATTCCCAAAAGTTTTATCATCCCAGTTTCCTACATTATAATTTTTAATATATGATGATAATTAGTGTTTCTGTTGATCATTTGGTCAAGGAACAACAGATGTATTTTTTGCTTCTAAAATTGGAGTGTAGAAGATAATGAGGAAGATATCTTTAAAAATTGTATTTCCATTCAAAATAGAGAGAAGCTCACCCACCTTTTGTGTGTTAAAATCAATAGGTTTTCTAATGTTAGAAATATTTCTGTATATTTAATTCTTACAAATGCAAGTTTATTAACTGCTCATCCAAGCTGTTTTCAGAGAGACTCAAAGGCAAGGCAATTAGCCTTTCATTTCTTTGTACCGAATGCACTTTCTTAGCCACCCAGATTCAGGAAAATAAAAATTACTTTACTCATCCCTTTCATCTCTATATATGTCTGTGTACTTACTGTGCAGTGTTGTTGAGAAGATGGTCTGTAAATTCTAGTTCCAGGGTTTAAATTGCTGAGAGTGTTCAGATTCTCATAGTCCAATAAAGATCCCTTGGGTTTGCCTAAATTTTATTGGTATGGCTCACAATATAACATAAATACATCTGTTCCACTTTAATTTCTCTTATTTTTGTGATATTCCAAAATATTTAAAAAGTATGCTGGCTTTTTTACACTTCAATTTGCTGAACTGTGTCAAGTGGAGATAAAAATGAGGACAAAAAATAAAAGATCATGCAGAACAAAAAGCCTCATTTATCAAGTAAAAAAATCCAGTCCTCCTAAAACTCGTATTACGCCATTTCTAAACAAGTTCTCATACTTAAGTACCGAAAGGTCATTTTCTTGAGTACTATCTGAAGTCTCATCTTTTAATCTTGACTGTAAATTTTTATGGGTATTTAACCTGTGCCAAGAATGTGACATTTAAATCAGAAGAGGTTTCTTATTTTGATCCCCTTCTGTACAGCTTCTACAAGAAGTACCTTAAAGCATTAGTGTCACTCGTTCCTCATGCAAGAGAGAGACTAGCAAATTTATGAGGACATATACACTCTCAGTCAGCAATTGATTGTGATTAAAATGGTTAAAGTATGTTCACACAGATGTGGAATTCAGACTAAGCAGACTGTACAGCTGAACTGCTCTGCTAGATAGTTCATTTTAAAGCTGTTATTATACATTCTTTCTCTGATTTCAAAGACTTTGATGTACAGCAGCAGATTTATTGTGTTGTGTGGTTTTGTAAATCTTACACATATAGCAACTCCATGTGTAATTCTATTTTAATATAGCTAGGAAGGAAAAAAACAGGAAAAAAACCCTCTATCTTTAAAAAAAAAATTCTTATTTTCAAATATCTTCAAGCAATTTATAAACATAAAACAACACTGAGAAAAGTGCTTTAAGGCTGATCGCTTTTAAGAATTCTACAGGCAGAGAAATGCAGACCCAGGAAACTCCATAATTTTTGTCAAGAGCAGAGAAGACATGGCAGCTCATATTTCACTGTGGTCTAGGAAGTTGAGAGTATTCCTCTTCTTTGGCACACCTGAGAAGTCTATGACAAAGCCAAGAAAGCCTCTGTCTTTTTCTCACTCCTACAGCTGCTAGTTCAAGCTACATTAACACCCTCTCCTGTATGTGTATATCCATGTGTGTAACAATCACCCTCCGAATCCCCTATAAACAGCTGCACAGAAGGATGCACAGGGGAGGATTTGGGAGAGGCCAGTGTGGTAAAGCAGAACTTCTACTACATGATGAGTTTATGTCTTTCCTTTCTACACAGACTCCCAGATTTTAAACTAGCAGGTGTCATGTGATAATCTGGCCTGATTTTTTACTGAGACATTCCAGATCATCAATAGGAATTTTAGGGCTGGAGTAATGATCTCAGCTGGAACTGCAATCTTCCTAAACCATCTGTGTCAGAGCCCGCTGGACCAGAACACAACACTTAGAGATCTGATGAAAGCTTCGGCATGTCATCCCACAGTATGGCACCCTGAAGGACCGTACAGAGTACCCAGTGATTAGGCAAAAGAAGACATTCAGGCTTAAAAACCCTTTTGTTTGTTTATTTGTTTGTTTTGTCTTGTTCTGATACGTTCCCTCAAGCCCACCTGGAACTGTGATTGCTAAGTGCCCTACAAGAAGAAATCTTCGAACATGAATCAAGAAACTTAAGGTAGGATTCATTGTACAAGTCTATATCTGGGCATGTCACCTAAACTCCCTTCATAATCAATTAAGAGACATAAGCACTTGCATGATGTGACTGATTACAGCATGAGGCTGGTGTCTGAAATATGTCAGATGAATCACTGCTTTGTTATTTTCCCTGATTATAAAAGGAACCTAAGATGACTCACCTAGATTCAGACATCTGCATTGGAGATTTTTGGTTAGGTGGGTTGAATCCCACTCAGAGCTTCCTCTGAGGCTGTCAGACTAATTTCTGACAAATTTAATACCTGAAGATGAGCAGAATTGTCACCTTCCATGTATTAGAAGAATAGAGGAATCTATCCCTGAGCACAGTAAATGGACATGACAGTTGCCTTTTGGATTCAGTGAAAAAGATGATTGATAGGTCAAAATAAAACATTTGGAAGGCCTGTTCTCCCGATGTTAATGTAAGTGGGACACTACAGCCTGCATATTAACTGTGAAGAATGTCATGTTAACACTTATTCATAGACAGAAATAAGAATCACACAAAAGAATTTCCATTTAGGACAGACAGAAAACCCCTAAATTCCTATGGAAAAGGAATGCTGATTTCCTTAAGATCTCAGAAAAAAACCCAATAAACTGCACAAAATGAAACTCCTAAAAAATTTTCTTTTACTGTAAATTGATACCTATATAAATTACACACATATTCAAGACTTGATGCTTCTGTGGCATTCATTAGAATTTTTTGCACCTATCACAGCACTCTGGTTAGTAGAAACATTTTCCAGTATCACCAGCATTTCAGCACTGATTTTGCTGGCTTACCTCCCATTTGTTTCCATTCCTGTGTTTTTTCACAAATTTATAGCACCTGTATGACTGTAAATCTTTCAGCACTGGATGAGGTTGCTTTTAGCACATCTATTAATTTTCTGCCATCTTCTTAATTTCATGTATTTTATTTCACATATTAAATTATTTATGAACGGCTTCTTATTGACATTTACTTTAATCTTGTTTATTTCTCTGTTTTACTTCAATTTAAGAAAGAGCTCAGCTGGTCAGATCTAAAGGTATCTATGCCAAATGCTTATGAACATACAACAGGACAGCTGCCTTTCAGCCACTGAGTAATAGATGCAAGTAAATGCATCACAACAAATAATCTAGTCAATAAGGTAGATTATTCTTTTCCTAACATTTATTGAGCAAATAACATGTCAAAACAATAATATCCTGCAGATTGATGGGTTTGGAAATTTGAACAGTGTTGCTTGACCAATAGTGGCCATGGTAAGTTATTCCTGTTCCTTTACTCAATAGGCAAGCTCACTTTTCTGTAAGCCTGCATTTCCCCCCTTGTCCCCAGCGTGCAGGGAACAAAGCTGCACTTTAATTTGGACAGATGGCTGCAGCACAGGTTGCTGCAGTTCACACCTTTAGCCCCAGACATGTTCATTCAATAACTGAGGTGATGCTTTTGTACAATAACTGAGGTGATGCTTATGCGTGTATAAACAACGTACACAGAGGCTTCTAAGTGCAAAGCTGAGGCTTGATTTCAATGATTCCTCAGAGATGCTACTCTGAAAACTGTTTTCCATGTACTTTTCTGGAAATGAAGTGGAGCCTTTGTGAAGGAACAGTGAAATACAGAAGGAAAATAGCTAAAGTAAATCAACTTCTTGTTTAAAAAAATAGTCAGAGCCAATTTTTTGCACAATTGGAGTAATTCCATATGGCTCTTGTTATTCCACAATGGAATTAATTTCTTCGAAAATACTCCAAATATCTGTTTTATGAAAAAATTAAAACTCCAGATTTCTTTGTATGGATTAAAATACATAAAGATACATAACTCCATTTCTGTATTAATTGATAAGACTGATAGAAGGGGGTCTTGAAGCTGCTTTGCAAATATATGCTTTTAAATTATGGTCTAAGGGATGGACTGTACCTGCTTTTGAAAAGGCTGATGTTTTCTGTCAGACTTCCAGTTGGGTAACAAAAGGAAAGAACTAAGCATGATACAAGAGTTTTGATGTTCCATGTCTCAGTCTTGTGTCCTATAGATTGTGAACAAAGGGACTGACAGTGAGACTTTGAGCAGTTTGGGTTGAGATGACTGTGGTCATGATATTTGAAAACATTGTACATGGTTGTGTGTTTGTAAACGGATGGGAAGGAGATGTCAGATTTACCTAGTTCATTGTGCATCTGGTGGAATAAGTGTTGTCACTGATGGAATGACAAACATGTAGGTACTCCAGTTAAAACCTGTTCAAAGACAAAAGGTTTGAATGCATGCTATTGGTGTTTTACAGCACAGATCAAAGAAGGCATGTGTTTCACAGCTTTAAGAGGCCTGAGCTCTGCTGCACTCTGTAATTCTAAATTCATGTGAATAAAATTTTGGCCATTTTATTTTTGGTTTTTTTTTTTTTTTTTTTTTTTTTTTCTAATTTACTCTTTATTTTCCAAAAAGAAAAGGAAGAAAAAGTAAAGAGACATTTTTACTCTCTTGTTATTTACTTTGCAAATTCTAGTTTGGTGTTTGTTTCAGTGGGAATGATGTTGTGGCCAAGCAAATGGTGCTGTCTGCAAGGGCATTTTTCCTGGTTATGTAACCTCATTACCTTTCTGTTCCTTACCTTTTTCCACAACAAGCAGAGCCTGATGCCCTGCTGTAGCCAAATGTGCCCAGCTTTGTGCCTGCTTGGTCAGGCCCAGTTCTAGTATCCTGTACTACCCTGCCCTCGAGACACAGCTCTTCATTCTGATTGTCAATCCCAGAAAATAAATATCAGCCTTTAAAGAATAGTTTGCTTCTTTTCTCATGACAGATGTTTTCATCCTCTGTCTGGTGTACCAGTGATTGACAACATGTACCATGTGTGCTAATCTATATCAGAAAGGATTTTTGGTGGTAATATCTTTTACAAGATGGAAAGCAGAACTCAGATAACAGCAGGATTTCAACCCTAACAAAGGCTTTTAAGGTACAAATATTGATTTCATCTGTACTTTTCACTTTCTCATGCGAAAGTTGCAGCATCTATCATGGTATGAAATTTAGTCAGGGAGACCTATCTCAGGGAAACCCTATTTGGGTTGGAAGCCTTCCAGGTGATTGGTCCTCTCAAAGTCGCCAAATTTCACGGGAAGCCAGTAACTGTTTTGGAAGGTATAAAACATTAGCCTTTAAACAAAGAGGATTTGCTCATGTAGCTGGCTTTGCCAAAATGCCAGCTGGACCATATCCAGCTGACTCACCTCTCTGGACAAACATGCCCTAGTAATGATTATCTGTTTCAACACTGTAAAGTTCTGGACACCTATCTAGGGTAATTAACCTGAGGTTGTTCACAGCATTATCTACAGCTATTGAAAATTTAGAGGCATGTCATAAGAAATAATGTGTCATTATGAGTCTGCACAACCTAAAAGGGAAGGTTTTGCACTCATGAACAATTCCTTTGTACTGAAGTCTTTCTTATCCTTTGAATATGTTCCATGTTTAGGCCTACAGAATCCCTTACTGAAACGAGGACTATAGAAATGCCATCACCTTTGTGCTTGGATTAAAACTGTCATTGCTTGGTGAAAACTTCTATTAGCTTTATTTCAAATCTGTAATAGAAACAGAGGCATAGGCTGTAGATCTAGAGTAAAACTGACTTATTAAATAATTTAATAATAAAGGAATTATGATAAAATTCATTGAATAATATAGATAACTGATAAAATCTGATTAAATATATCTTATTAAGTTAATTTTGCTGTTCCTGTGTCAGTCTCATTTAGAATGTTTGTCATATTCAATTCCATTATTGTTATTATTTGCTATCTACTAATGTATTATTTTATGATCTGCAAGAAACTTCAGAGTTGTAAAAAGCTGTTCATTGAATAATTGTCACTTTTATGAATATAAATTTATTCAAAGATTCATATAATTTCTTATTAAATCATTTAGGTAATGAATTTCATTTGTTACCACTTATCATCACATTACAGCATCATCTTGCTGAATAAAGTAATTTTTTTCAAGAAATGCTCCTAATTAGCTTGTAGAAAAGTATGCCAGTTTTCAGAGAGTTAGCTTGATGGAACTGAAACTTGAAACAAAGTTCTTAACATCTCTGCTTCATTTTCTACCTTAGCATGTATTCTCCACTTCTACTACCAGAAAAACTCCAAAAATACAGGTAGGATATGTACACAAGCCATCCTCATGTTTTTCTGACAGTGGGGAAAGCAAATCCTCCACAACCTCTAGTGTGAGCAAAACCAGAAAGTGAAGGCAAAGAGTGTAGCAACTGCACTATGAAATGTTTACTTTGATGCCAGACAAGCTCATCTGGAGAGCTGACTCTTGCCAAAGAGACTGAAGGGTTGTGGCTATTGGAATTTGTTTGGCAAAATAAAATTCTGTTTCGAGGCTTTCTAAGTTTCCATTAGCATTAATTGAAGACAATGAGTTGCGGAAAAGGAGAGGATCAAACTTACATCCCTGCACTAATAGCTGTAGTCAGAGCCAAAGTTAGAATTCAAGTTTCTTAGATTATTTGTGTGTGTGTGTGTGTGTGTGTATGTGTATGTGTGTATCTGCACTTGCTAAACAGTAAAATCCAAAGCTTGGGAGAGGCATGATGCTAACCAACATACTGGGCAGCATCTTAAACCGGTATATGCACAGCCAAGGAGGCTAACCAGCAAGAAATACTGAGAAAAAGCAGTGTTGAAGTTGTCCAGCTTTAAGACTTCAGGGAGAGAATGCAATAGATTTTTGATACTTGTAGAACTGGTTGCTCCCTGACTGAGTGAGAAATCATTCTTTGATTTTAATCATGGTTGAGAGAAGTATTTGAGCAATTGGAGGGCCAGAGCCAGTTTCAGCCAATAAATAAAGCAAAGTTTGTGTGTTTTGGCAAGCCACCAGCAAGTCCCTCAAGCATTGATGTGTAGGGAATCAGCAATGGTTCAGGTGCATTACTGCACCTTCCAGTCCAGCTGTTGTCCTGTGGTAAAGAAAAGTGGCTTAGCTGTTTTCAGCTGTTACATATCCAGATAGAAAAATATCAAGAGGATGATTACTGCACATCTGCTGGTTAAGGTGTTAATGGAAAGTGCAGTACTGGGTTCAGGTTCTCCAAGAAGTGTTTATGTATTTTAAACTGGCTTGTCAGGTTTAGAAAGACATTTAGAAATACTTTTCAGTGAAACCAAAACACAGATCTTCCAGTCCCAACCAAGTGTCCTACTTCCTAAAATAAGTAGGGTCTGAGTTTTACATTCAGGATAGGACAAAGCATCTAAAGCAGGAAACAGAAGTCGGCTGAAAGAAGAAAAAGGGGTTCAGTGATTGTTTGTCCCCCTTCACTACAGCATCATGCACTGCAGCTTCCTCATCCTCTTCTAAAGCATCTAAAGAATGATAAAATGGTTTCAAAGGGACAGACTTGACAGTGGGACATTCTCCCCATCACGTGGGACTGGCCCCTAAGCACGACAGGGCATATAAGGCATTTTCCCATTTGCAACTGACTGTAGCAGCAGTCAGGTGAATGTCTTTTGGATCATATCTTTTTGCATTAACACCTTAATTGCCCTCAAAGAAGCTCAAGTTTAGAAAAGCTCTGCTTTAGCCCAACTCTAGACCTGGTTCTTAAAGGTACACTTGCACCAATGTTCCAATTTTTTAAAAACTGAACAGGTTTTGGTTAATAGTTGCCAGCTGGATTTTGAGGGAGCTTATGTACAACTCTAAGTAGTGGACATTTGAATTTAATAGTACTTTAAGTAAAACAATCTGCAAAAGCTGAGATATTGTGGTCAAACCCATCCATATTAAATATTTACTCTGCCAACTTGCTAAATATTGATCCATGTAAATAACTTGGAAAAATTAATTGGCTCTAGAGGAGTTGTCAAGTAAAATTTGTATGCTAGATTCAGTTAGAAACTGTGAGTTTTGTGTTCCTTTTTAAGGGAAAATCTAATGTATTCAGGCATCAGTGATGTGCCAGAATAATAAACCAGTTGTCAAAGAAGTAATATTACCCATTTGGATTGGGAATCTGCAGATTGTTTTTCTTAATCTAAAATTCCTAACAGCACCTGACCACTAACTGAGGACATGGAACATATGCAAGTTAAAATGAAATGAAACTGTTATGTATTAAACATTTGCACAGACATGTTACTGTCAAAAGTGGAGCTGAGCGAGTGATTTGGCTTATGTCAATGAATGAAAAGAATGGAAAAAATGATCCATTTAGATCAACAAGATATAGAACCTTGTAATCCCACTGCATTTTTGTCTCACAGGAGAGATTAAAAAGGGGAGCTTAGTAAAAACTTTTGGGAGACCTTATTAAAATGAATACACCGTTTAAAAGAATATGATCAGAAGCAGAGGGTATTTGTGNAATCCATAGTGTGTTGACAGCTACTTTTCAGAGCAGGGTCATATTAGGAAAAAGAGGGAGCCAGCCACCTATTGTGCTTATTGTTCATACTCCACTTAAGAGGATATCTACTCACAGATTTTGACTGGGAAAAATTACTTCATAAAAATAAAAATAAGAATAAGAATAAAAATAAAAATAAAAAAAATAAGAAAACTCCTCAGAATTAAACACCTATAATGAAAACTGAAAGTTATTAGATATGTCCTACAGAAAGAAAATCAGATAATACTGGAAAGTGAGCCTGGCATGCTCAGACAAGGTCCTTAAAGAGGTGTCAGAGCACATTGCTGGGTATCTTGATCCCACAGTCCAGAAGTTTGGTTCACAGTTTGGTCCAAACTCTGATTTCCTCCCATTTTATAGGTTGTCAGAACATTGGCAAACATGACAGCTAGGAGCTATTATTGTAGCTATTATCCTTTAAAAAAAAAAAAAAAGATGTGACAGTTCCTTTTATCACATTGATTATATTTTTCTCCTTTTCTGTAACAAAAGGAAGTGCTTTTGCTTTCAGAGCTGATGGTATCAAAATAATCTTGGATGTTTTAGTTAATTTAAAGAGAAAAAGGTGGAAAGATGAGTACATAATATCCCTAGGAAAAGTTTTTTTACAAACTTTGCAGATATTCTTCATGAAATATTACAGTAAAAACTCTTTCAAACTAAATTATACAGAATCACAGACTCTCATAATGTATGTTACTCAGGTACGTGTATCTAATTTTAAAATTATATGAATCACAGAAAAAATCCTTTGCTAACACTCATTTAAGTTTTAATAGGGTTTTTATTAGAATAGATCTGCAAATTCTGTCATTTTATAAGAAACTTAAATCAAGGCCAGTGAAGGAGAGGGAAAATATTGCATTGCTCTGGGATATATGCTGCTTTGGGAGATGATTTGTTCTCTAGCGATATCTTATTCTTGTCTCACTGCACACAGTCAGCTACTGCTCTTCATCCCCTGAGGATGCCTGAGTTACTCACTCACATCCATCCAATGTCCTCTGTGATCTGATACTGGTCACCAACAGTAACTAATGGTAGCTACTTCACTGAAGTGTGCATGTTGCCATAATCAGCCTATCCAGGTGTTCATCAGAGACTTACCTGACCACATCTTCAAGTTAACAAGGAGCTGCAAAATGAGTACTTGTAATTGCTGTTACCTATAGAAGCTAACTCCTGACAGATGCTATTAGATACCAAAATAAACAGATTCAAACAGAAATCTCTTGAAACTGACTATTAAATTTTTTCTGTTTTATGCTTTAAATAAGGGAAATATATTAATCTCTATTAATAAGTAATATTTACTCCTTATAAACACCATGTTCTTGTATCCTCAAAGGAAAAAAAAATACGGTCCCATTTCCTGGTACCATTCAGGAAAACCCCTAGCTACTGCATGACTGTATATTTAAGTAAAACCTTCTTCTCTGTGGGAAAATTTAGAAAGCTCTGTTCTGTGGGTTACAACACTTAATACTTTGAATTCTTATTCTATATCACTTCCACTTGTTGTCCACTCTGCTGCTGGTACATGGGAGGTGTCACAAGATCTGGAAGTGCACTTGGACAGAGATGCATCCAGTATTATCAAAAGTACCAATAGATTTCAGTTTATTTATTTTTTGGAAAACTTTAGTAATTTCTGCTTTAATTAGTAAATAGACACAAATAATCTCTTTAGAGTCTACTGTAGTTTAAATCACTGCTGCCACTGGTCATAGGCAGTTCATAAATGATGAGAAGTGGCTGAGGGAGCTGGGAATGTTTAGTCTGCAGAGGAGGAGGCTCTGGGAGAACTCATCTCTCTCTGCAACTACCTCAAAGGAGCTTGTAGCCAAGTGGCAGTTTGGCACATCTGATAAATATCAAGAGGAATTTACCTCAATTTGCCCCATGGGACGTTTAGATTAGATATTAAGAAAAAATTCTTCACAGAAAGGGTGATAAGGCATTGGAATATACCACCGAGGGAAGTGGTTGAGTCACCATCCCTGGAGATATTTAAAATATATGTAAATGTGGCACCTGGGGACATGGTTTAGAAGCAGATTTTGCTGTTAATCACTATACTAAATGTTGCCTGGAGGTTACTCTATTTTTCCGAAAAGGACTTTTGAAGGAATTAAAAAAAAATAAAATTAAAACCCTGGAAAAAAATTACAAATACTTCCCGCCTTATCTATTTGTAGCACATCATTTACTCTTTTAAAAATAGTGTAATAGGCAAGGTGCAATTTGTTGTTAAAATACATGAATTTTTTGTTATTAAAGTAAAGAACATTTGAGCTCTACATTTGCCTTGCTTCTGACCATGCATAACCTCCACCCTTTTCCTACATCATCTTTGTGCTCTCTTTTCTGGCCCCTCAGAGGAGTGGCTCACTATGGGAATGTTTGCCCTGGTAGCACTGCTGACTGCAATGGTTTGAGAAAAGCCTGAAGGAGCCAGGGGAGAATGTGTTATGCAGCTTGCTGAACAAAGTACCGGCATGACAGGGAAACTGCCAAGATGAGGAGAATGGTCTGGCATCAGAGAAAGTTATAATGGTCCCATCACCAGATCTAACAGTCCAGTTTTGATTAATTTCTCACTTTTTTGTTTTACCTCTAAAGTATTTTTTCCCTTTTATTTTATTTTGTAAAATTTAAAACAACAGTTCTCCAAATGATTATGTGCCTTCTATTTTCAAACTCTCGCAAAAAGTTTAAGCCAAATCTCTTTAACCAATGCACTAAATTATCCCAATGACCAATAATAAGTTACATAAATAAACTGTAGAATATTGTCTTAGTTAGGTGTCATTGTGGAAATTGTTTCTGTGCTAGAATACAGTTCTTATATAATCTGACCTCTGCACTTAAGAAGTTCAGTTGTCATTTCACACTGCAGTGGATTATATATAGTGAATTAGAATCAATTAAATGTGAGTCCTCTGCTGTGTTCTATCCCTTTAATGATTTCCTTGAAATAAATCAACTTTGTACAAAAGAATCAGAATATCTTAGCTACTTATGTCTCTAGGATTTTTGTTGCTTAGATTACAAAATTATTAATAGGTAGAAGAGTAATTTTGCCACTTGTCCTATTCATTTTCTTTACACACTTTGTTTAAGATATTATGGACATTTTATTCAGGCAATATCACTTCTGCTACTCACTTTCAAGGATAAAATTATTTCAGCTTGAACTTTATGCAAACTGAAACACATGAACCAGGAGATTATATTCAAGGTTAAAAATGTAAGTATGGAATTCATAATTATCTCGAGAGATATAATTACATGATGAGGCGAGGTGTTTTAATTGCTGTCCTAGATAAGGATTGCATATAACTAATGTGTTCAAAGCTTCACGTAGAACAATGAAATTGTATAAACTAAAGAAAAGGAACTACCCAGTCCCCTGAATGTTTCAGAATTTTTTATATACATAGCACATAATTGTTTTTCACTTCCTTTGGCTTAAAAATAATTCCTAGAAAATGCCCTGTGCCAGCCAACATTTAGGGGTTTTTATAATGTTTCCAAACCAAACAACTCTTTTATGGTAACACATTGCTATAAGTCCCCACACAACTAGAATTCAATATAGGAAATTTTGTTAAGTGAAAAATATAATTTGCTTTAATGATTTTCCTGCTTTAAACATTTTCTGTACCATGTATTTCTCCTTCCTCAATATGTCCTGTTTCAGGGTGGTATCCAGGGAAACTTTCTCTAGAATGAAAGGGAGAATTCAGTTTTTGTTTTTTTTTTCCTAAATATATATATATATATATGTATTAATATATATATATATATTTTAATCAATGTCCTAACCTTAAACAATAAAAACTAAACTTTTGAAAGGCCCATGTATTCTGGAAACAAAAAGCGCACTCCTGTGTTTGCAAAAAGTCTTAAAAGTAAAAAACAGTCAGTCTAATGAGAATTTCCTCTCTTTCTGTTTTAACAAGCACCTCAAAAATAGTAATTTGATACCAATACTTTCAATTGTTTTCAATCTTTCTGCAGAATTGTAGTGGAATGCCCAACCAAATAACAAGGGCAGCTAAAGGAAGGACTGCAGAAAATGTGTAGAAAAACCAATGTCAGGTCTAACTTAGTTTTTCTCTATCCTGGTTTTATCTGCCTTTTTTCTAGATTCAAAGTACATTGATTATAAAGCCTTTCATTTCTATTTCCTTAGATAAACCATTTCACTAATCAGCATAGCCAATTACGCTTGTTAGCTTCAGGGAATGATGAATGGGTGGTGCCAAGCAACAGGACGAGAGGCAGTGGGCAGAAAGTGATGCACAGAAAGTTCCACCTGAACTGGAACAGATGGCCCAGGGAGGTTGTGGAGTCTCCCTCACATTCAAGAAGTGTCTGGACACAATCCTGTGCAATGTGCTCTAGAACAATCCTGCTTGACCTGGGAGGTCAGACCAGCTGACCCACTGTGGTTCCTCTCAACCTGACATCCAAAATTTTCATGAATTATTGAATAAAAAATTAAAAATAAAGGAATTTCTTTCCAACACATCATTACCCATTTTTCTACTGATATAAAAATAAATAGTCAACACAGTGCCATGGAGCACAAATCAATTCCATTATTTAGCTGTATATTTATTAGTTTTACATTTTTCCCTTCAAATTAGTTTCTCTTTATTCTTTTCATTTGGAAAAGGGAGAATAGAAAATTTTTTTCTGTTTTCCTGGAACAATATTTAGTAGTTTATTACGGTTCTTACAGTGTCAGTCTTTCAAAACCTCTTAACATTTTATGCAACAACAAAAAAATCTGTAGCTTCACTTTCAACTGAAAAATTACAATGAAAATTTGTTTTCTCTAACTTTGTTTTACTGTATTGCCTTCTAACACTATTTCTTGGTTTGTTACTCTTTTAGAATCCTTGAAAATATCACTGAGCGCATCCGTGGTCACCTGTGCTTTGTCTATAATGCTGAATAGGAGGGGTACAGGTGTTGATTTCTGCCCTCAACATCAAGTGGAAGGCATGAGCTGATACCCAAGCGCCTTGCAGACTTGTCACATCCATTGTGTATTTATACTATAGTGAAATAGGTAGAGGGGTCCAAAACACCATGAAAGAGAGAGCTAAAAATTAAATAGTGCATATAATTATGGGTTCCATAGGCAAGCTCCATTCCAGGTCCTGTATTTATCTTTACAGTCATTGCCACATACACAATGGAAAGCTTGCAGTGCAAATCTGAGAGCCTACATGCTTAAAGATGAATGTTGAATGTCAATCTGAGGTAGAAAACACTTGAAGAGACAGGAAGTAAATGAAAATTTGTTTCTATAAAGTAATTTCCAGCAGAGATCTTTATAGCTAATCCACTACTGCCCACAATAAATACCTAACCAAGAAGATAACTGGGAACTCATAAGGCATACTATTGTACCACAAGATGGATAATAATGATGTTATTAAATGAATTATTAAAAACAATTGCATAATTGAATTAAACAAAAAATTATATGACTAAAAATATAGGTTGGCTCAAGGGAATGAATGAAATCCTACTTTTTAAAAGAATTTTGCACAGTAGTTAAATCATTATGTGCCTGGAAACTGTGGATCTGAATACCAGTGTAATATTCTATGCATATTGTGTGTTAGTGTGTATGTGATAGGAATATGGGAAGAGTGTGAAGGATTTTTTTCATTGTGTAAGATTTTAAATAGCTTCTTTGTAAAACCTGCAAAGCTCAAGATAGAAAGAAAAATAACATGTAAAAGTAACCCTTAGGAAATTATTCATTAAAGAGTTTCTCTGTCCTGGGTGTTTATGATAATGAAAACACAACAGTGACAATTAATCGTGAAAGCTACAACTGAGATGTCACCACTGGATATAGAAACAAACAAAGAAAAGAAAAAGCAAGCTTGAAGTTAATCAAGAGAGGACAGAAAATAAATGAAGTGTGAGACATATTTAAGCATCAGGAACATTTTCCATAGTGTTTATCTGCTAGGAAAACTTAATCATTACTGGGGCTACACCCCAGGCATACACTTGAGACTAAATAATGAACATATTTAGTCAATGAAACAAGTGAAAATAAGGTTTCCCCAAGAGAAGAGACAAGAAATCTATTCCTTCCCAGTAAAATGATAAATACCCTACCATTAATGTCCCAATGGAAAATGCTACAGAAAGGTCATAATGTAATAGGTTATTCCTGTCTTTCCAATGAATGGTAAAAGAAAAACTATATATATGTGTGTGTGTGTGTGTGTGTGTGTATATATATATATATATAATATAGATAGATACAAATGTATAAAGAACTTGGAACAAAACAAGCTAAAAAAGAGAAAACCAGAAAAGTAAAAGAAAAGCTGTGTATACAAGATTTTATAATAATCTCTTGCCATAAAATCCTAGCATCTCATTGAAACTGTTGGCACTGCCACTCTGCCCTCTGTGAAAGTACAATTGCTTCTTATTTCAAAAATAAATGGTTACTTCTCCAATAAAACTAAGCTGAAAATTAGAAGTCTTTCCTCTACCTTAAAACAAGTATGATTAGAGAATAGCCTTCCCAAGATAACAATGAGTAGAGCCAGCTTCATTTGTTTCCAGAGGTATGCAATTTTTTTTTCTGAACAGGACTCCTTCCAGGGTTCCTCAGCCCTGGATGCTTCCCTGTCTTGAAGAAGTTTTTGCACCCATGGTGGTGCCATCTGCCACACTGCAGCCACTGTTCCGATGAACTAAAATGCCCTGACAGTAGCCACACTTCGGCTTTTATTCATCTTCATCTAATTATACATAACAATATTAAGATCAAAATGCAAAAGAGGAAATTACCTTGACCTTGCCAGAATGAAATTTTTTCAGTGTTATCCAAAAAAAATTATCAACAGTTTATTAAAATTTTCCATTAAAATTAATTTCCATTAAAATTAATTTCCACAAGACACTTGGACATCTATGAATCAATGTACTTTTGAAGAATGTTGTTCTCACATCAAATGCTTGACCAAGACTAATTGTTATTGTCTCTTTCCTACACATAGGAGACAAGGTTTTTGTCAAGAAAAAGCATATGTCCTATTAAATGAGATGCAGAGAGACTGAAGCCGTTGAGGAGCCCTTGAGGACCTTATGCTCATCATATTGATGCTAAAATCTTCATCCCACCATCTGTCCAAAGATTAAAGTGCCTGAAAACTCCAAGAAGCAAGCATAGGAAAACTTTATTTACAAGTTTTAGATCCTATATTCTTAGTATTTAATTTAACCCCTAACCAGCAGTGACTATTCTACAATGAAACTGGTAGAAAGAAACGCAGATCCTTAACTCGACTACTTAAATTCTCCAGTATTTATATCAGTTTGAACTGACATAAGAAGTGAGCCTGAATGAACAGTAGTGTTTAACATTACTTTTAACAGGGGGCCAACCTAAGCCACTCCAGCCCCCCCCTTGATCCTTTCTGTAAACTCAGATTACTGCTGAAGCCCACAGCTTGCACTGATCTATGCAGACCATCAGCTCTTTGAAACTGGACTGTAAAATAGATGACCTAAACTTGGACATTAAAAGTAGCAGACTGGTTAGTGGGAGGACTATCAAAATCTGACTCTCATATAACTTTATCCTACAACATCAGACTGAAAAATCCATGGCTTTAGGGACTATTTTTAACTATGTCTGTATGTGCAAAGTTGTACAGACTGCTTGTAGCAGCACACCTGATGTGACAACTTTAGAATCATAGGGTGGCTTGGATAGGAAGGGACTTTAAAGATCTTCTAGTTCTAACCACTCCACAATGGGAAGGGATGTCACCCACTATATTAGGTTGCCCAGGGCCTCACCCAGTCTGGCCTTGTGGATACTTGCAGGGATGGGGCATCCAGAACTTCTCTGGGAAATTGGTTATAGTGCCTCACCACCCTCGAGTAAAGAATTTCCTTCTAACTTCTAAAATAAATATCTCCTCTTAGAGTTTAAAACCACTTGTCCTTATCACTATCTGCCCATGTAAAAAAGTTATTCTCCCTCCTTTTTGTAAGTTCTCTTTATTTACTGAAAGACTTCTAACAGTTTCCTTGGCATCTTCCCCAGGCTGAAAACCCCAGACTCTAAGCCTGTCTTCATAGGTGAGGTGCTGAAAAAACTAAGCTGTCAGAAAAAAAAGGTGAGGCAGATTTTTTGCACACTCAGTGTAGAAAGGGTAGGTAAGGAGGTGGTGGGTGGGACCCCAGAAGCCCCTCGGCTCCCTGCTTGCCAACCCCACAGCTGATCTCACAGGCAGACCAGGAAGTACCTGATCTGCAGACAGTAGTATAGTTTATACTTTGTGGGCAACATACTCTATAGAGCATTTCTGAAAATGTCATGACTTGATCTCCTCAGTTGCTTTGGCTGCAAGCCTCTCATTGGCCAGGTCAGAGCTTTGATTAAGGATCAGCCTAAAGGTGGTGGGATGACCACACTGCCCTTTTCATAGCCAAGTCGAAGAGGGTTTCAAGTAGCCTGAATAGAATATGTTAATTTTTTTTTTTCCAATGTAACATGACATAATAACATTAAAAAGCTGAAGAGCAAAGCTTTAGGTGATGATGATAACTTTTTTTTTTTTTATTTTCCTAATTAACTTTTTGTCCTGTACTACATAGCAAGAAACAACATATGTTCTGTGATCTCCAACTGTTCTCCACCTACCTTCTTTCCCACAACAAAAACAAAGTTGGAAAACTGTAGAACTATTTCACTTATGCATATCACATATTTTGGATAATTGACCTAATCTTAGACCCAAAGTGTGGTGTTGACGTTTTTGTTGAATTCTGGAACTTTAAGTAAATGACTTCTTTCTGAGGTTATCTGCTGCATACATCTTGTTCCACTTTATTCGTAAAAGAGCAGAATGTCCTAAATATAATTTGAGCACCAAAACATTTTGTATTTCTGTGGTAAATAAAGGTCTCCTAATGATACCAAAAAAAGGTAGAGATATATCAGAGATTATTCCAACTACAATTACTTTACTAGCAGCTTTGCCAAATGGGTTTCACTGAGGAAGATAACTTTATTCTATGGTGACAGAACACTGGGTCCTCTTTAATGTTGACTAGTGCAAAAGAATAAAAAGTTTTAGTGCTTTGGAATGTGACTGGACCTCACACATTATTTATAACCTGTGTGCATATGACTATGTCTGCACAGTTGGATAAAATTCTCACATAGAGAGTATATTTGCATTCTCCTGATCAGACATGACTTGAACAGATTTTTTAGAAGTACTCTTGCTTTTAATCATGTTGTGATTGTTACTTTCAGCCAGTGGAAACTTCCAGGGCAAAAAGTCTAGCTAAAACACTCACTAAAAGAAAAAAAAAAAAAAAAATCAAAATCTAAAGTTCTCCTTATTGGGAAAAATTAAAAAGGAGAATAATACATTATAAAAAGGTAATCAAGTTATATATTAAGTATAAAGTCTTGAAAATTAGAAACTCTTCCCTGTTTAGAGATAAAAATTTTCACAGGTGGGAAATCTGTCTTTCAGATATTCAACCAGGCATTTATGCAGAGAGAAAGAGAAGATTTCCTCCTGGTTAGTAAGATCATTGAGAGTCTCTGCACTGTATTGCAGTTCTCATTTTGCTCTGACACAGTCACTGAAACACATTTTTCCAAGGAAATCATAAATATGAGGGATCTCTTTAGAAAAACAAAATATATCTCGATACTTCACGTATCCTCTCTAATTCTTTCAAGTTTGTTGCATGTGCTTTCTTTCTAAGATGCATAAAAATAAATTGAAATATTTTTCTATTATTTTAGAACCATCAAGCAGTTTTTCTCAACTATCTCAGCTCTATGTGCATATCATACATTTTCTGTCTCTGCCCATAACTGCATCATTCACCACAACTTTTAAGTTATTTTATCACATCTTACAGTAATGGTCTGAATTATTTTTCTTTTTTTTTATTTCTCTAGCTCTACTTTGACTGCTAAGGCATTTTTATGGTGTTTGCTTGCATTGCTTTTGTAATTTTTTGTCTACAGTTTTGAATGCACCTCTTTTTCACATTATGAGATGTTCTTTTCATTAGAAAATACCTATGATGCTTATGTTATCATTAATCATAGTCTAAAGCTGGAAAAGGCTTTTGTATATAAGTCAGTAGCTGTATTGAAAAAACCTCTTTCTATTCAAATTGAAGTCCATAAAAGAAAATTTCTAAACACTTGTTATACCTTAGACTTATTTCAAAATATTAATATAAAATGTGCAAAACTGTCAAACTTACATGCCTTGTCTTCCAAATAGAAAGTTCCTTGATGGTTATTTAATAGATAGTAAAATTTAAAGGTCCCCAAAACATAAATATTTGTTAATCTTTCATTGGATTTTATCAGTATGGCACAAATATGTTTCAATTAAGGGAACATATTGATGTGAGTAAGCATATGTAAGATATTGTATTGCTAAAAATATCTGGTGCAGGGCATTTAGGCTTGTCTGTAATATTAAGAATACATCTTGTCATTATAAAGTGTTCAATGGATATCTTTGTGCATTATAATTATAGCTTTATGTTCCCATTGGAGAGCTCACATAGAAATGATTCCTGGCTATAAGTGCCTGCCATATTAGAGTGAAATGCACACTTCAGAAATAGCAAGACTTCTAGGATGTGATGGTGAAGTTACAGCCATGATATTTTTAAAAATTTATTGGTCACTTTCTACGAGTGTGTCTTTATGTCATTGGTTTGGGAGTCCTAATGAAGTTTCCTGCTCACATTAGCAATCATTCATCTGTGAAGTAGAGGACAGTAGCCAACTACAACAATAGATTTTTCTCAAAGTATTATATCAAAGCCATTACTTTTTAATCACCTTTATTCTTGTTCTTCATTGACAATTGTGAAATTGAGCATTTGTTCTTCATTGAGCAATTGTGAAACATCAGGCCAGTTATGTATAAACCAAAAATATGTTAGTCTACTATGTGTGTTTTATAGTCTTTTTCTTGTCATCTTTCCCTACCTATTCTTAGACATCTTTTGAGTGAACAGTAGTCATTAAGGATCTCATCCAGTGTTTGGGGATGTCAAGGAGCAGGATTCAGAGGGGTTTAAAAAAACACCTTTCTAGCAGAAACCATTCATTTGTTAATGTCAGTAATAGTTACTGGGATATTTTTATGATGTTGATGCACTTGAAAAATTTTAGGATGGTGCCTCTTACATTACAGAGGCTACCTCCTTTATGCAGAAACTGCTGATTTATTGAGGTTAGTTGTTTCCCTTTGTGTAACAGTCATATATTTTCCATTTCTGTGTAGGACAAATGAACTTTTTGTACGTGTTAATATATGAACAGCTTTTCTATCTGTCAAATAATGTCTCACTGCTTCTGACAATATGTACTCCCAGCATTATGGAACCATACAGCAATATTTAATGGCCCAATCAGTTCATTTCTATTGAAGTCATTGTCATTGTTGTAGTCCCCTTCCCCTTCCTCCTCCTTCTCCTCTTCTGACGAAACACAAGTACTCGATATACTTAGTCAATGTTGTTTTATTCTGACTAAAGACACAACTAGTCAATGTTGTTTTATTCTGACTAAAGACACAACTCTTTTTCCTTTGGTACTAAATCTGTACTTAAAGCCCCACAATTTCAGAGTTTGATTTTTAATAACTCCGTTTGTATGAAAATCATACGTAGGCTCACCACCTAACATACTAGAAAGGTTAAATATCTAGTGTTGCATACATTTGAAAACCCAAACAAAAACAATCCCACAGTGTGTTGAATAAGCATCCCCCTACATTAGGCAGCTGAAAATTGTGAAATCACACATCTCAGTGCTGCTGGGTAGAGAGCCACTACATTTGAGATATGTGCCTTCAGTCTCTTCCTCAAAGGGAGGTGTTTGTGCTCTCTGCTTTCCATCCTCAAATTTATTCCTAAGTACATCTGGAAAAGGAGAAACTAATCAGGTTAAGAACAATATTTTGAGACAGAAGATGTTCAGTTCCCTTTTGCCCAGATCTGGCTTTGAATTTCTTAGGCAAATGGAGTGGATACAAGTTTTCTAAAGTTTGGTTGAAAACTTTGAAATACGTTTCTTTCAAACTGGTGCTAGATCTTTGGAAAGTATTTACATGCCCAAGATTCTTTAGCATATCTACAAAAATTTCATCACTATAATTCAACATTAATCTTAATGACATTTCATTTCCTACCTTGTTTAATGTTAATAAAAAGCCACAACACACCATGTTCTCAATTCAATGGAATGAATAGACGATATTATACGTTTATGCCTCCTGCTGATCCATATGGTTAATATCCTAAAACAATTATAGTCTGATAATGCTAAATATAACAAAAAATTATTTTTAGCCTTCATCTTTACAGCTTTTCCTTTAATTCCCTTTAGACTTGTTGAATCTCATTTCTTCCATTTGAAGGTGAGTGGCTTCTCACACAGCATACTTTTCTGTACTTTTATGAATATTTCTCTGGCTTAATTTTAGAAATATTAAACCTCATGGGCATTTCCATATACTTACCTAGTAATGCCAATAGAAGAGGAAGAGACTTCTTAAAATTATTAGGAGTTAATCTAGATGTTAATTCATCCTACTGTAGTCTTCTCAAGAGTCTCCATTTAATAAGAAAGTCCAGCATATCTGTTAATAAAATATTCTGGAATTAAAGTCAACAGTCCTGATATCCAAAGCCCTAGATGGCACAGTAACTTTCAGGAAAGAGGAAAAACAAAGGAGGGCAAATAAAGATCTAGTTCTTGCAGGGAAAATAATACGCTAATTCCTTACTGCAATGTAATTAAGTGCTCCTATAGACCTGTGATATCTTAAAGAGTAATTATTTGTACTATTTTAGCATTGGACCATAAATATGTTATTGTGACAAAGTACTACTTAGCTCCTTGGGAGTAAATTGGGAGTTAAATGAGGACTTTTTCAAAGGTGTTTTAAATTAAATACTCCTTCAAGAACTATTGCCAGTTAACTTTCTTAGATTACTACAGAAGATTTTCTGTTGATTTTTTTAAATGTCTTACACAGTTCTCTTCAGCACCTTCATTATGTCTCTTGTTACTATCTCCTTCATCAAGTTTTCTTTCT
>WEIU01007604.1:260925-277892 GCA_013389925.1 Aegithalos caudatus
TTTTTTTTTTTTACTTTAAACCGTGGATCTTCTGTGACTGATATGAAACTATTAGGACATGGATAATTAGGGTGCTGTATTAATCACTGTTAGCAAACTGGAGGAATGATTAAGGCAAAAAATGGCTAATTTCACAGTTTATCTGTGATATAAAATTCTCAGAAAAGTAATTTATATTGCTGGAAATATTCCTAGCTATTTTATTTTTCCTGTGGAACAAACTAATAAAAAAGATTAATAGTGGCTCTCAGATGGCCTATAATTTATTCTTTTAATCAAAAAGTAAATACAGAATATTATACAACTCAATTCTTGAAAAAACCCTAACATTTTACAAGATGAAAAGCAGATCTAAGCAGAATTCTTCCTCTCTGCTATTACTCTTGCATTTGAAAAACAAACCCTTAATGTTTAATAGACCCAATGTAGGAAATGAAGACTGTCTCTGACTTTTCTATTGTTTTTTCTCTCTGCAGTAGAAAGAAAGTATAAATAACCTGTTTCTGCTAAACAGTGCTGGACTCCCATGGTGGAACTTGCAGAATCCTGTGGGTTTTTCTGTGTTTTTACCGCATATTTTATACGTGCTTTATGAAGCCAGCTGTTGAATGCAATCTTATCTCTACTTAACATAAGGAGTTCTTCTGCCCCCTGCCACTGCTGCCCAGAAGAACCATTTATTTTTGTGAACATTCACTGCAATTTTCTTGTTTATTATAGCATCCTTCAAGAAGAGAAGCATTACAACTCAATTTAGGAGAAGACATCCAATAATACTCATATAAAGCTCCTGAAGTGATGAACAATTCCTGCAACAAAAAGCAGTTCTACTGTCAGAGGTGTTGCAGTCTGAAGGGCTGTTCTTGTCTAGACCACAGGAAAAAATAGAATTTTTTTGTCTCAAATCAACTGTCCCTGCACAGGAGAACATTCAGCTGTTTGGGCACCATTCATTGCCACTGTTTCCCACTAACAGCAAAAGGATTGAGTGAGATATGAGAGGATACGGGAGGAAAAGGAGACAGGTCTTTTTTGTTGTAATGCTTCCATCTCTGACCAATTTCTCAAATATTTTGTTGTTAAAATTATGCTCATGCTTAAATAAGAACATATGAATTTTAGGAGTATAAAAAGGGAGAAAAAGGAAAATGTGCACATGGAAGAAACATCACCATGAGATACCAAAATGGGGCAATGTAGTTTCAAGGGAAGAATACCATTCTCCAAATGTAAATAAATATGTAGTAGTGCTAGAAGAGGTTAGTCAAAACTATCTTAAACCCATTCAAAACCCTATTAAACACTCATTTTCACCCTATAATCCTGCTACAGGATTATAGAGGACTAAGAGTATTCCAGTGGTGGACCAGGCAGATCTCAGTTCTAACTCATTCACAAAAGCTGACATTAGTTATCTGAGTTAACTTATATTTTATCTTCATTGTCTGTTAAGAGGTAGAATAAGGAGAAATTAAAAATGAGTCTAGATGAAAGTCTAGATGAGTCCAGAGGAAAAAAATTAGCTACAGCACAAATGCCTTTATTTGTAGTGAAATATATACCAGCACTTGTTTAATTTTCTCACAGTTGGGTACAAAGCTATGTTCCAAACTGTGTGAAGATGTATTTATAATTTTGTTTTGATGTTTATTGTTAGAACAAAATAAATACACACAATTTTTGGGGTTTATGGAGCACACAATAAACAGTGTAATTTGTAAAACCATGCATTAACAATCATCATTTCATCCTAATGCATCACTTCTTCCTTAGCACTTGAAACCTAAGTTTTCTTTTGTTAATAAATACAAGCAAGAATACAAATTATATTTGAACCCTTCAGGTACACAGCAAGAGAAGGAAGTTGTCATTATTGGTACATTTTGGCCTTGCTTAATTACAGATTCTTTCAGTACTTTGTAAAAGCAGTTGTCTAAAGGTTGTCTTCATGAATGGACATACATGGACTTTGTCTCATGTAACTTGTTACATGATTGTTAAATCATCCCCCAAAGCTAGCAGGAAAAGATAAATAGGAGGAAGTACCCCTATCTGTTGACCACCTAAGGACTGGGTTGCTCACACTATATGACTTTCAAATAGGCAGCACTAGGTGAAATAAACCCAAGATACATTAAATATAGATGGAAATTCTGTTCAGCTTCTACTAATTTGAAATCATATGTTTCATCAAACATCTTCTAACTCACTCAACATAGACACAAATCATAGCTGTAAACTAAGTGCCAGCATTTTTAACAAATTTATATCAGCTAAGAAGTTTGGTGGCTGTATGGGACAAATATACACAGCACAAACATTTATGAGATCAAAATTCACCTGCAACCAACAGCCACAGCAAAAAAAAAAAAAACCAAAAAAAAAAACCCACCCAGAATCAATGACAATAAAATCAGCAAAACTAAAAGGAAAGAGTCAGAGCCTGAGTGAACATATAAAAACTGTTGTCTGGTCAGCCATTAAGGTAGCAATGTTTACAGCAACACCAAGATCAAGACCTGTCCCTGATGCTCTTCTGGAATATTTAACAAATATTATCCACTCTTATGTCATAGACAACAGCCAGGAAAAAGATGATCCATTAACAACTGTATATACTTTTCTCCGACTATTTGCAGTTTTGGAAAAGAGGTTGAAGGGCTGCTGTTTTCTGATTTCAAATATTCTTGGTGGTACAGAAATCATTGCAAACACTTGTCTTCTGAAGGCTGAGAAGGATACAAAAGTTAAAATCTGATTTCTTCCCTCTTTTAACATTTTTTTAATTCCATCCACTTTCTGTTCTTCACACCTCCTCCCTGCTCCCTGCTTCCCCACCCATAAAGAAAAAAGTCTCCTATTTTTTATGCAAGCATTTGGATGTGATTTATGTCATAGCAGCTGCTCTCAAGCTCAAGCTAACATCTAGACCACAATATGACATAAATCCTAAATGGCAAACATATAACTGCTGCATTTAGCTTGTATTGAACTGTTGATTTCACATGGATGTTATAAAAAAGGATCACCCCTGCTACCAGATATGAATTTTATATTATGCTTTTTTTTTTTTTTCAGTGCAGATTTGAGAATCTGCTGCAATCTTTATTATTGTTCACTTGGTTTTGCTTGTCCTATGGTTTGGCTTCTTATTTTCAGGAACATTTCTATCTGTCACTGTGACGTTGTCAGTTTATTCGCAAAGCTAACAGTCCAACAGACATCCCTTCCCACTGTCTCCTCTGATATTAAATCAAATGGCCCAGAACAGTTCAGTCATTGTGGTAAAGGAATAATAAAATTTATACTGTACAAGGTATTCAGAAAATGACAAGACATCCGCGGGTGCTTAAACATGTACTTTGTACTCTGGAAAAAAACTGAGATCTCTGATGGCACAAGGAAAAGTTTAATAAAACGAGTAAGGAATGTACACAGTCAACAGAAAAATTAGAGACTAATTCTTTGTGATATTTAAGTGTGAGCAATGAATTTTTCTATATTGTGAGTTTGAAGGTACTGAGAAACAAGTATAAAAAATCAGGTCAATCACCCAAGTGACCCCCTTCCTTCAGGTTTGTACTGAAGGGAAACCTTTACTCTAAAACCAGCACCAGGTATTTTTAGTATTTATTTTGTAGCTTCATAGTTAACAGTGCTACCAGAAAGAAGAACCAAATACTGTTGAGATTTTTTTGTTCATTATTATTTAGCCAGAGAAAATCTATTTCAAATCAATCCTCTGGTTACAAAATTTTTCTTTAAGTATATCTGAAAGTTACTAAGGAGACTCTAAATTTTAGCATGCTGGATAAAACCTAATGAAATGGCAAAAATCAATAAACAGGATGAGATGGTCATTGCTATTCCAAACTTGTTTCTTCAAATGGACAGTTGTTAAGCCTTTTCAAACTAAACGGAAACACAGAGTAGATGACATACCATGACTAGGTCTTATCACATGACAGGGATTTTCTTTTTAGGCTCCTGTGAATTTTGCTGTGGTTTGTAAGCAAAACTTGAATGCAGCTGTAGTATTGCATCACAAAAGATGCTCTCTAAAGGCAGTAAAAGGAAAAAGTTTGTCACTTTGTTTTTTTTAGTGACTAGTCATTTTAAAATACGATTTTAATGTTTTCAACTAAATACTGGGGGAAGATATTTTTCATAAATCAAAAGATTTGTTGGCATTGGTATATGTTAACATCCCTGTTTCTGCCATCTAGGCTTTAAAAAAGAGTCCCTAGTATTGTTTGTAAATCTATAGTATTAATAATTTTTCTCTGAAAATGTAAAATTTTTACCTTCTAATAATTTCTGCATTATTAATGGCCTCTTAAGAATTTGTTACCTTATAGAAAAAGGCCTAAATTACCCCAAAATAGAGTATTATTTTATTAGGTGAAAATGTCTGCTTGCAGGAAGGGGAATAATAAACCCTCTAGGGCCGTCCTGTGTTTCTGTGTGTGTCTGCGCATTCCCAGAGGAGGCACAGGTGGAATGATGTTCGAGGGATGCTGAGAAGGGCTGGCTTATGCAAGTCCATTTGGCCCAGGGCTCTGCTGCTCTCTCTCTCTCTCTAGCCTGCAGGTAGGAATAGTATGGCTCTGTGGGAGCTCTGTATCCTACAGTTTAGGCAGTGGGTTGGAAGGATCAAGTGAAGCACCTGGAGGCCTCCAGGCTTCTTTTGCATACAGCTTGATTACTGACTTCATGCCAGTGAAATGAATTTCACCTGTGGATTGCAGTGCATCTTATCTAAATGGATGTTTTACACCGTTAATCTATCTTTTTAATCCTTCAGTAACATTCTGTTACCTACAGAATCCCTGAAAAGCCTATCTTACACACTGCAAGAAAGTGAATTCTTTGTTCTTTTTTTTTAACTTCTCTTTGAAGATAGTGGTGAAAGTGAATGACAATAAGACATAGGAAGATAATTTAAATTTCTGTTTAGCTGAATTCACTTGGGGCTCAGAAATATGCAGCATTTAATCACCACCCATGATTTGCAAAACACTGTGAGCATGCTCACACTGAGTGAAAGATTTTGGTTTGTGGCATTGAGGCCAGAGAAAAACACTCTGCATGAGGCTGGTACATAAACACTAAGGCCATCATGTCACTGAATCAAGAGCCTCTTAATAACCTGCATGGTCAGGCAAAGGCTGCACTTAGAGCCTGGTACAGATCCACAAGCTCTTGGTGTTCCCCTGTTCTTTGTGCACCAGTGTCAAGGCCAGCAGGTGAGCTTCCTGTCTGAGAGCTGGCTTCCCCTCAGAGCTGGCGGTTTTAAGGTAGATTCCCTAAAGACAACAACAAGAAAAGATGAGCTAATATAAATGCAACTAGGCAGTCAGGTTCAGGCAATAGTCATTGTCTGGATAATTTATAGTTTTCAGCTTTTCTTGGCATTACTGACATACCAGACCTCAGAAGCTGTATTAAGCCATAGACTGTCATGGATGCAAGGAAATTTTCATAGAACATGAAATAAAAATTGTTAAGTGTTCCAATATTGTTAGGTTTTATTTTAACTTTGTCTTCACACTAGTTTATAGGAGTTAATCCCTATCCTCATTTCTAATAGACAAAGATTAATTGGTCCTCTTTATCAGAACATTTGGTGATTAGGAATGTTCTTCTCTGACATGTATCTTCCATCACGGAGTGTAGCCGCTCAATAGAAAGATGTGCTCCAAACCACAGCATCCATTTTTCAATATAGCGGTGTACAGCAACAGGTTACTGCTTTTGTAAAGCTATTACTTTTACTGTCAACATGTCTGCTGCTAGAAGCTGTCTCATTAGACAGGATAAATTGGAAAAGCATAAGAAAATTTGACCAGGCAAGAAATTAAGTTTTATTATATACCTGTATATACCTAAACACACCCAGGTAAATGTGTGCACATACACACAAGACAGTATGACTGAAAGAATAATCATACAATCAGTAATGGAGTACACAGGTGAGTATTACATCTGTGAAACAGAAGTAATTGTTATCTGAATACAGACAATTTGATAATGTAAATATAACAACACTCCTATCAGAGACATTTAAATAAGCCATGAAACAAAAATATCCTGGACTGGAGGGGGTTCACCTTGGCTGAGTGCCAGGTGTCCACCTAGCTGCTCTATTACTTGTACTTCTCAGTTGGACAGGGCAGAGAAAAAGATTGAAAAATCATAGGTTGAGATAACAGTTTACTAAATGAAAAATGGAAGGCTGTGCATGCAAAAGAAAAGAAAAAGAAATTGTTTTCTAGTTTCTATCAGCAAGTGATGTCCAGCCACTTCCCAGGAAGCAGGTCTACAGCATGCATAGCAGTTGCTCTGGAAGGCAAACATAATGAATTCCTTCCTCTTCTTTTTCTTAGAGCTTAAAGTAGATACTTAAACCAGCTTTATACCCAACATAGAGATGTATGTGTTTCATTACCTACTATTCCCTGTCAGTTAGCAGATATTCTCCCACTACTTGGACTTTCTCCATCCCTCCAGATGATCAAAAGGAGACATGATCTAGGCTCCATTCCATCTGACAGCTGATCGGGAGAGGAGAAGCAGCACAGCACCAGTCTGGCCTGGATCATCATTGTACTCTCCTTGCTCTTCAAAAATATTTGCTCTGCCTTGGTTCATATAACTCCTGCTACTTTACTCCCTGCAACATTCAACAGATTATTTTCCCCTAGAGTTAAATCTCCTTGAGATGTACACCAGGCCTCCCCATCTTTCTGTATTACCACCTGATAAACACAGATTTTGAGCAAAGACAATCCCATTTCTGTGTTTACCTCTTCCTGTGGGGGGGAGAAATCTACAGCTGTCTTTCCCAGACACTTCCCAATGTGTATTACAGGGACCTTACCCCCTGCATGGAAGAGGCCTCTTTTGGGACAAGCAGGATGCTTTGCAGTTCCTCTGGTGTTAAGCAACCAAGTGGCTTCTGCTAAATTTGCATACCATTGTTTCCATGTCCCATTGCCTAATGCTCTCAAGATAGTTTTTAGCAGTCCATTATATCTCCCAGCCTTTCCAGAGGCTTGTAGGTAATAGGGGGTGTGACAAATTCACTCAATGCCATTTCTTTGTCCAAAAGGGGTTTTTTTTGAGATATTTTGGAGGGACAAATATAGAAAAATGAAAACAAATTTACTAAGAAAATTAAAATTTAAAGTGATATTAAATAACATTGTAGTTGTGTCATTTCATATGAAACCCTGAAAAAGGCTCTGGGATATAAAAATAAACTAAAAAATGTGAGAAGTAATTGATTTCCCTGTGAAAGCTAGTTTAATCATGTAATTTCCTTAGCGACAGAGGCATTAGGATTGTAATTCCTGAGGGTACACAGATGAAGGAGTGAAGTGAGCCAGCACTGAAGTTCTGGCTTGGGTTGTCACTCATAATTAAGTTTACAAGTGCCTGGTTTGATTGCATGTGGAACGATGGTTCAATCTGCTTTAAGTATTTATCCAACAAAAGAGATTTCTCTGTACAAGATCTTTAGGAGCTGAGAATTATGAAGTTAGGATTGTGTCTTCAATAATTTTTCTGACCTCTGATTTCACTGTGTGTAAATATAGACAGCTTATATAAGTATAAAATTGCAAGATAAATTAGTAAGCTTCCACTGTATTCTGAATTTTCCCACTTAGAGCAATATTTGTGGCTGTGTGTATTTTGTATATGAAAGCATGTTCATTAATCTGTCTATACAAACACATACTTTCACCCCCATTCGTTCCTCTTATGCTCCTGTTAGTATTTACACCTGACTTGTTCTTGCAAGAAACATGAGAAACACAGTCTCCAAATTCTGCCCCTTTCATAATCACATTTAAATAGCTCTTAAAAGCAGCAACTACAATACAACACTCAATTTCCTTCAATGGATAGGAGCTATCTAGGTCACATATTTTGAACACAATTTCTATCCATTATTGTGGGAACTATAAACCTGGACCAATACTAAAATGGCAGCTGCAATTTCACGTCAAGGAGGGGCAGTCACCTGCAAAGCAAAATCAAAACAGTGATAGCAGCTCTAGTCGTGAAAGAGGTGTTTAATATTTTTAATATTAAGGGATTATCTTTGATATCTTTTGGATTTCACTTTTTGTGAAAAATTTGACTAGTACCTCAGTTAAACTCAAGTAGTAGTATGAGAGTCTTTATACTTGTGGGTCATTGTTTACAAATTTACAGTAGCATTTCTCTCTGATACAGAGGGATTGTGTAATATTCGATTTGTTTGAGTTCAGGTTGTCGTTTTTCTTTTGGACCCTTACATTCCAATTTCTGTTCCACACTGTCAGAAACTGTGAGAATTTCTCAAGAGACAGAGGTCTGGATACTATTGTACAATGATTGTCCAGTTATAAAGAGGGAAAATCTGTATTGGGAAGGTGCTTAGGAAGCCAGTGGATATTCAGGCTTTGTTTACTCAGTTGATGCAAGTGTTTGCTCGGCAGGAATTCACACATCTCTACCTACTGTTCTTACACTTTGCTGTTATAGCTTTCATTCATTATGTAAAGTGAGCTCGAACTTCTCATTCTTTTTCTAGTTCCGTATCTACAATCCTGTATTGCAAACCAGTGTTGTTCAATTTCATCTCTGTTTCTTAGAGCAGTTGTCAGAGCAGCTGGGGACTACTGTATGATGAATTAACTTCCACAGAAATAAATATAGTAGCTTGGTGTTCAAAGGTGAGATTTATTCAAGAGGAGAACATAAATACTTGCCAGGTGGTACTTTGAAAGAGGTTAGCTTCTTGTAGTGCAAAAAGATCTATGTAGTTTTTGCATCCAACAGCAGCTACGATGGGAAGCCATGCAATGTGGTTGCAGGAAGCAGTAGGGGAGGGATGGCTCCACAAAGCAGGACCAGGGTCCCTCTGGGGAGCCCTGATGAGCTCAATGGGGCAGGGCTGAGCAGAGCAGAGCACTGGGGCCTGAGCCTGCCCTGGGCTCCTCGGCTTGCAAGTGAGGCTGTCCTGACAGGCTGTTTGGGGTCATTCAGTCCTCCAGGTCCAGACACATGGACCAACAGGTTGTTTCCAAAATAAAGAAAATTGCTCAAAAAATTAATAGATTTATTAAGCACTAGATTCAACCATCTCATTCCACCAGTGAAAGAATTAAGGTATATAAGGTAATAATACCCCGAAGAAGTAAGTTCAAGTTCAAATATCTGTTTATGCATATTCTAATAGGTTTGATAGACAAAAACTAAACAGAAAATTTAGGTTATATTAGTTCCTAGAACTGCTTACAAGTGGGTAGTTTTATTTACTAAATACATTACCAGCTTTCATTGCAGCAATTCTTTAAAATTTCTTTGACCTTCTTGTCTAATAACTTTTATAAAGCAACGCCATTGCAGTTTTCTTCCTACAAAATAAAGTATTTGATCAGCTTGCAAAATACTGACTGTAATATTTCAAAACGAATCAACCTTTCCAAAATGATTTTTTCCAGGCTGAAAATGTAAATGCTGATGACACACTATTAGAAGGAATCTTTATGCCTCACATTTATAGCCAGCTACTGTAGGGTGTAACCATTTTAAGGATTAAGATCCCATACAAACATATTAAATTAAAATGTAAAGCGGATTTGTGGCTGTGCTTATGATGACAATTATTTCTTCCTCTTATTTGCTAAATTCCAGACAACAAATACACCAGTCCACTTAATTTAATGCTCAATTAGCAAGGCAATACAAGCCTTGCCAGTGTAGGCAGGCATGAAGAAAAGGAAAGAAGGACATTCTGATCTTCATACACAGGCCTTGACATTGAATTAGTGTTGTACAGGTTTTGGGCACTTTGCTGAAATAGGGCAAGTTCATACAATCATAGAGCAGGAAATATGTGACAACTGTTACCAGTCTCTTCAAGGAGAAGAAGTAATTTCCATATAAAATGACTGTTGTAAATTTAATGTTTCCAAATAGTTGAAAGACAAGATAAAGTAATTTTATATTAGACTTAATATTTGAAATGGGTTTTCTTGCAGATGTTTGGTCTGTTGTTTTTTAGTCTTTATACTAAATATTGACCAGAGATGAGAAGGTACTTATGTTGGTGCCACAGATAACCAAATGAAAATATGTCTTTAAATTTTATAAAGATGTAAAACCATCTCGAGAAAAATCTAAATTTCCCAGGGGTGATTTTTTTATCATAAATTTGATCCAAGAATGTTCCTATTTCTTTGACATTGTTTGCACTGCATTATGGATTCTCTTTCTCCCTGCAGGCATCAAAATTTGATTAATTTCAAATTTTTAAAAAAATAGGTATTTATATTTGTCACTGTCCTATCATGAATAAATATTGAACTCTTTCCTTTTATGGTATTAAAATAAGATTGAGAGCTGACAAAGATACTTTTGCAATTTTCCAGTCAGTAGTTTGTTGTGCTTTTATGTGTAGATTCCTCTTCCCTTATGTTATAGTGGCATATATGAAATACCCTTTCAGCAACATTTGTTTCACACGGGCTTCTGAAACCTTTTTTCTTTTGTTTTGTTTTGTTTGTTTGTTTCTGTCGATGAGTCCAGGAATTCTCACTTTCAATTGAAGTTGAAACAACTTGGTTCTTCTTGGATGTATGCAAGTTTTGGCTACATCTGCTGCCTCCCATTATTCATTCCTATGTCTGCCTATTGCTCTTCTTACAGTTCTGAGATTAGAAGGAAAAAGAGAAAAATGATGCAAATAACTTCTGGTTAAGAGTGATACCTGCATAATTCATGAGAAAACATTCCTGCAATAAAATGCAGCAGTCAGACCTTTGATCTTCAGGAGATTCCCACTGTTCCCAGGGAGATTCTGCCCAAGAATCTGAACTGCAGATTGGAAGAATTTGTTATCATTGCTCATTACATTCAAATAGATTGTCTAAATTCAGATAAATGTTTGAAGTTTCATCTGCTAATCTGAATTAAATAAGGTTTTAAATCTAGTGGGATTTAATAATTATTGCTATTTATCTTTTTAAATTATCTCATTAAAAAGGGCTTGGTGGAGTTGTGTTGCTAAACAACTTTTTGTTTCCTCGGGTTGCTGTGGCCCTGTGAGTCATATCTGGGTGATAAAAATATTATATTTTGTAGAACTTTATTATGGTTTTTGAAATATTATGTTATTGTCCAATTGGAAGAACTAATTCCTGAAATTAAAGCAACTTTTTAATAGTATCATATATAAATTCTTGGTATATATATTGTTAAATAGATTTGTTTTATGAAAAGAGCAATCAAGTTATGATGTAAAAATTCTCCTTCAGCTATCATGCAGAGTATCACTGGTAATTATTTTCCATACAGTACAAAGGAGACAAGTTCTTCTCCCTGTTTCCAGATGGCAAAGATAGAAGTTAATTGAAATTATGTGCAAGCTACAGCACACATAAAAAAAAATAGTAAACAAGTCATATTTTATGAGAGTATCATTAGAGTGATTTAAAGGTAAAGCAGCCTTTGAGAAACTAATGATTGGTAATTGTCAAGTATTTTTACTGACTAACTACCTTCAAAACATGTTGTAAAGACTTAGGAATATATTATATTATCAATAACCTCCAGAAAGACTAAATATGTTGACACATAAAAATAAAAAGGACAGAAGTTAATTGTCTACAGCTTTGTGTTATAGGGGACAGAAACAGATGTACAGGTTTATATTTTCTTGGATTTTGGGAGATGTTAGGAGGTTTGATCTGACTTATTCTGACCAGGAAACGTGATGTTTAAATATCATAGTGTTTAGACCCCTAGACAGTGTGGTGTACACATTTATGCAAGAAACCTGTTGGTTTCTGAGTTACTGCTCTACAAGGTCTGTCTCTGGTTATTTAATGCAAAATGGCATTCCCTCCCCTCTTGGTCCAACTCCATAATACTCCAGTAGCATGGTTTTGGTTTAAAAACTTGGAAAAAAATACTACTCAGCAGCAGAGAGCTCACAAGATGCAATAAGACTAGCACCATTAGCTTTTGTAGCAGCTGAGCATCTATCCCAAGCTATTTATTACCTTCATCAGGCTATAAATTACTTTGAACCAATATGTTTACATGGTTGATGAGTGGTTTGCATAGAAGTAAAAGTACTCTGCTTGCAGCTACCATTTCACCTCAAACATGGACATGTAAAGTCACAGGTAATCTTAACAGGAATGTTTGCCCCAGGTCTTCCATGCTCATGCTGTTTTTTGGATGTTAAATAGAGTAAAGAACAGCAACAATTCAATGTATCTTTTACAGTGATCACCCATTTTCCCAGCTATTATAATGTCTCTCTTTTAAGGAATTTCCTACCTGCCCAGAGCACATAGCAGATGTGAAGGATGCAATGTTACTCAAGACTTGCAAGAAAAGATTAAAACGCTGTGAAAATATCATCCTAGCCTTGTAAAAATGTTATTATTGTTCTTATCCATAGAAAGTGAACCACCAGAAACAACAATTTACTTTCTTACAAGCATAAGTCTTCTCAGACAATTCTGGAACATTTGGAGAGCTTCAGAAAACCTTTAGGAATGAGGGAGGCTGTTCCATGAGAGAAAAAATTTCATTGAGATGCAAGAGAACCACAGGAGAAGAGAGAATTACCCACAATTTCTCACATATTAGAGGAAAAAGAGCAGGAAGAAGAGACAAATAATTGCAGAGTGAGGCTTTCCTGTACAAGTGCACAAGCAGATGCACCAGTAGCTCAGGTGGAGAGCACATTCAATCAACACAATTTCTTGCCTTCTATTTCTTTCTCCTTCCTCCCTCACAGCATCTGCCTCCAGGATGACTAATCCCAAATTACAGACTGCAGGGAGTGTGATTGACTAAAAACACTGCTCAGGGACTTGTACCTCCTTCTTAATTAGCTTTGAAAATGCCAAGGCTGAACTTTTAGATCCTGATCCTGGTAACCAAACATGGTGCCAAAATATTCGTCTCTCTAGGATCATTCAATATCCACCTAAAGACTGGTTAATGAATCAAAGAAATGAGTCAGGAAAGCAAGACCATGAACTGTTCTCTGAAGACAAGTAGCCATGACATGAGATCTATACATTGTGCCTAAATCTCCCCTGTGCTCCATTCATTTTTCTGTGGTGATTGATCACAAATAATTTTTAATTACTCTTTTTTCAGTTCAAAGGTCATGAAATGACATGAGAATGTCAACATATGTCATACCCACCAGTGTGAAAAATGTGATGCTTGCTGTAAATTCTCACTGAGCTGAACAAACACAGCAGACATGCATCAGGGAAATCATATACTCTTGTAATATAGTCACCTTAACTGTGGCAACCAGATCACTATTTAGAATCAAAATGTGTTGGCTAACAAGGCCTAAATTTTCAGGCCTAAACTCAATAATCTCTCATCTCCCACAACAAACCAACTCCTCAAAGGTGAGGGCTCACTAGTCCCAACACACTTCTAGAAGCTCCCCAGTCCCACCACAAACTTCAGTGTGGGGTACAGAGTAGAATATGATAACTGTGCTGTGCCCAGTTAGAGCAAGGGAGGAGAGAAATAAAGGCTGAAAACAGAGAAAGAGGACAAAGAATAGCATCAGTCCTTAGGTCCTGTGTTGGTTCTCCCATGTGGTGGTCTGGAGGTGGGGCAGTAAAACAAAGAAAATTCAAGAGAGAAAAAGAGGGGGGTACACCAATACACTTCCTTTTATAATTAACCTGGTGCACGCCTCTTAAGTAAACTAGATTTTGTGTGATGGTGGTGGACAGTACTGCTCTACCTCTGCAGAACTTCCTCTTCTAATCATAATTTTCCTGTGGCACCAGTAAGAATCTTATGCTTATGCCTGGTCCTCTACAACACAGAAAAGACATGTAATAGGAATCTACAAAACTAGGAGTGAAATAGATAGGGATTTCCTTGTCCTCCTCTTTAACAGTACAGAAATAGGCACCATTAGATTATGTGAGAAGTACCCAGATTCAGAGCAAACAGACACAAAGAATTAAACCTTTGCAATTGACAACATTAGTTTCTGGGTTGTCAAATGTTTGCATTGGATCATGAGGACACAGGGCATTGGTCTGTAAAAGAATTACCAAACATGCACATTCAGCACAGAAAGTTCTGTTCTCTCTCACAGAAAGTACTTAACAAACCCAAACATTGGAAGTGTGCTTTGCTCTGGATAGACAATTACATGCACATGTCCTCTTTTAACAATTCCTTTATGCTCCTGATAACATCTGTGCCCTAGTTGATCTTCCCCCTCAAAAAAGGCATCAGCCTATTCCTGGGAGCAGTAGAAAAAGGAGGAATATCCAAATGATTATGACAGATGATGAATTAAAAAAANNNGAGATGGAAGAGAAAGATTAAATTGTTGTAGATATAGAAAGACTGAAGGACATCAAGCAGAAGATCCCGAGATCTCTCACCCTCTTCCCTGAAGTTTCAAGGAATTAGAGACTTTTCCCTGGAATTGCTTCACCTCTTCACCTGGACTTATCACAAGATGAGGGGAAGAAAAGATTCTAGTAGTCACTAGTATCTCCACATTGCCCAGATCCCTTCTCTTATTGCAAAGGATGAGCTTTAACTAGGAAATGTTTAAAGAGAAGTTCCCATAGCTTTACAAGTCCTCACACAGAGCAGGTATAAATAAAGAGACTAGAGGAGAATTGGAAGTTTTATGTAATTTTACAAATATTTTAAAAACTTGTTCTATCCTGCAACCCACTAACAGACTTCATAAACCACGAAGGCAGGTAAGGCAGGTTAGCAAACTTTTCTGAATAAAATTAGAAATTTCATCATCAATATCTACATTGTTTGTGACAAATCAGTCTTTCTGAACAGAACAAATTAGTTCTCCTATCAAAAGACATTTTCCATTTACTCCCCCCGTGTGTGTTAGGAAGGGCTTTCTTCTTGCAAGACAGCTTCCAGTTCAAGTCTTTCACTGAAAAATAATAGAAATGTAGGCCCCTGTACTTTTGCCAATGCTATTAGATAACTCCACTCTTATGTGCCCAAACATGACAAGATCCTTGAATTTTAGAGTTTTGCAGTTTGCAGCAACAGAATATTTTTAGTAAGTTTATTCATTTTTCACTGTACCAGCAACAGCTGATTTACCTCTGCCAAATTGGGCAACAAGTGCCAATGTGGCAATGGTCACATTCCAGTGAACAGACAATGAATTCTTACAGCAGTGAGCTGGCCCCATAAGTCAGAGGAGCCTTGCACAGTGGTGCAGCCTGCAATTCCTGTTATCATCTTGAAGTCAGTAGCTGTTGATTGGCTTCACACACTAAAATGTGAAAGAAAAGAGATCCTAAAGAAAATTCCTTCTGAATCAGCACCTCTGCTTGTGCTGTTTCCTTGCTGTTCCTCTCTTTTCATTCTCTTGGTGCAGCTGCAGCTGGGAAAGAAAATGTAAATGTAACTGCTACTGCTGCAAAAATTGCAGCCAAAAACTATTGATTAGTGCAGCAATTGCAAAGTTGCAGCTGTCCAGATAAATGTATCTATCTATGCTCAAATCTAAGCTCTACAGCAATGACAGATGGTTTTCCTCTCATTAGGGCTGCCATATTTCAGACTATGGCTTTTCAGAAGGAAATAGTTAGCTGTGGCTGAGCAGCTATACACCAAGAATTCCTGTAAAAATAATAGAAGTGCTCAAAATCCTGAATGATAAAACTTCTATCTAGAAAAGACAAAGTGTCATGATACCTAGATACATGGGAACCTTATCTCAGATGATTGCTAAAGAATATTAAAAAGACTCACCCTGGATACCCAGTAACAGATGTATCCTGGGCTGAAAGATAGGAATGATGAAGGTTTTAGAATTTGTCCCCAGATGCAAAACATAATGGCTTTTAGTTGGTTTTCAATAAATAGAATATCATTCATTTAACAGAGCACAAAGCCTGGAAACAACATAAAAGAGTTTGAGGTATTAGTTGCAGTATTTAATGCTTAATATGGATGAAATATCACTGTGGGGAGCAATAACTTATAAGGTAAGATTTATCCCATGTCATGGTACCCATCTAAAAATTACCTATCTAGTCACAGCTGGTCCCTTTGCACTCAATATTCAAGGCAAAGGAAATTCCCTTAAGATAGAGATCCACTCTATACTAAAACAGGTGTCTGAAATAGGAGAGAGAAATTTCTCCATTCTTTTCTTTGGAATTAATTATACTTGTCAGTTCATAAAATGGAATAATTCTAATTGTTCTTAAAAGTGTCTAGACAATTTTTTCTGGTTTTGACTGCTCTGTTGTTTAGTTCAATGATCAAAGTGCATAGATATGTGACAAACTCAGCTTTCAATATCAGTTGGCTTTCTAGTAGTAAAGACAAGGATTACCATACTCATATCATATGTTAACCCTGATTACCCTTCTAATAGTACCTAGATCTCAGGAGCAGGATAGTAAAAGGAAAACATTTTTGAGGAGGGGATAGCAATTAACTGTTTATGGACAAATATTCACCATAACTGACATGAAGTTCAAAAACTATCTTAGTGAAATAAGAGGTGACTGTACTTTCATCATCTGTTGGACAAAGAAAGGGTTTGTGCTATCTCACACATATGGAAATAGGCAAGGAATCTAATTTTTTTCAAATTGTCTGATTTTCTTTTATGTGTCTAAATGTAAGGCTACTTTTCAGTGGTTATGATAACATCAGATAAGATTTCTCCCTGTAACAGTTTGCTTATCTTACTGTCTTGGTTTGTGAAGACAGGTATCTGTCCAGGAAAACTGGAGTTTTCCCGGAATAGAGAATGTAACCCCTCCCCCTTCCCTCCAAATTATTATAATTTTGCAATTAAGGGCTTTCAGGCAAAATTATGGAAAGGATAACAATCTCTTTACTAATATTATAACAGTGCAAACAAAACAGTAACAATTACAGAAAGTAATACTAAACACAAAAAA
>WEIU01007604.1:278240-304996 GCA_013389925.1 Aegithalos caudatus
CCCCTACCCCTACCCCTTCCCCTACCCTTCCCCCCTACATGCCTTGGCTGTAAGGAACATTTGAAAATCAATCATTTGTTTAGTTTCTTTTCAAGAGAATCTTAGGATATACCTATCATGAAAAGACAAAATTTCACATCCAAATATTAGATAATTTACTAGAACTCTCAGTTTTTTAGTTTATAGTGATGAAATACTAATTAGACATGGTTATGAAAAATGTTGAAAATTCTAAAAATTAAATCTTTCACATTGCTCTCTCCAGATGACCCAATTACTTTTTAATTCTTTACATATTTTAATGTAAAGATTTTTTTTCAATTTCTTAACTGAATGTTTGCCATGGGTTTGGGACAGTCTAAATAATATTCAATAAAAAGTCAAAACATAAATTTCTACAACTGACAGGATATCTAACACCTCTTTTTCTGTGCTGAAATTGACTCCAGAAAAACAACTTTTTTCCCCCTGTCTAAATGACTAGTATTGGCTGACAAGTTATAATTTCAGTACAATTGTTTTTCAGGGTCTAATGTTAGCTTGAAATAGTTGTTCTGCAGCAGCTTGAACAGCTGTATTTTCATTCAGTAGTATATTCCCATAAAAACAGAACAATGGTTTAAATTACACTAGCTACTTCACTGGTGAACAACTTTGCCAAGTAACAGCCCTGCATGTTCAAAAACATATAAGAGATGTAGCCATTTCTTGTGTTTAAATTTTTCAGCTTTCTTATCCCAGAAAAAAGCTCTAAGGCTTCCCTCAGGACAGCTTCCATGTGCAGTTATGCTTTGCCATCACGTAATTTTGGAAAGCCTTAGAATTTGTAACAATAAATTTGAATAACGTTTAAATTAAGATATTTTTAGCTCAATATATAATTTGATAGTCATCCATGTGTATTTGTTGCTATCCAAAAGTATCAGTGTATAGTGCTTTTTAGAATTTATAAGCAAATAGTTATTTCTTGTTTCACAACCTAATCTGCATCCAAAGGATCTTGTATTTACATTTCTAGGTCAGCAGGAATTTTTTTTTTTTTTTTAGGTAAGCATTAGGTGTGTTTAACATATTTGGATTCCCATATATTTTACATTTGGTGTTTTGTGGCTATTTTTCTCTATGTTTTAGCAGCTTAAAAGCTGCACTTTTGGGTGGAGGGGGTGGAATTAAAATTTTGCTGTATAACAGGAGAGCATGTCCTTTGTCAAAAATTTCCCATGAACTTGAACACCACTGTGCTTTTTACCTATGTTTAGAAACCTCATTGGACACGTTAGGACAAGCAATGGAATTTAGAAGTCATATGTAACATTTGACATTGCATAAAACTATGCAAGGAAACCAGCACAATGATTTCTCTTCCTGTGAATTTCTTCAAACTGTTTTCCTTTTGCAAGTTTTTAATGGCTAATTTGTCAGAGAATGGATATTTAAATTAACTGTTTTGCACTAGTTCCAAGTTTTCTGGATCATTATTAATTATACTTCTAATATGTCTTATTCGTTGTGTAGGGAAAACGTCTCCAAGGTAGCACTTTAATTTTAATACACACAAATGATCTGAAAACAAGGCGCCAACTTTTTTTTTTCTCAAGTGTAAATGTAGAAGCCACAATCCAAATGTTTTACACAGACTTGTGCCATCAAACCATATTTATAAATTTATTTGTTACAGCAAAATGTTGTATTTTGAGCCATGTTTCATAAAAAAACCCCTTGTATTTCTGAAGAGGTCTATGATGTAGTTTATTGAACAACTTAGAGTAAGAAAACAGCAAGTTCTGTAAGAACACTTAATTAAATCCAAATTGTACTAATGGCATCACACAATGACTTCTAGCTCTGCATAGTACATGTTTAATTTTATCTAAACTGCAGTACAGTATGGAAGAAATGAAGATCCAAAATTGATCACATTTCACCCACCCAGGAAATAATAGCTCTATGAAACCATGTATTTTTCTAAGGCACTAGGTCATAACAACATTACTATTTAAGAAATTTTTGTTAAGAGTTTATAATTCCATTTTGCTCTGGATGTGACCTTGGATATGAATTCAGCTCTTTAATATTCAGTTGCCATTATGTCCAAATCTGCCTCCTCTGGTTGGTCACATGGTTTACTTCCAATAGTTCCTTACGCTGTGAATCAGCATGTCAAATTTCCATTAAGGGACAACCATGCTATAATGGTTCTCTTCTCCTATGGATCTTTCCCTGTTATTATTATTGCTACTGGTATTCATTTAAGGCTGCATCAGTTTACCATATGTGTCATACCAGACAGCAGAGTGTATACTGATTGGAAAGATTAGATTTCATTCATTGCAAGCAGGGATATTACTCTGCAGACACACTAGAAATTGTGTTTTCTAGCCAGTTTTTGTTCCAAACTCATTTTAGGGAACGTTCAAACATATGGCAATTTGAGATATGTATGTGCCTTTCTTGCATTTAAAAAAATTCTCCAGGGAGAAAAAACTAATGCACCACCTCATTTTGAAAAATATAGGGGCAAATCTCATTGACAGCTTCAAACAGAAATTTTTTCAAGTTCCCTTTAGCTATGGGTGCAACTATTAGCTTTGTCAGTATATACTGCTTTGTATCCAGTGTGCCAGAAAGCTGAGTAAAACTTCAATACTTCTACTAAAAGTATAAGACTTCTAGAAAAACTGATGAGATACAGATTAGATGGGTGATCTGCAATATGGGTAGGAAACTGGCTGACAGGTCATGGTGATCAGTGTTCAGCATCTTCATAAAAGATCTGGAGGAGGGAATGGACAACACTCTCACCATGTTTGGCAATGGCACCAAACTGTGTGGTGAGGTGGAAAGAACAGAAGGGAAAGCCATCTTATAGTGAAACCTGGACAGGCTGGAAGAGTGGACTAGCAAGAAGATTAACACACTGAAGTGCAAAGTCCTACATCTGACACAAAATAAGCAAATAGCTGAATTACTAAATAGCTAATTACAGAGGAGCAGCCTTGCTTCAAGGGACCTGGGGCTCCTGGTGAACAGCAAACTGGACATGGGTCAGCAGTGTGCTGCTGCAGCAATGAAAGCAAACATCCTGGGCTACATCTACAGGGAATTACTATCTGAGATAGAAATGCAATCATCCCACTCTGCTCAGTGCTTGTCAGGTAGCACCTGGAGTATTCTGTCCAGTTATGGTCCCCATAATTAAAAAATTATGTGGACAGGCTGGAAAGGGTCCAAAAGAGAGCAAAGAAGATGACCAAAGAACCTGCCCTGTGGGGAAAGATTGAAGGAGTTTGGTCTTTAATTCCCAGAGAAGAGAAGGCTCTGGGGGAGCTTACTCATCACAGTATTCCAGTTTTTAAAGGTTTTTGGACCTCTTCACAAGGAGCCACATGGAGAAGACAAGGAAAAAAGGCACAAAATGAATGAAATATAGGTTTCACCCTTGTTTTTTGCCTAATTTGTCTGAAACCATCACAACCCTGATATAAGAAAATATTAATTTACAGTGTGAACAACCAATCATTGTAAGAGTGTAGAGTCCCAATCACTGGAGGTTTCAAGACACAATTGAATATTGTATGCTTTTCTCCATGAGTAATTACTTCCCAGTATTTGGAGACCTGCATTTTTTAGAAGTCATCTCTTTCTGACCTTTACTTCACACCCTTTCCTGTGGATATAAAGGTATACTCAGAGGTACAATATGCAAGGTCTGCTATATTATCCTGGTACATTTTGATAATGGGTGCTACCTAAATTCATGTTCTGAATTTATGCAGAAATACAAAATCATCCAATTCTGTGTTAACCTATTTTTTTTAATAACAAACAACAGAATCATAGACATGTAAGAGTCACACTAATAAGTCCCATATTTTTCACAGTTTCCAGAAAGATGACTGAAAATGGAAAAAGGACCATGTACTGGAAAGTATCTTAGCATAGATAAAAACATCAAGTATATCAAGTGTATCCTAAACTTTTCAAAATTAAAAAAAAACCCTAAGTAATAATATATTAAAAAAATTATCAGACATGATAGACTGGCCAGCGCTGTTAGAAATTTTACTTTTATATCCCACTTACAAGAGAGCTTCGCTATTTTCATAAGAGTAACTTACAACATGTAGTTTCTGTTAAAAAGGATATTTTCCCAATATTTAATGTAAATAAAAGGAGTCTCACAATTTTGTAGACTATCCTCAGACAGTATGCAAAATACTCTAAGATACTTAACATATGGAAAGAGAAAATACTTTTGCTGATAATCTAAGTGATTTTGAGAGTACATTTAGATACTGTGTTTTTTATCCAGTAGTGAAGACAAAGGAAAGTTACTCATTTGTTTGACTTACAAATATGGAAAAGTGCTAAAACTTGTACTGTACTGTGTGTAAAGATTAACCAAAGGCCAGATGATGCAGCCAATATGAAATATTTTCTGTTGGTACCCTAATTACTACTCACATGATTTTGTTCTTTAAGAAAAGAGCATCTGTGCACCTGGTTTTCCACAATTAATCACTATGGAAGTGGGTCTGTGAATATTTATTTCAAGGTTTTAAGGAAATACTTTCAGGTTGAAAAGTCTTGAAAAATAATTTTTTACTATGTTCATTACTCTTTTGAAGTAAAAAAAATCTGAAGTTCAATAACAAATTTGTTCTTTCATTTTTAAAATTTATTATTTCTTTTTTACTCTACTTGCCATGAGGATCCCTCATTAAGGCTATTCACAGAGTACAGTGTTAGTCAGCTGGGCTAATGAAATCCTAATGAAGTAATTGTAAGTTATTTGTTTATACTGACTGTGACCAGGATCAGCAAAATTTGCACCTAAGTTATCTCACAAGACTCATTTAGGAGATCTGTGGGACAGTTAAGGAGAGACTGTGGAAGCTGCTAACCTCACAGAAATGTCCCTTGCGTGTAGCCTTTCCAGGGTATACAGCCAGAGGGGTCAAGCTATATCACTTTTTAGTAATTAACTTTTGAATAGAGCTTTGGAAGTACTGAGTGCTTCTCAAGTGCTATAATTATCATTTCCCTATATAGCAGAATAATCTAATTGCAAATCATGAAGTAAGGAAGTAATATTGACCAAACATTTAGCACTTGGTTATAGAAATTATTGCTGGGGACTATAAAATAAATTGGATTTCAGGTGAAGTCTGTTGGTTTATTCTGTATTTTTCAGTCTGGCTGTTGCTAGATTACAGACTGAGAAATCTATATAACACCTCCAGCAAAGAGACAAACTATGTTTTATGAAGCTCAGTGATTGTTATAAATGAACATGTTGTTCAGCAACCAGGTGAGTGGACTTGCAATGGTAACTTTGCTTTAAATTTTCCATATTACTTTCCAAGTGCTTCTGTTGTGATTTTTTCTTCACTTTGGTGTGTTATCCCTTCTTTTCCACGTGTTTTGAACATAATCTTCCATATTGCTCTATTTTTATGCATGGAAGAGATGCAAGATATTTTTGTTTGAGAAAATATATGTGGTCACTGAATTCTCACAATTGTGATGTTTCCTAGTTATCCTCATTGCTGTGGTGATTGTCAGTAAGGACACCCAAAGATTTGGAAGGGTACTCTTGGAGGCCAGTGTGTTAGGGGGTTTTTTCCAAAATTTCCTTGGGTAAACTACCCAGGATTGTCCAAATGAATCTGCATGTGATGCTATTGGGAAGATGGAACTTCAGGCAGCTGAGGCAGCCTGCCAACTTTCCTGGCTCCTAAGAAGTCTGGATTACAGAATTGCTATATAAGGTATATTATTCCCTCCCATTTTCTTCACCATTGCTTTATATTGTCTGGTTTGCCTTAATAATAATTTGGATCACTGCATGTCTGCATCTTCCAGGGGTTGTCATAGATTTTACATATCTTCATATTCTGTTTTATGATCCACATACAAAAAAAAAAAATTAAAAGTTCAATGAAGCGCTTCTTTTTAACAAGATGCTAATTAAATTCTATAATATTTGGAGCTTCTGATGATCCTTGTGCTTTCTAAGACAGTTACTCTTTCAGAGGCATCACTTATTCTGACAATCTGTGATGTGTTCTACAAGCTTTTCAAGTTGTAAAACTGGTTTAAGAAAAAATGCCATTGAGAACATTATTAAATATATATATGTTTATAAAAGTATAATGTTTCAAATATTTAAAGGAATGTCTGAAACAAAAGAGTTAATAAAATAACATTCTCTGTGGTATAAACATTTAGATGAAGTCTGAATTAAATTTTTTCTACCATGAACTTTTCTTGTTCTTCTTATGTAGGTTATGTAGAGACCTCACAGCAGCAGTATCTGAAGTGAGTGTACCAGAAAGCCAGAGAGGGCCTCCTCACCAGGAACTGTAGTGATAAGACAAGGGAGAACAGCTCTAGATTGAAAGAGAAAAGGTTTAAATTAGATATCAGGAAGACATTCTTTACTGCAAGCATAGTGAGACACTGGAAATGATCAGGTTGCCCAGAGCAGTTGTGGGAGCTCCATCCCTGGCAGTGTTCAAGGCCAGGCTGGATGGAGCATTGAGCAACCTGGAAAAATGAAAAGTGTCCCTGCCCATGGCAGAGGGGTTGGAGCTACATAGTCTTTAAGGTCCCTTCCAAACCCAATGATTATATGAGTCTATTACCTTCCTTGTTGCAAGAATAACTGGTATTTGCTGACATTATCATGTGCCCAGGTTAAATACTGATGTATACCAAATATAGTTTGCTTCTGAAAACATTGTTGATCTACAAAGTACAGAATTCTATTGATTCCAGAGGTATGTTGTTAGATTCTGGAATCCTGAAGAGTAAATCTAAATTATATGTAAATCTGTGTATGTTAAGCAGTGTTTGGAAATACAAGGGGTTAAGTTGCAGGTGAACAAGGTTAAATTCAACAACAGAATAGTCACTCCCAAACATCATCATCAATTTGCAAAATATTATTTGATATTTGCCAGGCTTCACACGTAAGAATATAAAAGATAGATATATCTCTATATATCTATATATAGATACATATAGATATTCATACATCTCTCTCTCTCTCTCTCTCTCTCTCCATCTCTCTCTCTTTCCTGCTTCCTGGCCTCCCCTCAAAAAATTAACTCCTGAAGAGGCACAGTCATTTGGTTTGAGGAACTGCCCTGTAGGGAATGCCAACAGAACTAAGCAGGTAACTTAACTGGTGATACAATCTTGATCAGTATGCTTCTTACTTTATGTGAAGAAATCAGAGTGCTCCTAAATAAGAACTCTGGCTAGCAAATGTTTCACATTCTTCACCCTATCCAACACCTCCCCTATGACCCAAACCTCCCTTCCCCTTGTTTCAGATGTAAACAGAGGACTTTATTCAAAGGAAACAAGTCACTCGATACTAATTGTTATTGTTATGCAAATAATGCTAATGACAATAACATTTTCGTCAATTCAAATAAACACCTAAATGATCATGCTGCGTCTCAAATATTTAAAAGAAAATATCATGTGCTATGTTTCCAAATAGCACAGCAGAGCTGGGGGTAGAATCCAGAAACCACTGCTGTCCCAGATTAGATGTCCAAGTCTTTGAGGCTTATAAGCTTTTATTAGGAATTCTAAAAAACATGCTGAACACTGTAAGGAAGGGAAACACTGCAATTAAACAGCAGTTCACAAAGGAGATTGCAATTTTTGAGGCTTCAAGAAGGCAAGAGAGGTCTTGGCAATATTCTCACTGCAATCATTGCATTTGATGTGGGAGAAGGTAGCTTTGGCAAAGTGAATAGTAAGTTAACAATATAAGTGGAATACTAAGCTAATACATATCACGTTCTATAGCAATAAAGATTGACATTCTTGAAGCTTCCCCTCCTGGGACTTGCTGCTGTGCACATGCACACCCACTGTAAATTCATAGATTTCATGTGATTTTAATAGGATTATACCTTACATTACACTTATATGCAGATTTCTATTCCTCTTTCATGGCTCATTGTAGCTGAACTTCAGGGCTCAACAGTATATTTGCAGACACTTCTAAATGCCTATGTGATTTCCTCTAAACTTGAAACAGCTAGGCTTCTCTCTTCAGAAAGAACATAACCTTTCCTATTTCCAGTTTTATTGTGACTATAAAGTTAATTTCATTTAATGAAATTTTACAGCTAGAGTTATTCACCATGACTACTGCCATGTGGCTTTACTTCCAACATTTTACCCTGCCTTGCTCCTGTCTCTTTAATAGAGAGCTCCTGTTTTGCTAGGCTGTTAATATAGTCTAGTGATGAGAGAGGAAGAGACCTTTGGAAAGGTCTCACCATCCACATGCAGACTGCAGCTCCCAGAGTGTTTACTGCTTTTACAAGGGACAGTAATCTTTCTCACATTTGCTGTGCCAATAATGAAGACTTTAATAACACCCCACCCTTTTAATAGACTTCATATAAGCAGATGCTCCATCTGCTTAAATATTTGAAAAGTTATTCATAAAGTAACATTTATAAACATGTTCATGAGTACATCTGGAAGGAATACTGTGGATGCAACATCATCACACGTTACTATAATAAAGCAGTAGGAATAGTCCTTACTTCTACATTGTTATTTTCCTTGGTGAAAGGTGGATTCATAAGAACAAAATGGCTAAATTCGGGTGCCTAAGAAAGATATGAACATTTGTAACATCTGTCACAGCAGCCTGTTTACACCACATCCAAGCCCTGATTGAATCTGTGATACATTTAAGAGCTTTGCTCGTAGTCTCCTTTATTATTTGGCTATGTGGCCAAAGCTCTGAGCCACTTAAGGAGTAATGCACTAAGAACTTGCACATTCAAGGAAAAAAGACTTCTCTGTGTGTCTTTTTTTATGGGATAGAAGTGTCAGTTAGACACCTTTGAAAGAAAATTGCAAATATTCCTCTTTAAGACAAGCTTAATGGCTGTAGAAGTGGTATTTCTAAACACACCTTTATGATTTTGTGTGAAAACACTAATACTTTATGAGGTATGAGACCTACTAGTATATACAGATCCATTCTTGGATGTCTGACCTGCCCCACAGTTTTCTTTAAGCCTCTACAGACATAAGAGGTATTTGTCATGCTCTTAACCCTGGACATTTGTAATGGTCTGCTATGCTTAACCTGGCAGGCAGCTAAATGACCACTACTTGAATTGTTTGCTCCTCCAGTGGGATAGGAGAGACAATCAGAAGAAGAGTAAAAACTCATGGGTTAAGATAAATACAATTTAATAGGATAGAAAAAGAAGGGAAAATACTGACAATGATAAAGAACATACAAAACAAGTGGTGCATAATAAAATTGCCTGTCATCCTCTGAGCAAGGCAAAGGCAGCCCCAAGCAGCAGACCACTACCCCTCCCTGGCCAACTCCTCGCAGTTTTATTTTCCAGCCTGACACCATGTTAGATGGAACATACAAAACAACTTTGGTCAGATGGGCTTAGCTCTCCTGGCTATGTCTCCCTCAGCTTCTTGTGACCCCAACCCTCCTCAGTGACAGGGCAGTTTGAGAATGCCTTGACTGTGTGTAAGTGCTGCTTAGTAACAAGTAAAACATCAGTATATTATCCAAATTACTCTCGTACTTAATCCAAATTACAGCAATATACAGCTACTAGGAAGAAAACTGTTCCTGGCAAAACCAGGATATGGTCCTTGAGACTTCACAAAGCCCTTCTGTGTATGTCATACTGCAGTTAAACCACTTGACTTTCATAGATTTGTAGAATCTTTTCAGTTGGAAAAGAACTTTAAGATCGTTGAGCAAAACCTTTAACCAAGCACTGCCAAGTTCACTGTTAAACCATGTGCCTCAGTACCACATCTTTTAAATACCTCCAAGGGTCACCATCCTCCTCATCACCGTCACTCAACCACTTCCCTGGGCAGCCTGTTTCAGTTTGGACTTTCACTCCAAATTGGGCTGAATGTGTCTCCAAGGACAGCTCACAATCTATTTCAGCACTGCTCTCTGGATAACCACATGTATAGCAAAAAGCTAAAAATAAATAGATCTCCTAGAACACAGTAAAAATTAGGAAGTAAACATGAAAAGGACAGAAATGGTGCATTTTTTTTTCTCAGAAAGTAAAAATACACTGGAATTATTAGCCATTTTTTGTGATTTCCTCTCAAATCAGACAGTTTTCTTCAACTGGATTTTTCATGCTTAGTCTGGCACAAGTCTGGCAGGTTAGTTCTGTTGCAGAAGACTGTAGCAGAAAGAGCTCATGTATGCTGTATTCCTGATCCCGGCAAGACATCTGAATCTTCATGGGCATTCTGGCTTTAACAATAGAAACTAATCTTTTGTTCAAAACTCACAAGGTGATTGTGGTTAGGAAGGGACTCTGTTCAAAGCAGTATCAGCTAGAGCTGGTTGCTGAGAGCCTTGTCCAGTCAGGTTTTGAATACCTCAGAGGATGCAGACTCCATAAACTCTCCAGACAATTCCTGTGCTTTATACCAATTATGTCAAAAACGCCCTGTATTTCAGTTTGTGCCCACTCTCTCTTTTTCTCTCAATTGTCACCAGTGAGAACAGCCTGACTGGGTCTTCTTTGCTGCCCTTTACCAGATATTTTTAAATATGCTCTTCAGTCTTCTCTTCTCCAGGGTGAACAGGCCCCTCACTCTTCCTACATCAGGTACTCCAGTCCCTTAATCACCTTTGTGGCTTTTTCTGGACCTGTGCCAGAATTTTCATGTCACTCTTGTGGTGGGGAGCCCAGGATCTGACCCAGTACTCCAGGTGTGGCCCACCAATATCACACAAGGAAGAAAGTTCACCTCCCTTGACCTTATCTGTGATTTTAAGAAGCCTTAATATTGATCTATTAAACTTAAAAATATTTTTGATTTTGGATTTCAAATATATTTACTTCAACCAGACTCACAGTGATTTTCTTCCTTATTAGGAGGAAAGAGTAATAGCTAGGGCAGATAGAAGTAAGAAAATCTATACTAAATAGACAAGGTTACATTTGTGCTATGAATGCATTGCAAGTATTTATGTTTTTACTTAACAGCTGTAGAACCATAGAGATATGTATACATTCCACCCCATACAATTCCTGGGATTAAATATGTTGACTTTAGCAATATTTCTGTGGTTACCTCCAAGATTAATTTTTTCCTCTTTAACTGATAATTGGGAAATACTAAGACTTTATTTAATTTTTATATTCTCATGTACTCAGTTTCTGACATTGCTTTTCATCATTTCATCAAAGAAAAATATGTGAGTTCTGATCCTGTGTAAGTACACACAGCTTCTCCTCGACTAGTGTGGTCTCTTATATCCAGTTCAAAATAAGGTGTCTCAGGAATGACTGTGGAATCTCTGGGATACACCTGCAATCAGAACTTGGTCCATTGATTTGAGAAGCAGTTTTGTCCTTATTTGTGAAAATTATCTGATATTTTAATTCTGTCAAGTTTTAGAAGCTAGAAGCTGTATATCCAGCTCAGCAAAGCATTTAAGCACATAATTAAGCACATCTCTTTGGTTCATCATTTGATTACATTTATGTACTAAAGTGCTGGCTTGAATTAATCTGGGAATTCTAGAAATGGGCCCCGCTTCAACTTAAGTACATAGTGTTTCTGTCACTAAGAGTTGCCTAAGAGAGAACAACAAGTAAGGTCTTCCTCACTATTTTGCCCAGATGCACAAAACACTCATGCAAAGGTGATCTCTGTACGTGTATGGTACATATATTTATATTTTGAAAATGTGAATAAATTTGAAACAAAATTGCCATTTGAAAAGAGTAAAAAATAAAGCATAATATTAAATTAGGTTTAGCAAAATAAATAGTAATAATCAATATGACCCTATGGCAGGATAATTTGATTTCATTAATATGATATCTATTTTTATCAGATTACAGATTGATAAAATATAATGGAATTGTTATTATCTATTCAGGCTTCTATCATACTATTGTTCATACTAATATTGCCAAATATTGCCAAATCATTGTGTCATTACATCAAACAATTTTGAAAATTACTTTCTCAAAGTTGAAGACTTCAGCAGTCTGGAAACCCACATTTACAAGTCTCAGTTCTTCTACAACAAAGGGACAGGGTCAGATATCAGGTACAACAACTAACGTCCAGGATTTTCCCTTTTAAACATGGTCTTCTTGCCCTGACAGTAACCTGAGGGTGGGAAATACAGTTCCATGCCCTGGCCACTTCTACTTCTGCATCCATGTGGTGCAGAGCTGTAGAAGAAAGTCACTGCAGAGCAAATGTGTGAGATACGAGATCTACAAGGGTGGTTGGAAGTGAAATGGAGCTGTGAGGCAAACCAGGGTACATTATTACGTGTATATCAGAATGAACAATGAAATTTGGCAGATCTGTGTTTGTTCTCATGTCTGCTCTCTTGTCTCTTAGTATGTTCTAAGAAGTATTCCATAACTGGCAAATGGTAACACCAGATGACCAAGGAGCATATAGGGGGCAATTGGAGATATGTTTTCACTTTCAATTGGACAGAAAGTATTTTTTTCTGTAAAAGTTACAGAAAAGAAAGTTTCTTTTTAGAAACTCCCTTTTAACCAGCCTTTGAAAGAGCATAAACTCTGAAGTGTGACTAAACCAGGCTAGCACTGGAGACATGCCAGAAATCTTGCAATAGCCCCATAAATCTTCCCCCTCTGGATCATGTCATCCTGATTTGAAAGTGAGCCAAATCACCTTCCTTTACCCCTTTTCCTCTCTTCTTTCCTGGGAAATCTTGGCTCGAATGTGGATGCTGGTGCCCTGTAACATATGAGCATGATGTTTGATGTGCCCAGGTGACAAAATTGCTGCTGTGCGTCTGCAGTTCTGACAGGGAAGACGTGTCCAGTCCTCTGGTCATCTCTGCAAGCATCCGTCTCGCTGTCTGCATGCACCTGAGTCAGTCTGTGCCTTGGCCATGAGTCCAGCACACCTTGATTATTCATGCACAGTTGTCACTTCCCTGAGCTATCCAGAAATCCTGACAAGCGGTAAAGTTGTTTTTCTGTACATATTCTATTTCCAGATGGTAGCAGAAAACACATTTGGCACAAAATTACTGTACCTTGATCTCAGGGGATCAGAACAAGTCTTTGAACTTAGTACTTTGGGGGCTAGGGGGAAATCTACTTCTACTGGCTAAAATTTTCTCTTTTTCTCCTTCACAATGAGGTTGTCCTCCAATGCTTGGTGAATTTCACTTCTGTACTTCACAGATTGGTGGCTTTGAACTGGAAAATGTTGGGAAGCCAGAGGTTGTGTTGCCAAAGCAGTCAGCTAAAAATATTAACACAGTCAAAAGACAGGCATAATTCTAAAACAAAATGGATTTTCATCGCTATGAATATGGAATTTGAATAGGGACCTGTTTAGGATGTCTTAATGTGATTTGAGTTGGACAAAATTACTTGAATATGGATGATATTTAAAGGACTGAAATCTGATCTTCTGATCATTTCTTTATATAGTATGAATGTATTTTGAGTTTATCTGGTTTAGGTATTCTCTAGACTTAACCCTCTACTACCTCTCACCTACTCTTTCAAGACTTTCTGGAAGATTTTTATCATTATGTATTGGAAAGAGAAAAAAATAGCAATTAGGTACAATGCTATTAAGGTTTTACCTTAAAAATGGGAGTTGGTTTACTTGTAATCAAATAAGAGAATGTATAGCAATTTCTGATGTATTGTTAAGATGTTCAAGAGACCTATTGTGTGAAAAAAATTAAGCAAATTTTGATTTTACATCATCATCAGTCAACACCTTATTTGTTTTCTCCATCTCCCCAATGCAAACATTGATATATACATGTATCTTTGTGAGGTCATATTGCATGACTGATCCTTCTCATATACAAGAAGATGTATTTCTGTTAGCATTTGTTGGTGTTACAACCCAAACCCTTGAAAATGGTCAGATTTGGGCAATGGGTTCCATCTCCTAAATATTTGACTGATTCCTTCTGCCACTCCCATTTCTTTAATATATTCTGCAATTTGCAACATTTGAAAAAGATGCCGAAGTCAATGAGAAGAAAGCATGAACTACTTGGCATAATTTCAGCAGGTTATCAAACAGCATCACCATTCACACAATAATTCAATCAGACACTTAGGACTAAAGATTTTTTGTTTAATTACATGGATTTTTTTGCATGCAATTTTACCCTAATCTCATGAAAATTTGTTCCCTGGCCGAGGGATACCTAAATATTGAGGATCATTTTTCGTGATACAAGTTAAAAAAAAAAAAAAANAATGCCACTGTAGATTATTAGTAGGTAATAAAACAGAGTCAAAGTTAGAATACAGAAAATAAACTGTACCCTCAGATTATTTCATCATATTATGTGCTAAAATGATGCTAGACTTAACAGGCAATGAAACAGAGATTCCAGATTTACAAAATGAAGCTGTATTTTAGCCCCAATATACTTGCAAAGGATAAAACTCTTCCTATACAAATGGAATTATTACTTTTAAAATCATTAAAGGTAATGTATTTTTATTCTCATTTGGATCTTACCATTGGCAACAAAATATATTTTCCCTCTCATCATGTATAAAAAAAAATAGTTTGTAAAAGGTCTGCTTTACAATTTTGGTGAATTTTGTCAGTATTCTTGACCTCACATTAAGAAAAGATGTTCAAGCTTGGAGAAAAATAAAAAACTTTCATCCTAGGACATTTGAGAAATCTGAGAGATTTCAGTAAGTCAAACTCTTTGAGAACCACTCCAATGCCTATGCTTTTCTTCTCTCAATTTGACAGAGAAACATAAGAGGGAACATTATATTTCTGTACTGCTATAGAGATCCCTAAAAGAAGTCAAGGGTCTGAATATCAAGTATGCTAATCTTATGAAATAAAATTACGTCCTACAACTGTTTGATGTGACTTCCTGTGAAACAGTTTATCATAAATGTGAAATAAGCTGTTTCTTTAAATACAAAGAGAGACAGACATATCGTGACATATTGGAAACAGCAAAATCTGTATAGAAACTAAATATAAAACTCACTATGAAGTGAGGATTTGCTAACAGGTAACAAGGACATAGTTATTCCTGTTCTAATTATATCCTGTGCTATTCAAAGAAGAAATTTAACATCAGTTGATTATGTCTGAATCAGAATAAAAAGAACTTGATTAGTCTTAAAAGTGTTCACATTTTCCATGGTCAAAATCAGTTTTTGAAGCTAATGGTTTTCTCACTGAAAGGAAGGAACTGGCAAAGGAGAATCTCAGCTTTTGTTGTGCAAGTGTGAATCTATGATCTTCCTCCTTAAGAAAGCAGCCTGGGAAAGATTAATGAACTGTCTCAGAGAGCAGAGTGTGGCTGAAGTATTGTTTTTCCCAACTGCAGATTCCTTTTACAACACCCTAAGTGTTCTTTTGCAATGAAAGAGAAACATATCTCCAGATCTCTGAGTTAGGAGGGGACCTAATAGGCCTTGTACTTCTGGAGGGCTGGGGCACTCAGTCGTGCACAAGGATTGTGACAAAGTTCCTGAACTATGACTGTCCTTTTTTCACAAACCTTCTTACAGTTTTGAGGAAAATTGTTTGTCTAAGTGACCTTCAACTTTGTGCTAGTACAAGTTCTACTTCTGCACAGGAAAGCAAGACAGGCATCTCAAGGAATTTTTCAGGTTACTGCTGCATGTATTAATGTATATATAGTATTCAAACTCATATGAAATGGATCAAGAACTGTGATCTGACCCTGAAGTCCATTTTTATGTCACAGCTCCATCTCTGAAGTTACAAGAGCTTGTCCTCTGCTTGAGGAAACAAGGTCCTAATTTGACATAATCTGACATAGTTCCTAATTCTTTTAATTCCAAAGGTTATTTGTCTACATTAACCTCCAAACACTGCCAGGGTTTTGCCTGGGCAAGTCCTGGTCAACACAGTTCAAAACTGTGGATCACACCAACAGTTTGAAAAATCTTTAGACAGTGCTCAAACCTAATGAGTTAGCCCTGTTTAGTTTATCAGTAGAGAAAAACATGAAAGGAGTCATTTATAATGGAAGTTTCCTTTGATAATCTTTTGTCTAATCTGGAACTGATTCCTAAGGGTGAATTGTTGCAAAGGCTCGTTGAGAACTGGACAAGCTGTAAAACAATTATTGCAGAAAATCCTTTTATTGCTTTATTATCAAACTGTCTCAAAGTGGAGCACGGTTTACCCAAAGTGCTGTAAAGAAAATCTCTTATTCATTAGTCATCATTAGATTACTCATCCACATAAATTCTTGTCTATAAACTGGTTATCATTCATCAGTCAACAACTTAAGCTGTCCCCAATAGTCTTAAGCTGTCTCAGCTGGAGGCTTGGGAGAAAATTCTCCTCATTTTAAACATGCCATAGAAAGTGAAGTAACCAGAGTTAAAATACAGTGGCACTCAACCTGCAGCAGAATTTTTTTTCCCCATCCAAAAATATCTCTGCACTTCCAAATTTTTTATGCATAGCTACTGCTGTGATGCCTATAGACAGGACTCCACTGTGTCTGAAGGATTATAGCATATCTGAAGAATATCCAAGACTTGAAAGTCTCTCATTATAAATGTGCTGTCCTACATATTTGATGAATAATCTGATAAAGCACAAAGCCAGGCACCTGCCCCTGTTGAAAAGTCCTTTCTTTGGGGGATGGTAAAAAGATTGTGTAAAGCAGCACACTAATTTCTGCAGAGGTACCCTTGTTACACCCAAAGGAATACCAGGGCATATAGCTACAATTATTTGCCTTGATTAAGCATGCACTTTCTGAATATATTATTATGAAGGTACCTTTTAACTTTTTCTTAAATGATCCTTTGGAGAATAAGTCTTCAAAAAATCAGTTCTCTATCATTATCCCTGGTGTTTGTCCAGATTGGGACCACAAACCTGCATGCAACTAGAAATTCTTTGGAAAACTCCAGACAAGTATCCGTTCAACACTGTTTGATAAATGCAACCTCTTCAAAACCTGTACTCAATAAATCCCACTGCAAATATCAGGTTATTTTTTTCATCCTCTGAACAGGTATTCCCCTAGGCCTTAAAAATACTGCAGAAATATTTTACATGATTCATGTGTCACACTGGGTTTGTGTAGGATTAATTTGTAGGAGGTGAAATTGCAACCCTTCTCTGAGCTAGAGGTCATTTCATATGAAAACTTATAGCACCAGGCCCAGATATGAGGGCTGCACAGTTTTTATGTTTAATGAACACACTAGATTCCACTAGAGCTCAGTGGAAAGAAAGATTTTGCACTGATTTCAAAAGTGATTGCAGCTCTGTGTGTTAGCTCACATAAATAACTGTTCTCTTCCTACAACATGGCACATCTCTGGCTACTGCATCATCCCTTATCTGGGCACAGCATTCTGGCACCATCCTTTGGTAACATATGCAGTTCTGAGCTACATCAAGCAGTTTCCTGGTGCTAATGAACCTTAGTCCAGAATCTCGTGGATGCAATTCCTTTCAGCCTCTCAGGTCCACAGCTACCACTACTCCTACAGACATGGTTTCTTTCTTATCCCCACTTTAACTACAGGACTGGACATCCCAGGAAGTAAAAAGAGACCTAATCTGGCAGGGTCAAGTAATTTCAGATGCAGTAGGCAATGTCAGGTTTATGAGAGAAAGAGCCCTGCTGATAAGCTTGGGCTTATTCTCTCCCTGCTTAAGCCTCACAACCCAAATTTATAGCTATTCTCAGCAAGTGGAGGGCCAGTTGGGCTTTACATGTAGGAGCAATACATCTTCTTTCTCAGGCACTACAGAAGGAGCACAGCCAACAACAAAGCCTACATTCTAGCCAGATATTGGGATCAATATTAATTTCTGAGCATTTCAGACCCATTTTAGGCTTTAATCCTGGCACATTTTCTCCTTTCTGAGGGTACAAGTCTCAATAGTCATCATAAACCTTGGACTTGATGCTTCAGCTTACTGAGATCCTGCTTCCCTGTACATCCCTTCAGAAATCCCACCACAGCTGTTTTGAGCTTCCTAATTGACCCAGTCTGGCAGCACAACAGGAGGAAAGACTTAGAAAAAGGTTTCTGAATTACAGTCACTGTTGGTTTTAAAAGCTCTATGTGCCTATAAGTCTTTGAAATGGTGCAGCCTTGACTTGTACCCTGTGGTAGGTCTCACCTCTTCTACAGTCTAAAGCAGAGGCTGATTTTTTTTTGACAATGGAAGTTTTTGCCTCATCCTTCCCCTTCAGAGATTTCTTTCACAACCCACTAGATAGTTCACAGAGAGCATCTGCTTTCTGACATGCACAAACACACACCTTTTTGGAAGTCTCCAGTCTCTTTAGCTGGGTTTATGTAGAGCCAGTGAAATGAGTATAGCACAGACATTGGTTATTGAGGGACATTCAAGAACAAGAGTCAGTCTTAGCTTTCTCATTAAAAATTTCCTACACTCTTTCTCTTGAAAATTATGTTGGAATATAAAAAAATCTGGTCGTGTCACATCTGGGATACTTCTGCAATACAATGTATCATCAGGGAAATAGCACATAAAATGGAGAATAAAGTAAAAAGAAGCCTTAACTTTATAGTTGCCAAATCTTGTATGGAACTTGTACATTTATTTCCTTTCTTTGGCCACAGATAATCCACTTGGTGTTGTTTAAAGGCCTATACTGCCTAGTCTCAGCTGCTGTGCATTCTTTCTATTTCTACTGTCTCTCAGAGCATTACAGTAGCCAGCAAATTACAACAAGCAATAATTATCCTACAAAGAGAACTTTTAAGTATTTATGTCTTCCCCATAAAGAAAAAAAGAGATGCAGGAGAGACCTGTATATCTCTTTAAAGTACTGTTGGAGAAATGATAGAGATTCAAGAACAGCATTTTACAACTGGAGAAGTTAGAACTACTTGTAACACAGGAAAAAAAAAATGTTTTTTTTTTTCTCTTGCTTTAAAACAGATATTTGCCATACTTGTGAAAAAAACACTTCCATTAAATTCAAAGCAGTTATATGCTGTTTCTCTTCTAGGATGCACTGGGGAACCACCAAGCAGTACCCTTGATTAGAATGGGACTAAGAAAATGGGAGTAGGAACTTTATTTAGTGTCTTAAACATGCAGGTAGGGATATGTAGGAGCTCAAATGAGGAAGATGCTGATTTAGGTAACTACTGGCTGAGGAGCAGTTAGACCTCTTAATGGTCATGTGGTGTGTGAGGAAAGGCATATAGAATGGAGCTGTTTACTTTAAAAGTCTTTTTAATATTCTGAAGACCTAAGGTATTTTTGCAAAGTATTTCTTCAGTCTGGTGAGCAATTATTTTTCTAGATGTTGTGGGGCTTGTGATGATCAGAAGCAGGGCAGAAAAATCTCAGAAATTGTATCTCTATGGTCGTGGTGCTCATAATTTCTGTGGGAGTGTTCCTTTTAACAAAACCATGAATACAAGTACTAGAGAGGGAGAATAGTCTCCAGAGAGCTTCCTTGCACAGAGAGTTAAAAATACACTAAGTAACTTCTATAAACAGTATAAGGGATATCAAAAATCTAGATGGAGCTTATTTAAAATTGTGATCAGCCCATTGACCTACTTGAGGTTATATTTAAATGAGAACTGCAGTAAAAAGCCCTCTTGGGATACATGTTTGGAGCTCTTTTTCTTCACTCCCAAAGATGAACAAAATCTTGAGAGATTAAGGAAATGTATTTTGGATCAATTAAAGCACTATTTTAGCTTCCAAATGTCTTTCTTAAATTTTTAACCCTGTTAATATTTTAAAAGAAGAGGTTTTAAATGTGATGTGATTTTTTTGATAGCAACACCAAAAACTTTTGCAAAGAGATTAATTGCAATAGCTATCTTTACCTATAACATTTCAGTTCAAGTTGGTCTGTGGGTATTTTGTTTTATTTTATTTATTTCTTTATTTTACAAGAAGAGCCTTCTGTCAAAATATCCCCAGCAATCTTTCCAAGTGACCAACCTGATTACAATTGGTTGCAGCCTTATACAACTTCAGCTGATATTGTTCCTAGCTCTGCAATGGATGTAATAGGAGCCTTAATTTGTTCTACTTGGATTGCCTTGAACTAGATATAAAATTGCAAATTTTGCATCTTCTAGGAAAAGGTATTTTTATTTTTATTGCCTATTATCTGCATTAAGCATGTGCTCTCACTTTTTCAGAAAAAGTTTTGTGTAAATAACTTAATGCGTTGTCTTAATAACTACTGTGATTGCTAGGATCTGATATATCTTGCAAAAATAAGTCCTCCCTAATGGTATGAACACAATTCCCAAATGCTGGTTTGCAAAGTGATTTTAGTAAACTAAAAGTAAAAATATTTTAATTTTATTTTCAGATATTATGCACTTGCTGCCAATAAAAGATATCTGAGTTTGTTGTATGTTATCCATGTTATTCCCTCAGTTTAATCTGTTCTTTTTCACTTATTTCTCCAGCTTCTGCTAACCAGTATTGCTGCTCTTTTCGTTTCCACCTGCATTTTGTGTTGTATTCTCATGTCAGAATGTAGTACTTTGTTCTGCTTTTATAACTAATGCTTAATCAATTTCTCTTCTGTACTTCACTTATAATTAGTGTGACAGGCTGACTTGGCACCCTGATTTGTTTATAAACTTGCAATCTTTTAATTAGAATCACGTATCAAAATGGTTCAAAAACAATTTGCAGAGCCAAAATATGCAAACTGAGTGTGACCTCTATGGATATATTAGCAAATCAGGATGATATTCAATTATTTTTTGTATGAGACAAGTTTTTGTTACGGTTTGAGGTCTGGACCAAACTCGGTCTTATCAGTTCTTGTGCAGGATAAGCAAGAGGGATTCCTTGATGCTGGAGGAAATAGACATAATTTATTGTTATATTACACAGGACTTCTTAAATATTTTGCAATTACTTTCCCTGATAAAGAAACTTCCACATAATGCGCCTCTAGGCCTCTGTGATCTGTGATTGGAGTACCAAATACTTTGATCCAAAGACTGAAATTAGCCAGCAGGCATGGTGTTTGAGGTGAAGGCAGGTGTTTTTCAAAAGCTAAATCTGGAAATCAGTTTGCACTTTTGCAAATATTAATATACTGATATTAATATAGTTACACATGTGTTTGGATACATGTTAGAAATACAGCAAAACAGAGATGAGAAAAAGAGATGTATGCATTAATTTGAGGATTCAATTAACCTAGCAAAAACAGCAGCTAGACTTCATTATCTCAGTCAAGATTTTTAGACTGAATTTCACCTTTCGTCTCTCTTTATTCCTATTACAATAATATTCTTTAATGCTATACAGAACTTTCCACTCTAAAAATGTCTAGAAATGCTATTCATCTGTTTTTTAAGCCATGGGTTTAGTATCTTGGTTTTCATTCTTATGTTAGAACTACTAAATTCCAGATCACATTCATTGATTACAGCTTCTGAGTCCAAAGTGCCTCTGAACATGAAATCTTCCACTGCTACAGCATCCTCTGCTGTATTATGCCTGTGAGGTTGTTGGCAGCCCTCTTGTCATAATCTCTAAATCTAGATGAAGATGTCCTGACCAAGGCAGAGAAGTTGGACTAGATGACATTTAAACATCCCTTCCAAACCAAATTGTTCAATGATTCTATGAAGTGTCAAGCATTTTGACATTTCTTCAAACAGTGACTTTTAAGAGATGACCAAACTAGTTAATAGTTTTTGGTAATGAAGATTTCTTTGTGTCCCAAAGGTTGCTTTTATAAAATTAAGATGAATAATATCAAGAGAATCTGTACTGTGTCCAGCACAGCTGAAACAAACAATAAAAAAGGAACTCCCAAAATCTGCCCTTCCTCCTGCTCATGATTTCTTTCTTCATCCAAAGCATAACTCAATTGTACTAAAGGAATACACTTCTTGCTTCCCTTATACCAGCGTGAACCCTCTGCTGTTACCTGGGCTGGGAGAAGAGGGGTGGGAGGGAAGTAACTGCAGCACACCCTCAGTACAGAAACGACTGTACTGTTACCCCAGCCTCTCCTCAAGGTGGGTGTGTGTTGAGGAGAGGCATCTCAGCATGGGGTAACAAAAATAATAGATCATTGGACAAAGCATTTGGAGCAGCCTCTAAGCTCTTGTCACTTATTTCAGCGTCTTTGGACATCAGAGAGGAAAAACATCAGAGAAAGAAAGGATGTGCTATGCCATCCATTCATCCATCTTTTCCTTCTGTGTAGTGAAAACTTCATAGAAAAATCTAAATATCCAGTGAAGAAATATTAATTTGGTTTTTGCTACCTTGTTACATTTAGAAACCCTCACAAAATAAAGTCTAGAACTTGAGACTAAATACAGCTAAACTAAATACAGAAAACCCCTTGAACATGTTTAAGACAATTTTGTTCCTTACATGCAAAGGTTGTTAATGTTAATGTTAAATTAAAAATTTTAATTTCTAATTAAATTTCCCTGTTTTTAGAGGTGTTACTTCTACCCTCAAAAGCTGCTACTTTTAAAAATAAATACTCGAGATGTTTTCTAAGAACATATTTTTCTAATCTATATTTAACATTTTACTTTAAAAAGTTCAATTTACATGTTACTTTAATTCTATAGTGTTTATATCTCTGACTTTCTTGGGCAGAGAATGACATGAAAACCAAATTCATAAATTCTTTAGGTAATGCTCTATCCATTTTACCGACAGTAAAATTGAGAAGTTAGAAAACGGCATGTTCAAGGTTTAAGAAGTATAAAAAGAACACAGCCTACTTTATTTTCCACTGAATATCTTTTCCACAGTGTGAAAAAGCTATCACTGGGCTTGATTAAGATGGAAAGCAATTATTGCTTAATTTGATAAATGAGGAAGAAGAAGATTATCAATAACCAGGGAAGAAGCCAAATTTTTTTCAGTCATCTTGGCATTTTGGGAAGGGAATGCAAAACAGAAATAAAAAATGACTGCAAAGAAGACACAAGGACAACTCTGTAGCTATCCTAAGTGAGATTTTCAAAGAAAAAGTATGATTTGAATTATTTCTTTCAAGAATTATATATATTTTTGTATGATATCTACAAAACCAGATACTGAGATCAGTATTAAAAAACCCCAATAATATAGGAATAAGACATAATCTCAAGTGCTAACCTGTTTATAGGTAGAAGTTAACTAGGACATGGTATCTGATAGAAGGAGTGTGTAGTGAAAATAATTAATCATGTAAAAAATATTTCTTTCCTATTAAGCATCTTCTGACTATTTTTGAAATGTATCTTGGCATTTTCCCAGTTATGCACTTACATACAGCTTTTTTAGACATCTATTTCGTAAAGGCATGTAAATAGTCAAGGAGTTTAGAAATTATTTCCAATATAAATAGTGTTTTTCTGTGCAGTGTTTAGTAAATATTGATTTTGTAGCAATGCTGCATAAACAAGTAGTGGTCTAACTGAAAAAAAAAGTAGTGGGCTTGGGTTGGCACATATACATGAGATTATTCTAATCTTATAAGAAGTATTGAAGGTGCAGAAACCTTGGAATTTTAAAGTAGTCATATATACAGCACAATATATACTTGTACACTGTAGAGAGTGCAGCTGTTGTTAATTTGTTACAAAACTGTCCAGTCTCTGATGAATACTGAGCTATTCTCCACCAGTCAGACTGCATGTTTACAATACTCAATACATCTGGCTGACTTTAATTGCATTAGCTTTGCTGCACCAGAGGTGGCATAACTTTCATGTGAGCTAATTAGATTTGCTCAATTTAAACAGACACATTAATGCAGCTCAGCAAGGCTCAATTAAATCTGTTTTCAAAGCAAAGGCACAGTTTGAAGCATCATGGGTAATGCTATGCAAATTGCCATATTGGCAGAGAAGTTGAGTGAATTGTTTGCAATGCCTATTGGCACAATGCAAGTTTCTCCAGTTAGATTGTGAAGTCTAAAACAGCAAGACGTGCTCTACATCCTCTTTCTTGGGGCTCTTCAAAATGGTGCATCTGCCTTTCCAAGTGAAGGAAGTGATTTGTGAGTTTGTTTAGAAAACGGACATTTAGGATTTCATCCCAACCATTGTACCCACTGATTTGTGTTTTATATTCTTTCTCTTACTGAGTCAACAGCAGAAGCTAATAATAATACATCTTCATAATGGGATTTCAGAACAATTGCATGTTCCTGGTGCTTCAAAGTTATTGGACTTACCATCACTCTTACCTTTTGCTAGTGTTCAAGCATAACTATCTATCAATCCATTTTTTTCAGTTATGTACTGTGACCCAAAGAGCTTAGGCTTGCAGGTTTACTTCTGAAGGGAAAGTCTCTAACAGAATGCAACAAGGATGCCAGCAGCCTGTCACTAGGACCACTTTTCATTTTGGCATCCTAGAGATTGTTTCTCCCCACAAAATCAGGAAAAGAGAGGATCCTTTGTGGGAACTCAAGTGAGAAAATGCCCAAACTGATGCTTTATTTTCTTCTTCTAAATAAGGCATACCTATAGCAAAATAAATAGTGTAAAATTGACCATGTGCTTTGAAGTTAGGTTTGTTTGTACCTAGCCCAACGTCTCCAAGCACCTGTATCTCTTCCAGTTGCAGCTTCATTTATACCCATATGAATAACATGCACTTTTCCCAAAGGGAAGACGAGCTAATTAGGCCATTAGATGACCTTGTTTCCAACACAACATTGCTGGAAGATACTGCAATTAAGAGGATCACAGTAAAAGTAACACTTTTATTTTAATGCTCCTGGCTGGATACATAACAGGCACACCATATGCTTGTTCAAGCATTCTCAAAGGTATGTTATGGACTGCTTTAATGGTTTGTCTTGATCTGATGCAGCATTATGGAGAGGTTGATTGGTAAAAGGAGGCTCCAAAAAAGGATCTTTAGGATTTTCTAACAAATATGAAAACATTTGATCCCTAGGGTCCATGGTGTGGTTGTTAGTGTATAGTGTATGCAATTCCTCACTATTTTGTGTGAGGAATTATAAACTCCTGCACCATTTTTTAATGGCCCTTTAGAAAAATTGATTTTTCTGAAGGAAAAAAGTTAATATTTGTTTATATTTTCATGACTTTTGCGTGACTTTGAAGGGTATTTAAGAGGAGGGAGAATATCCTCTACTGGCCAGAGAATAGGGCTCATGAGCTTAAAATCAAACATTTGTGTAAATAAAAGATACAGCTTAATGTCTAAAATCATAGCAACATTGGAAGTAGCAGCCAATTATTGAATCCTATTGTCTCCTATTTTCAATACTTATACACAGTTATGACTTATTACTGGAGTAGTAATCACAGTAAATTTAAAGTACTCTGACACCAAGAGGCTCTCAAATGAGTGAAAATCAGCAGTTTTATTAAACAATATATAGAAGTTACAGCCGTGATGGTGGCAGACAAACCAATATGAACCAGATTGCTCTATGATTAGCCAAATGCACAGCACAATTATATCCAACACATCAATTATAAATAGGAAAGAAAATCCATTTGCCATGCACTTTAGCAGATTCTATGTTCCAACAGCATATCCAACTTGGCTTTAACTTTAGTTGAATTTTCCATTCATATTCTCAGAACTCATATGTTTCATTCTCAAGCTGTAGATTTTGCTGGAATAAATGTTTTAAACAAAAATACAGTATTTTTCGCAAGCTTTTGGTCAGAAGCTCTAGAACTCCTTCCCTCAACTTGATCAGTAACCAGAAAACTGACATCTGGCACAAGCTCTGCTCTACTCTATTGTTGCTGTCCTGTCTGGCAGCACTCCAGTAATACATATTCAGGCTATAATATTTTCAGAATTATTGCTGTGTCTCCTCCATCTTGGGGCATTTGTCCTAAGTGATGAAGTAAGTATTGGAAAAATGTAGAATAAACTCTTTATACAACTCAGCAAATAGCCAAAAAGCTGATAAACTCATCTTGCTCTTGTTAGTTTTTGTTGTTGTTGTTTTGTTTGTTTGATTGTTTTTACTTTTAAGCATCTCCTATAAAATAATTTAAATTTGCTTCAGTGACCATAATAATTTGTGTATTTGAATTAAGCAGTGAAATTTGTTTCATCTTTACTTTCCCAGTTTGGTGATTTAGTGATGTCACCTTCTAAACTGCCACTAGAATATGAAAGTAACACCATATTGGAACAAAAGGATTGACAGAGCCTTTTGGGATTGTAGATTCCAGTCTTCAGATTTCAGATACAATGACAACTGCTGATCTGTCAATGCTTTGAAAACAAAATGCATTCTCTGAAAACCAAAATGTTAGCTTGAGGTAATCATGTAATTTAAATTTAATAAGGATGTGGAAGAGCAAGAAGCTTGTGAATTAGATGGGCTCATGTAATTTGCACTGAATATCACTCCTGAATATTTTTCTGTTCAATAGTAAAGTTTTAAATTATTTAAATAATTTAAAAATATGGTTCTAGTAATCTAGTAATTTAATGTTTAAATTACTTCTTCAATTTATTTTCTCTTTCTGTTTAAAATGTCATGTTTAATGTATAAAGAATAGTCCTTCACAAAACTTTGGCGCACAACACATGAAACCTAACTGCAGAAGGTGAGTTTGCTTTTTTTTTACTATGCTATTCCTGGAATAGTTTCAGGGAGAATATTTGGGATAAAAGATAACTTAATTACATTTTATATTCTTAATTCTAAACTTGACAACTTTAAACTACATATCTTTTGAATAAAAAGTTAC
>WEIU01007606.1:0-13224 GCA_013389925.1 Aegithalos caudatus
CAAAAGGTTACATTAAAAATATAACTTATGTCACAAAATCAGAAAAAAATTGACAGGATACTTTTTTTCCGTAAACAATTTTATAAATATTAACATCCACATACTAGATTGCACATCTGTCACATTTCATTAGCATTACAGTTAAACTCTGCTACCACCCTATTTTCAGTGTATAGAATCTCAAATACATTTTATACGGGTGGTGAGGCCAAGTTTTAGTACACATCAATATTCTTCATGGAAATAGAAATCTGATAAGCTTCTGTGAAAATTGAAGTGACCTTCAGTTCCTTCTCCTTTACAGTTTAAGGAACATTAACTTACAAATAGTGGAGTTTCCACATTTTAAAATGGATATACCTTTATCAGAGCAATCTTTAGGAAATGCTGCTATTTTGATAGATTTTGTTTCAAATATCACCATTACAGTTATATCAACCCTTACTATTCCAAGCTGTGAACACTGTTAGCACCTCCAAATTCTCTTTAGAGGTGTTGGCTATTTATTATCTGTACCTTGTCATGCACAAATTTAGCTACTAACAGCATAAAAGGAAAGACCTGGCCAATCCTACTTTGTTTTCATCCCTTCTACTATAAATAAGGCCATTTTTCTGTTTACACAAAGATGTACACAGCCCAAAACAAGTCTTTAACCATATGTCACTACGTCAGAGATTTCTTTTACTGGATGGCACTGTTTTACTCCCATATATTCTTTAGCCCTATTTATCCATTCAGAACCATTTTATAATGTTAAAACCCTACAATCAATATCCTCGTTCAATTAAGAAAAGGAAACTATGAAAAAGTACTAGTGAAACTTAATTTGTCATAATTGATTCCTTTTTTAGCTTATCACAGGCTGTTAGAAAGTAAATAATGACAAAACACCTGCTTTCTTGGTTTTAATTTAGTATCCAGTCCTGTCCCCACCCCCTGCTTCTTTATTGCAACTTGTTACGAAGATATTTATTTCTTTCGGAAGTGGGAGAACAAGAAAGGAATTGAGAAGGCAAGAGTCAGACATGTTGTGGTTGGCATGACCAGACTATCCAAGTGCATTGAACAAATCTGGCTGTCACTCACTGTCTTTTAGGAAGACTAAATCAACTAACCTGGGATAAACCTTGGCCACAGGGAAGTCAACAGAAAACTGGGCATGCAGTACACAACAGCAACATGCCTGGAACTTGAGATGAAGGACTGAGGTGTTAGAGTAGGAGAGGAATCCTACTCTGGCAACAGATAACTGTTCCAGACCAAAATGTGGAAGGTCAGGAAGGTTGTATTGCAAGGCAGATTGTGTTTCAAGTTAGGCAGAACAGGCCTTACTTGAGGTAAGAAAAGGTATCTTCTCACTTAATTTGCTTTCTGTTTTCATCCTTTTTTCAAGCAGGTGATGCACTCCCATTTGCTGCTACATTCACAGTCTTATTTGACGTGGCTGTATTATGTCATTAAGATGATGGACTGTCACAAGGAGAGCTAACCTAAAAGAGTGAGGTGTCTGTTTGGAGCTCCTGAACCTGCTGAAGGAGCCTCAGTAAAAGAAGTGTTCTGAACTCCATTTTGAAAAGAGATGTGTATTTCCCTTTTATTCAAATGGAACTCAGAATGCATCATAACCAGCAAGCTGGGTTCAGTATTTTGAATGTTCTGCATTGCTCTGCCTTAACATTACTTCCCTGCTCCAAGTCAATTCCACTGTTAGCCTAATATGTTTTAGCACTATGGTTTCCAACCTAGTGGTCATTTATAAACCTGGATATTTGTTGTCCACAGGTTGCAATATACGAACAATCTCCATGCAATTGAGTACACTTAAGTACACTGGCAGCTACTAATCATGTCCTTTTCATCATCTAAATGGAAAAGGGGTTTGCATTGCCACATTTAAGGAGACTGGGCATTTATAAAGCAATGTGGTCATGAATCCCCTAAGATCTGTTTTAACCTTTTCAGTCATGAATTAACCACAGCGGAAAGGGAAAGTCAGCTTTCATCCAGATTGAACTGGAAGTGTTCAAGTATAATGCTACATTTATTCTAAATCTGAATTCTCTCCAGTGAAAGCTAAGGCAAAATCCTTCACTAGGTGAAGGTCTGGGTGCCAGCCATGAAGCTGTTCAAGTATCCTGGCAGCTTATTATTAGCTAGATAAACAAACAGAGGGGAAGATGCATGCTCAGAGCTTCCTTCCAAAGCTAAAAATACACACTATGAATGGATTGGACTTAAGGGACTGTGTCCAAAGAGTTTACCACTTCAACGAAGATCTGAACATACACAAGAATAACACAACATAACACAATATTCTGGGTATTGTAGAGGAAATACAATCTTGAAGACTACTTTTAAAAATACCCCTTAACTATTTGTCTAGCAAACCAGAATTTATTGTCAGAAGCGTATACCAACAGCACATTAAAATCTTAAGAGATTAAGTAGAAGTGACCTCAAGTCATTGGAAAAAGCATCCCAGCATCACAGGAAGCCCCCAAGAAAATAATTTTCAGCCATATAAAACTTTAGTTGCTGGAGCCTAATCTTCAACCCAGTAACATGCAAACCAAGATGATAGATGTTTGGCTTTTGGAGGAAGTTTAAATAAGGCTGAATAGCCAAGCCCAATGGCAACAGCATGGAAATCAATAGCATCCCTCAGCCTGTGATGGTGCACAAATTAAGAGTGGCTCCTGGGTTAACTGTGGAAAAAAAATTGTTGTATCTCCAAATCAGCCAATATAAAAGGGCTGTTATGCAACTAGTGCAACCCTTTACAAAAGTAACTTAATAGTGAGGGCAGAACATAGCAGTTAAGAGAAGTAAGGCAAGGTAGCACCTTTTCAATATAGAAAAAAAGAGTAGCAGCTTGACTAAGTTAGTATTAAAGATATATTTCAGAGGCTTAAAGTGGAAATAAGGCACTAGTAAAAACAAACAGTTCAGGAAGATATACAAGAAGTCAATCAGCTAACAATGCTAAAACACAGCTACTATGAGGCAGGAAATACAAAGAAATTACATAAGTATACTAAAAGACAAAGCAGCGATTCTTTGCTAGACTAAGAAAACAAGCAAAACCAAACAAACCTGAAATGCTGAGGTTTCTACTCCCCCCTTCACAAAACATTGTGACTAGACTATCACCATTACTTAATGTTACCAAGAATTACTTCTAAACCAAGTAGTCCATACCTGGCCTTTGCTATACTGAAAGAGCCTGAAACTAGTTTCTGGCTAGCAACTTCCCATTTGTAACTGGTCTGCATGCAAAGAGAACAAGAGGACAATGCCCTTGTGAGCTGAACAGACTAACAAAGTACTACTATCCTTCCTAACTCTCCTTTGGATGGGAGTCATCCCTTTTCAGCAGAACACTCACAAAACCCAAAGGAGAAAACACACACTATGTGCATGCAGCAGAAGGAATCAAGTTATTAGGCTCATATTCAAGTACCAGTTATGGAAACTGATTGCTTTACAGTTATGGACAGTGTTTTGAGTATGACATACTGATAAACTGCTAGATGTTGACACTGTGCAAGTGTTAAGAAATCTACCTTCACAAGAAGAACATATCCTTTGGCCTTGAAAAGGAGTTCATGTGCATACGGGCCTAGATACATTTTTTTTTTCTTGTAGGATGCAATGCCTCCTCATTGGAAAAGGAAGTCTTGCATGTAAATGCCTTCTTGAATGATTATTTAAATTTTCCAAAACTCTTGGATTAGACAGAACAATGACTGGTTGTTCTTTCCACAGTTGCTAAGAGAATCCAGAATTCTTAGGAGGAAAAACAGTGAGTAAGTAAAAAGACAGCAGTTAGATGCCAGATGTGTGGTCACGTTGGTAAGCCAGGAAGGAGGGGCTGATTGGATTTTGTGCACATTATCAAAAGAAAGCCATGTATGAACACCAAGGCAGGGCCATTATCAGATTACAACTAAGATAAGATACAAGTCACCTTGCTATGATTACACAGCCTGGACTCCAAAGACATAGCAAGGGCCTTTTTCAGTTTGTTAACTGCACCTGACAGACTAACTTCAGCAAGCATCAATACGAGAAGGTATAAAACCAATGCCTGACAATAAAGGAATGGTTTATATACCTTTAGAACAATTCTCATGTTCTCTGCCATCTTAGAAAAAGTCACTTCACATTTTTATTTATTTGTGTACAGCATAAACTGAATTTTAAGGGAAAAAGGTTGTTGGAATAGTTCTGCAGACAGAGCCTATTTACTATTCCTAATCATCAGATGATCCTATTCATCAGATCATAAAAACCAGGACATAAATAAGCAAATAGTCAAAATTTTAGGTGGTGTTTTTAGCGTGGTAAAAGCAAGTAAGAAAAGAAAATTAGTGATCTTTTGTTTAAAATCTGATGTTACAACAGGAGACTTGCAGTATCTGCTGTAAATGATGACTATTCACAAAGATTTAGCAGTTAGAAGAATAATCTAGCTCATCGTTGTCTTCAATATTGCATAATTCCAAATAGTTTGCTTCATCTTTTGGTAAAGTTGGCCACAAGGATTATTATTTACAATACATCAGTATTGATCATATCTACTAGAAATGTTTACAAGACTTAGAAGATCTATTGTTTATCAATACAAATCTAGCTTCTAAAGGGAATAAAGCTCATTAGAAACTGTTCTTCTAGTTCTGCTGGATCCAAAAAACCTGATCAAGTCAAGCCATTTGATAAATTCTACAAGCCTTGTTTTGTCAAGAAGGTCAAACTGAACCTAATTCACGCTGAGCACATCTTGCAAATATTTGGCAATTATTTCCTCAGGAACCACTTGATGTTTCCCCCTATATTTTCCTATGCAGACTTCATGTACATTTTCCTTTTAGACTTCCAGCTCATCTCACTTAACCCAAAGTCTGCCAAAGTTACTAGAAAGATCTGCATGGAACAAATATGCAAGTCTAGATCCCTGTGAAATGAAACTGAACAGCATGCACAAGGTTAATGGGACACATATCCCAAGAGCTCATCATTCCTGCAAGTACCTGTGGTCAAGAAGCAGTACGTGGGTGGCTTTACAGTTTCTACCTATTTTTTTACATGATTGCTATGCAAAAGGGGCACATCTAACACTGAGTACTGGAACACACTTTCAAAAACACCTCTTGGTCACTGTAGGTTTCAATGAACCCATTTTAAGCTGTATCTGTTGTTTGCAGAATACAAATTAATCTTATCTACCAAGACATTGGTACCATGTGGTTAATTGGAAGACAAGAACACCACACTAACAGCACAACACAAAGGAGTCATTTACATTTTATGCCACACTTAAAACACTAAAATTAGTAACCATTTGATGCTGACGGTGAAAAACCATGAGTATGCTTAATTAGTATCTTCTTGAATCAATGCAACAACTTAAATTCTATGAAAGCAAGGCAATTTTTAAGACAATTAAAAAACCTCTTAATTTGCCAAGACTCGTCATCTGGTTTTACCACTGACATTTTGAAGATTTTTCTCATAACATGGCTTGCTGAAAAATCCTGTGCAGCCACTGACTAGGTCCAATAGTGGACAAACTAATTCACTGGATGAGCTGCATGTATGATTTTGCACTGAAGTAAGCCCATACATACTTTTGGCCTCAAGTTTACTTCTTGCTGACGAGGTACTCAAAAAATATAAAACAGGTTCTCAAGCATCACTGCATACAAAAAAAAAAAAAAAAGGAGAAGGCTATCTCCTCCATATCAATACCTAATTTCCACACAGACTGAATACCTGTTAATAAATGTAGCGTTTAAATGACTGATGTAAGGCTACAATTAAGTTTACCTGTTTTGAAAGACTAGACAGAGAAACAACTGGAAGTAATGATCTGAAAGCTATGATTATATAGCTTCGAAATTTTTGGTTTGCATTTAAATGTCAGTTACTCATAAAAGAGTGGCTGCAATTAATAAATGTCATCATTCAAAACTGAATTAATTTTAATTATCCTGTGTCAGGATTCAGGTGAGCTTCAAACTTGAAGAAAGCCACACAGTTCTGAATTCCATTTCTCAGTACTAGAAATGCCAAAAACTCTTAAGACTGGATGCAGCATATAAAAAAATATGAGTTTCCAGTAGGACACAAGTGCAACTGCCACTTTGAAAGAGGACAAAAATTCACTTTCTTTTAATAAAGCACAAAATGTAAACAAAATCAATATAACTGCTAACAAAAGTAACATTTATATGCCAGGATAACAAGATACACTTAGAATAAGGAGCACTATCCAAACCCTACAACAGTGAATACTTTCAGTTTCTCCATTATAAACAAAAAGAACAGTTAGTTCTCTAATCAGGATAATGATTCTTCTATTCCAAGCTATTCAGTACAGCAAAGCTTAAGATGAATAACACAACATACTACCAGTGCTGCTTATGCTGGCTACTATTGTGTCATCCCACTCAAAACTAATAATGATTTTATAGGAACACCTATAGCTGCACTCTTTCAGACCTTAATAAGAACTTTTAGCTGCTCTTGCTTTGTTGGCACTCTAAGAAGGAGCTTTATTGAGATGACCCTAATGCTGACATCTCTCATAGTACCCTGTTATCATTGTACAAGTACATCAGTTTGATACCAGGTTATTTACAGTCTCCCTTTCAGTCACGGGCTTGAGTTGAAAGCCAAGTCCACCCTCCTCCCCACTTAGTGACAGGACGTGGCACTGCTAACACTCTGCATGACACAGGGCTGGGGAGTGCCTGTGTTAGATCACACACAGCGCAGCCTGGTGTGCGGTGCAACGCAAACACAGCTCACACAGCCAGGCTCTGGAGTTAACAGCGCTGCTGGGGCCAGGCAGCAATTCGGAGGCAGACACCCTGTAAGATCACGGTGTCAGCCCAGACACCTTCTACCTCAAGCCCTCAGAATTAATTTGTTTCAAAAAGCAACTATTGTTATTCAGACTTCAGTCAATGTTAAAAGGTTTCATTCTAGCCTCCCTTTAAACTGAATGGATTGCAGCCCTACCACCATGTTTAAATCAAGTAACTGCTCACAAAAATTTGGCAAGAATGTTATTCATGATAAAAAGCTAAGCAGACCTATATTAAAGAAGTAAAAAAATTTACAAGTTATAGAAATAGGAAAATGAGCTTAAATTGCTACAAGATAACAAGCAGGAACAGTATGCTTATCAAATAAAGGATACATAGAAACCACTCCAAGAAATACCTTTATATCAAAGGTTGACCCTTCAGAGAAATGAAAATAACTTCAAAGTATTTCTGATTGTATTGCATTCTCTCTGCACCATCATCCCACAAAATACCCATAGGAAATTCTGTGAATTGTTTCCCCAGATGCCTTGCACACCAGGTGGTTAGGATTAAACATCTTGCTTGTGGCACCTTTCAGGCCTTGAGGACTGGCATTTTTGACAGTGTGATGAACAGTGCAGAATTGTGTATGCCCCATGTGTTTAGGATAATCTAGTGTCCCAGAAACACTGCTAAATCCATGGACAGTAGTAATAAGGGTTAGAAGAAATCTACAACATCTATCCTTCAAGTTTGAAAGTTACAGCTCTAGAATTTTTTCAACAATACACTCAGAAAACATTTGAGACTAGAATGCTGACATTTTTTATGTCTCTAAATTTTTGTTATTTGAAGTATATAACACATACAAATCACAGAATACCAAGTCCTAGCCAGCATGTCACATCACATAACCAAAGTGACCAGAACTTTCCAATTTCCATGTTTATACAAGGGGGACAGTCAGATATCCACCTCACTGTGAATGACACCATGCAAGGAAAGCAAAGCACCTCTCACAAAGGAAAAAAACAAAACCCCAACAATCCCTAAACATGCTGTTTTGTTTTCATTTGCACTAAAACACACTGAAAGATGAATTTTCATGGTATAGTTCTGAATAGCTTTTAAAATGACCATTTGGATTAAGTCAACAGATTACTCTTAACATGGCTTTAAGTGACCTGTCCAGAAGAAAACATTTATGAAGCCCATGTAGGTTCTTTCATTATTGGAATAAGTACTTTTGACTTGCTTCAACTATCTTGAAAAAATAGCAAGTTCTCCTCTGACAAGACATTAGTGTTTCAGCAAAATAAATGTTTTTTAAAATAAATTTCTGAATTTTGAATGGAAGTATAACCCGCAGGCTTCAATTAAAAACTAATATCTGGAAAAAAGAAAAGATCTCCTTGAATACAATAGCTGATAGCTACACTACTTTTAAATGCTGCTTAATGGTTGCCATCAGCACATCAACTTATTTTGCTCATATGCTACTGTTTAAAGTATCAAAGATTACATATCTAATTAGATTAATTAGATTCTAATTAGGAATGCTTCCCATTCAGAAAAACGTACTTTGCTAATAAGTACAGAAACCTGTAGCATGAAAATGTTTTCCCACACATTCATATTTACTTCCTGGTAATTACTAAGAATGGTGGTTTTCTGTTACTGTTTGGTGTCCTTCAAAAAAATTGCAGGAATATTTTAAGAAACAGGAAAAAGTCATACAGCAGCCTTACCCATAATCAAATGCAGTGATTTAGCTCAGTGATACTGAAAATGCATCATGCCAAAGTAAGTTAATTGCTTGTATGGTGCCTTATGACACTTCTAGTATACAGTAAGTTTAATAAGGTGCTTAAATTGACTTATATAGTCTGAAAAAAAAAAATTCTCCAGCTCTTCATGGCTGGATGTAAAAGCCTGTTCCTAATAATGGCCTCATACATACAGACCTAAGCACATTAACTTTTGCCATTTTCTAGGACTGCTATTTAAAATTTAAATCTGTATTAGCTTGTACTGTAGGTCCAGTATCTGAAACATTTTCTTCCACTTATAGAAACAAGATGAGGGCCTCAAACTTAATTAAAACTCATACAGTAAAGCCACTGTGGCTTGATCTGAGAAAGATAGTAAGATGCATGACAGCAGATGCATTAGTTTTGTGGAATGCTGCATAGTTTGTGGAAGAAAGTGGGGTACATTGTGCTTTCTAAGAGAAAATACACTGTCATGGAAGAACATGCAATTCTTGGTGGTATTTCAGAGCTGATGCCAGCTGCAAATGCAATTAACACTTAGAGATTAAGAAACTTGTGGATGAAGATTCAGTTCACCTGAATAATACAGCTTTCCCATTGCTTAGCCCTCTCCAACCCACTCAAGCAACCAACAACCTAACCCCTCTAGGTTCTCTCTCAGCACTATACAAATAATTCCAATTAAGTCAAGGATGTTATTCTTTATTAGTCCCTTCTAGTTCTTCTTTATGGGATTTACTTCAAGCAATCAACAAAGACACATGAAGAGAAATTACAGTGCACAAGTTAGTGACCAAGTATAGCACACAACAGTGGGTTTTAATGGGGATGCTTGCTTTGCTTGCCTTTATCTGATACAAGAATAAACTGAGCATCTGCTGACTGACTTTCTGCATTTCACAAGAACAGGAAATAGTGTGAACAACAAGAAAAAAGTAAATCAATTGTCATGCCCTGCTGTCTGGCTGGTAATTATACATAAATACAAGTCCCTATTATTGTAAAGTCAATCTAGACAAACACTAGATTGGACATGTGCTGTTTTGGAGCTAAGAAGTTGTCAAACTAGATTGGAAAATTAGTATTTATGAAACAAAGAGGTCACTTCAGATTAAATGTCTAAGTGCAAAAGAGCATGCTGTTACTCCTGTGGGTTAAAGGGTAAGTTTATACACTCAATGCATATCAATAGCAAACAATAAATTACTGATACTCTTAAACATCCCAGGTTAATGTTCTCTACCCTTACCCAACTGAGCAGGTTTCCCTGGGATGCCAGGTTTGGACATTGTAATAAGTTCGATACCAAAGTACATAGAGCGACTGGGAGTTACAACCTCTTAAAATTTTGCAGTAATATTAAAATATGTGAATTTATAGTCCCATAGCACAAACAGCATAACTCTTTGAAGTCCTCATGAACACCATAAAGTACAGTCAGGTCAAGTGGAAGGTCCTGCATCTGGGACGAGGAAATCCCAAGCCAAAAACAGGCTGGGTGGGGAATGGATTGAGAGGAGCCCTGAGGTGGAGGACTTGGGGATGTTGCTGGATGAAAAGCTCAGCATGACCCAGCAGTGTGCACTTGCAGCTCAGAAAGCCAACTGTGCCCTGAGATGCATTAAAATCAGCTGGACAGCAGGGCAAGGTTGGTGATTCTGCCCCTCCACTCTGCTCTGATGAGACCCCAGCTCGAGTGCTGTGCCCAGCCCTGGGGTCCTCAGCATATGGACATGGATCTGCTGGAGCAAGTCCACAGGAAGGTCACAAAGATGATCACAGGGCTGCAGTACCTTGCCAAAGAAGACAGGCTAAGAGAGTGGGGGTTGTTCCACCTGGAGAAGGCGCTGGGGAGAACTTTCAGTGTGGAATCACTGCAGCCCCTTTCTTATACACACCCCACAACACAACACCTCAGCAGCCTTCCAGCACTTAAAGGGGACCAACAAGAGAGCTGGAAAGGGACTTTGTACAAGGACATGTAGTGACAGGACAAGGGGAAATGGCTTCAACTGAAAGGGTAGGTTTAGATCAAATATCAGGAAGAAATTATTCAAATTCTTTACTGTGAGGATGGTGAGAGACTGGAACAGGTTGCTCAGAGAAGCTGGGTCCATCTCCCACCTCTGGGAGTGTTCAAAGCCAGGCTGGATGGGGCTTTGTGCAACCTGGTCTAAGGGAAGGTGTCCCTGTACATGGCAGGGTGGTTGGAACTACATAGTCTTGAAGGTCCCTTGCAGTCCAAACCATTCTATGATTCTATGGTTGTTGATCATACATAAGCAACACTTAACTTTGTCAGTTATGACAACATTTTCTATCCAATTTTGTTTTTATAATTTATGAAAAGAGCTAGAAACTTGATTGGACTGAATTGCAAGCTCAAAAAGAATATTTCAGCTTGGGGGCAGGGTTGTCATCCTTGCATAGAGGGCATTGTCTGTAATAAATAAAGAGCTCATTAGGAAGGAAGTGCTGAGTGTACCATGCAGTTTTGGTACCATGTACCAAAACAATTACTTTGTTGGTATGCAGATTCAGTAAAGCCAAATTTGAGTCTTGTATTAACAACAGTGCCTGGTATCATTAGACAAAGGAATATTTGCAGTTAAGGCAGTATGTTATAAAAGGATCACAAACACAAGGACTTAAATTTGTCCACAATTAGATGGCAAGGAGACAAGATAATCTTATGGAAGCTTAGGCCACCTATACACTAACACTAATGACACACAAACATTGGTATTTTATGTTCAGTGCTGCTGCTTGACTCCACTCCTGATACCTCCTCTGGGGAAACTACTGACATAATTTGCCAATACCACAAACATAAAAGTCAGATCAATTTAAACAAATAAATGTAATAATAAACAAACTTACTTCTTTGGTCCCTGAGGATCGACGTGTTGCTCTAACATTAGAAATATTCCTTGAGTTAGCTGGAGTTGCCAATGGAAGAGTAGTAGAAAGCTGAGGAGGACTGAAAGACATCAAAGGCAATCTGGTATCTCCTAATATGCACTGCTTGGAATTTTTACTGGTGAAACTCTCATTTTTACTGCTTCCTGAATCTCTGTTACCAAACTCTGTATTCTCCTTATTCTTGATTCTTCTTAAGCAGTCCTTTAATGTTAGCTGAGTTGCAGGCTGACTCAACCAGCACAAAAAGAGTTCATCCACCTTCATTTTCACTGCAGGTTGCAGGACTTTTCCAGGTGACATTTTCTGCCAGTTTCCCTGTTTTGTTGGTTCAAACTCAAAGTAAATATTTGACAATCATATAAATATTCCATTCGACTTTCAGTGTTTCACAGGCATCATTTAACAAAGTGTTGATATTTGTTCCCTCAAGATACCAACAGAAGTTGGGAGTTATATTTTAACACCTGACTTCAACATTTTGTAAGAGTAAGCCATAAGTCAGAGTAAATTCCAATAACTTTTTTTTAAGTAATGGATAGCTTCTTTCAAAAACATATTGTGTATATAGTGGAGGCTAGAGAACAAGAAACTGCACTTGGGCTTTGTTAAAGAGATAGCTAACAAATATTACAAATATCCTCTAAGAATATGTGTTAAAAACACATCTATTATGAAAAATAAGACTTGAAAATACTTATAATGGAACATACTAAGAACTACATATCTAAGTAGATTATGCTAAGCCTTGGTGATAGAACAAATAAGATTTAATAAGCAAGTCTTTCAGTCAAGAGATTTAGAGCTACGACTGAAGGCTCAATTTTTATTCTGAGGTTGTGATATGCATTTAAAATCTTGCATCCCCCCCATGTGAGTGAATCCCAAAGCCTTGTCATCTGGTATTTTAAAAACCTTTTATTTAACATTCACTTTTGCAGTTTTTCCAAAACCAATGTAAAATACAATGTAACCAAGAATTGCAACAGTGTGATTTCAGGTTCAGTTACTCACCTGAAGCAACTGTTTTTGTTGTTTTGTGTGGTTTGGGGGTTTTTTAGTTGTGTTTTGGTGGCTTTTTTTTTTTTTTTTTTTTTTTTTTTTTTTTTTTTTTGTTTGTGTGTGTTTGTTTTAAGAAGGANGTGTGTGTGTTAAGAGAGACAGAGGACTGGAATGAAACACTGTGAACAGAATCAAAGTTACTATCAAAATTTTCGGCATCCAATTACTTCATTATTTAGTAGAATCCAAATAAAATCTATGCTTCCTCATGTTGTGTTTTTTAAAGCCCTTCACAGAATTTGATCTATATGCATAAAGCATATGATGAAAGTTATAGGACTGACGATCGCAGATGTCTCTTCCAACCCAAACCTTGGCTGAACAAGCCTTAAAACAAGCACTTCAATTTGAAATAACAAACGAGCATCCTACTAAAACCTAAAGCTCATCCTCATCCCACGGCAGAACTTTTAACTCTGCAACAATTAAACTTTCCAAACCGCTATAACTTCGCAGTTCAGTTATTCCGTTTCGGGAAATGAAGTCCACCTCGTTTCCCTACTTTTTTAAGCTCAACACGTTCTGGGCGCTGGCGGCCGCGCTCAGCCACCCTCAAGCGCCATTCGCCTGGACACAAACGGCCCCGGGGAAGGGCCAGCCCGGCGCCGCCCCGGGCACGGGGAGCCGGCGCTGCAGCCACAGGCTGGCTCCCCTCG
>WEIU01007606.1:13256-28787 GCA_013389925.1 Aegithalos caudatus
GCCACCGCCGTGCCGCCGCCGCCTGCGGCCAGCTTAGAGCTCCGGCAAGGTCTCGGCGTCTGACGGGCTGCTCCTCGCTGGTTCTCTGAGAGGAGCTCGCAAAGTGATGAAAGGCCAGAGTGCCTCCTCAACAAGTTTGCTGTTGGCACAAAACCGGGAGGAGTGGCCCATACCCCAGAGGGCTGTGCAGCCCTTCAGAAGGACCTCAACAGCTTGAAGAAAGAGTCAGAGAAGAACAGTCTAGAATTCAGCAAAGGCAAATGCAGGGTTTTGCATCTGGGGAGGAACATCCCTGGGCACCAGCACAGGCTGGAGCTGACCTGCTGGGGAGCAGCTCTGCTGCTGGGGGTCCTGGTGGACAGCAGGCTGTCCCTGAGCCAGCAGTGTGACCTTGGGGCCGAGGCCAGTGGTGTCCGGGCATGCATAAGGAAGAGCATGGCCAGCAGGCCAAGGGAGGTGATCCTGCCCCTCTACTCAGCCCTGGTGAGGCACATCTGGAGTGTCCAGATCTGGGCTCCCCAGACCAAGAGACGTGAAGCTCCTGAAGAGGGTCCAGCAGAGGGTGACAGAGAGGATAAGGTGACTGGAACGTCTCTCTTGAGAGGAAAGGCAGAGGGAGCTGGGCCTGTTCAGCCTTCAGAAGAGATGATTAGGAGGGGACCTTATTCATGTGTATAAATATCTAAGGGGAGATGCTGAGGGGTTGGGTCCAGACACTTCGCAGTGGTGTCAGCACTAGGACATGAGGCAAGGGGCAGAAACAGGAAGCTCTACCTGAATATGAGGAAGAATGTCTTTACTGTGCAGATGACCACACACACTGGAACAAATTGCCCAGATTGCACAGAGAGGTTGTAGAGTCTCCCTCATCGGAGATACACAAGAACCATCTGGGTGCACTCCTGTGCCATGTGCTCTAGGACGAACCCGCCTAGGCAAAGAGGTTGGATCCACTGTAATCCCTTCCACACAGTTTACTCATTCTGTGGTTCTGTGAAAGTGAGCTGGTTCCATCTGCTAAATGCTGTTAAAAGGAGAACACTAAATGATCTTTCTACACAATGGCTATGGTTGCCACTAGTGTTATGGGATTGCAAATGATAGGATGAAAGAGGAGATGGAGGCAGTAACAAATAGAAAGATAATCCCCTTACTAGAGAACGATGTGTGCCAATCTCTTTCCAGCCCCTTTTTTTTATTAGAAAACATACACTGGGATTTTGTGGTTGTCAGCCCTCAGAGACACCCCTTCGAGGCTTCCTGAGTGCACTAACCAGTGGAGTTTAGGTGATTGACCATTGGCCCATATAGTTTTTTCTTTGGCATTCTTTATATCAGTGACTCATTGGTATTTTTACATCAGATTCTCTACTTCCACTGCACTTATTCCTCATGTGGCTAATTTGTTAATCCATTTTGTATTCTGCCACTTCCTTTACCAACAGAGACGCTCCAGATTTATGACAGGTTATTATTACAAATTGTTGGAATGTTAATGGAAATGGGTCTGTACCAAAGATGATACAATGGTTTGAAGGGAAGGCTTGAAAATGCAGGCAAGAGTAAAATAGAGTAAGTGAAGGAATTGGGCTTGCTTTCTCATTTTTGGAAGCTTGTAGAGAGGACACAGAGATAAGAAAGGGCTGAGGAGAAGCAAAAGCCAAGATACTGTGAGAGAAATCTGGTACAATCCAACACAATTATGTTAAGGTAATACCAGAATGTCATTTTGATAATAACAGTCATCTGGCAAAACCCAGTATTACTCTTCTAAGTATATCAGAACGCTTTAGCTTATAGCTGTAGACACTGAAATACATTTTCACAAGTCTTAAAATGAGATTCTGTACTTAAGAGATGGAAGTTCTTAAGGGAGTTGCCACTTTTTGAAGTGGGGTAGTATTCTGTTTCCTGCCCAGCCAAAGTGGACAAAATAGCATTTTTTAAATTGGAGTAAAACATTCAACATAACACAGTGGAAGCAGATGTCAAAATATGGATAAATCTGTAAATATTATGGAAGTAGCTTTTAAGTAGGGGAAAAGAAATTTAAAACCCTGTGTTATGGATAGCAGCAAGATTTTGGCGGAGAACTGAAGGGCTGAATTAAGAAGACTGATAGCAGAGCAAGAGACATGGAACAAAGAGGACTTTTAAAACATTTTGAATGCCTTTGAAGCATTCCTTAGTGATGGTGTAGCCATCTGTTGATTGACATGTTGAAGACAGGTGGCAAGAAGGGGATCAGAGAGTGACTTGACAGAGTTGTAGAGTTGGATATCATCTGCAAAGAGATGATGCTCTTTGTTGAAACCGGCAATGAGATCTCCCAGAGGAACATGAGAAATAAGAAGAAAAGAAATGAAAAAAAAAAAAAAAAACCAACCTCTGAGAGATGCACACAGTCATAGTGTTCTCTCATGCATGCTAGTGCAGATTCAAAGCAATTCTAAGTCTGACTTTGTTACACTGTGTCATGGATAACATTGGTGTGAGAGAGGAATCAATTCCATGTGCCTTCTGTTAAGCAGAAAACGCTTTGGGCTTCCCCACCAGGTTGTACCAGTAGTGGCAATTGAGACAGATGCTTTGAACTTGTGTCTGGATGAATCAGCTCTACTCAGCAGTGTAGCTACTGGTAGGGATGTGTGTTTGTAGAGATACAGGGTCTCAAACTTGGCCAAAAGTGGAGAAATGCATAAATTGAACCTCTTTGTTCAGATCTTCCACCGAGAATTGAAACTTAAAATCCTTTTTGACTGCTATTTCCTTGTTTCTGCCTGACATGCTGAGTACAGAAGCTGAATCTTTTTTACGTTGTTTTCGATGTATGGAAAACAAAAATCTCCTCTAGTGTCTTACCATTTTCATGAAATGTATCCATTTGGTTTAAGGATGGGGTCCTTTAAAAATCCACTGAATAATTATTAAATATTAAAGTACCAAGCATGCAATATCCAACTGGTACCTGAAAATTTAGTGACAAGGTCACGTGTAGCACTGCTGTAAAAGACACAGACTATGCTTTAGGTAAGGCACTTGTTTAATAAGTGCAAGAGAGTGGTGCACTGATATAACTCAAGCCAATTAATAACAGGAGTGCTTGGGCCTGACATCCCAGTGCAGTGGAGTCAGTATCCCGTGCTGGAGCACCCGTGTGGCACAGTACCTCGCTCCATACCGTGTGTGGAGGTACTAACCCCAGGGCCACATCCTGCACTCCTTGCCTCTGTTGCCTACAGCTCCTCTCTGACCTTGCTTCACTTGTCTTGACTCAGCAAGTGTGATGTTAGCAGTACTGCCAATGTATGTTCCTGGCTAAATATCAAAGTCTTCCTTTGCCTTTATTTGTCTCTGTGTACAGTGACACAGGGCAGTGGTGTTCATAAGGAATATTTCCTTTCCTAATCAGTATTTTGCTGTGAGAGCTGGGCTACTTCCCTGATAACCTTGGGTCTGTACAACTCAGACATACCGGTAATAAAGAGGTATCTCCAATCTCTCTGTACTAAAGCAACATTTCTAAGGCCTGATAAATGTTATCCAGAGGTCATCTAACCTAGATCAGCTGTAACATCACTTAAAAGTATTCCTCTCCACTATTTAATAAGAATCTCAATTAGTATGTGTATAGGTATACATAAATACATTTTAGAAGTTTAAAGTTAGATAGGATAAATGTGCTTGTAGTACTATATTTACTTGCTTGCACAGGGCTTGTGTCAGAGGTACTCTCATCCAGTCTCAAAAACAGAGTCATTGTCCTTAAACAGAGGGGCAGGTTGAGGTGGAGCACATGCCTGAGATCAAAATGCAGGTCACTGCAGGATCTTTCTGAGTCCTATTGTGGAGCTTTTCTATGTCTTTCTGCTGATTTTATCTGGGGTAGTGTTAACTTTCTTCCCGGGGGCTGGTATGGGGCTTGCTTTGGATTTGTGTTGAACATAGGGTTGATAACATAGAGATGTTTTTGTGATTGCTGAACAGGGCTTACACAGAGCCAAAGCCTTTTCTGCTTTTCCTACTGCCCTGCTGATGAACAGACTATGGATGCCTGGGACACTGTGAGCCTGGACAGCTGACCCCAGCAGACCAAAGGGATATTCCAGACCATATGACATCATGATTCATATATAAAGTGGGGGAAAAAGGAGGAAGAGGGAGATGTTTGGAGGGATGATTCTTGTCTTACCAAGTCACTGTTCTGTATGATGGGGCCCTGCTCTCCTGGAGATGACTGAACTTCTGCCTGCCTATGGAAGCAGTGAATTAATTTCATTGTTTTGTTTTGCTTGTGTGCATAGCTTTTGCCTGTTCTCTTAAACTGGGTTTATTTCAACCCATGAGTTTTCTCACTTTTGCTCTTCCAGTTCTCTCCCTGATCCTGCTGATGGTGGAGTGAGCAGCTGTGTGGTACTTGGTTGATGGCTGGGGTTAAACCATAATAGCCTGTCACTCAGGGGAGAGAACTATAGTACCTCTTTTGGATGATGCTTTAAGGACAATATTGCATTTTGATTAGGCTTTTTGCTTTTGTAATGTTTTTATAATGCTTTTGCTGACACATTTCACAACTTTGAAATGTAGGTATCTGAAGTCCAGTTCTAACCTATATATAAGCACTAAAATAACTGTGTCCTGATTTCCTGATGTGCTAACTTAGTTGGAAGCAGGTGTGCTGAATGCCTCTGACAAACTGGTCACTTTTATTTAAGTTGCTGTTATTGAAAATTTTGGCCAGATGGGTTCATTGAGGTTGTGCTGCCAAGTTGATGTTCCTTGTAAACCTGCTTATGGTATACAATCAGAGAGACTTCAGGGGAGTATAAATGTTACTTTCTACTAAATGAAGGATAAAGTCTAACATACTGTCACTCAAATTCCTAATCCTGGTACTAATTTGGGGGGGAATAGAGAGGGTTTTGCATGCATCATTTAAGATAAACATTAAGAAAATGGTAGTAACAGGTAATCCATTGAACTATGTACTCATACCAGCTAACCATACCACTCCATCCTTTCTTGCAACAGCTTACCAAAAATAGAGCAGGGATGGTGAACTATAGGTCATATGGCCTCCAGAAGTAGCATCATAAGCAGGCAAAAATATGTCAGCAATGCTGACTTTCTGCACATGTTTGGCAGACAGCAATAGTCTGCAAAGAATCTAATATTGAGATACGAGGCTTGAATTTTCTCTGTTTCCTACCACCTTGAGGTAGAATACTGCAGTAATATGGAATCTGGTTAATAGCTTGTTGGTGCACAACTCCTTAAGAGCAAATCAGAGATATAATTACAAATTCTTTTGTAACCTGCCAACTTGAATTGTGAGCAGAGGCATTTAAACATTCTGTTCTTGCAGACACATTTTCTTTCCTCCTTATCACATGCACCATGAAGTTAGAATAAGGCCTTGTCACTGGCTCTCTCCTTACCTGAGCAGTTGTTTTGATGCAGGAATATTTACATCTCTGCAAGAAAACAAAGAGTATAAAATGTAGATACTGTAAGAGCAGGTGCACTACAAGCCAAAGAAGAAAATCGATTCAGCAGTTGTTTGCCATCATGTTTTTAGATTAATTCCTACTGCATATCACTGCAGGGCTCTAGCAATGAGCAGTTCTTACACATTTTACTGAATTACTGTTGGTGTGTTGGTTTTTTTCCACAGGGGCCTTGGACTGAGCGATGTTTACAGCAGGCCAGATGTGAAGGCTGGTTCCGCATTAAGTCACCCTGATCTTCTAATCCCAGGTTCACATACTTCTAGTGCTGTATTTTATCCAGTGGTTTTATCTAGCATTGTATCCAGGTCACATGGAGTTTATGGAAAACTGCTTGAAATGCAGTCTCTGGGGTGGTGTTTAACAAGGTGTGCGTGAGGATGTTTATGGGGTGTGAGAATGGGAGTCCATTCATTCTCCACATTGAGTGTTACTGAGCCCAGTTCTCTTCTAACCTTGTTCTGGTGCAATCATTAAAGGGGAGAGAAGACTCTCAGCTCTTGTATCCAGCAGCCTGTAATGCCTGCCAGCTACTTGTCTGCTACCATGCCCAGGTGCTTGGCTCTTGCATCTCCATCACCTGGCTAGGATCCAGTCTGAAGTACTGGGACCTAAACTTGTTTTGGGATAGAATCTACTTTTCTTTGTTTCATCAGAGCAGTCTTCATCAGATTATCAACATGGCAGCGTAAAACAGCGCCCCTACTCTTTTTCTACTTTGGCAGTTCTAAAGGAATGTAAATCATGTAATGGACAAGTATATTTTTATTATTTGGTACCCACAATTGTTTCTGTAACAATAACATATATTTCTAGGATAGGGTCTTTTGAATATCCATGTACATAAATACATGCATTAAATAGAAACTGCAGTAAACCACAGAATTTTGCCTGCTACCACTGCTCTAATTAGCTCACAGAACTAAAAATAATTAACATAGTTGTTGAATTACAATACAATGAGAAGTACACACTTAATAAATCACATTGTTTTTTATTATTATTTGCTAAGTATCTGGCTGCTTGAGTAATATTTTACAACTTTGGCTAAATTCACCATGTGCTCTTCAAAGCCAGTAGCAAGATTTCCAGTTTTCATAATGCTATGAGATCAGACACCTATGCTCTGGGGGGTTTAATTCACGACTGCATTACTCCATTTACAAGATCTGATCTGTGATTTGACCACTATTTTCATTCAGCAAAACTAAAAGATTAACTATTTCTAAATTTATGAGCTAATTAGTACACTAATATAAACCACATTTATAATTTTCCTGAGTTTGCTTAATCCTTCTTCATTATGAAAGTCAGTTCAGATGTCCGTAAAAGCTTACAGGAAAAAAAAAAAAAGTATTTGTTTTCATTTTCATTAGGGAAAAGTGAAAATTCCAAAAGATTCTGGGCAGACAGAGCCACATTCTTTTGCTCTCATTAGAGTCCTTTTAGTTACAGTAGTTAGAGGAGGAAAACACTGTGCAGCTCTAGGCATATGTCTGCAAGGTTGCCAACACCAATAATTTTATCACAAGTTTAATAAGATGTAGTGTTTTTCTTATGTAGCTCCAGAGTCCCATGATTATGAAATAATGTTATCTTCCATTAAATGTGCATGTTACAAGGAGTCCTTGTAGTTGCAAAGAAAGTATTGGAAATACAAAATTACTGGTTAGAAAATCCTATTAAAAAAAAAAAAATTGAGCCCCAGATTAATTTCTTTAAAATCAAGATTTTAGAGGCAATCTCAGATTTTGAAAAGTGTTTATTAATCAAAATATTGTGTCAGTAGTGGCATTAATTTCAGCAGTATTGCTCTTCAAGTATTTCTGCACAGGATCTGGTGCTACTTTCTTGATACTCTTCTCCTACTCTAGAAACTTCACTTAAGACACAGAAACGCTACATGTTTTTCTGATTTAAGTGCATCAGAATGCTGAGACATAGAGTTAAGAGTTGGCTACATATTTTAGATATTGGAGCCAGACAGCAATTCAGTCTAATAATGTGCATGTCTACTATTTCCTGAAAATTTGCTGGTACATGACCCTTTATATGCATATATGTGACCCTACAACAAACTCTTTTATGTGGTGCCAAAAAATGGCATTAGCTTCAGCTGCTTTATTAAATTGCTACCCAAGCTGGCGTACATTCAGAGCGTATCAGCAGCTCATGTGTGCTGTGCCAGCTAACATGGGAACCTCTGCTCCTCTCCATGCTCACTGGGCTTAGCACACAGACAAAGAACAAAAGTCTCTTGAACGCTGGCCCGGAGTATTTTGCACACTGTCAAATCCGTGTTTGTCCTTTGGTCTGAAAGGAGCGCTGGAGGGGCACTAACAGTGGCTACCTTAGGCTGCTCTGCTCCCCCAGTCCTCAGTGAGGCAGCATATCCAGCAGACAAGGAGCCTGGCTCTTAAGAAGCATTTATCAATTGGCTGCAGCTGTGATGAAGGATACTGTTCCCAACTAAATATTCTGTCCCAGAGACAAGGTTAGAGAAATAGTCCCTGTATTTAACATTTACCTTCTAATACTACCAGCCGAAAAAAGAAGTGAATGTGACAACAGTCAGCAACTGCCAAGGTATAGATCCAATACGGGACTATTATGGAAATGAGGAAAGTGCACACTGGAAGAGGACAAAGCTTGCATAATGTTCCACATGATCCTGGGCAAAATAATTGCAGCTAAAGGATGTAATCTGAATGTATGAAGAGTATTCACAGAGGCTAAATTTATCTGGGTGATGCAGACTCCTCTGGGCTGGAGCCGGTTTCCTGATCTGAACTGCCCTCCAGAAGAGCATGTTGGTATCCCTTGGTTGTGAAAGTTCCCTCATGGGGCTTAGTGGCCATAGGCTAATATGGCCTTTGGGAATAGTCCCCATGGTAACATGAAACCAGCTTGTATTAGTATTTCAATGCTGCTGTTTCCCGACATGTAAGCACCTCCTCACATAGCTTGACTGTCCTGACTCGGTACTTAGCCCTTCTACAAAGACTGGTACTAAAAACTCTTCTGGAAGGAGCAAGATTGGAATGCAACATTTCAACAAAATTAAAATATTTTTCTAATTTTCCTTTTCACTGTGTAGTAAAAATTGCTGTCACGTGTCTTACATTTCTAATATTCCCATAGAGGTGTTTGCAAAAGGCATTCCAAGTGACTCTCAGCAGAAGTAAACTCATGCAGCAAATGTTCTTAGTGCTCTGGACCTTGAAATGGAAATAATAGATTAATCAGATCTATGCACTTGTTTCCCATCCTGTTCAGGACAGAGGACAATGTTCTACTTGAATTATTTCAAAATCACATGCTTAAATCTGCTTCTATGACATCTTAATTATTTTTTGTGTTTCTGATTATATAACACACTTCAAACTTTGTGTATCTATTCGGTATCTATTCACTTTAGCCTATAAAATAATGCATTTAAATTATTTTATATTCCTGAAAGTCCTGAAGATGTAAAGGATCTGGAAAGTGTAGTTGGGCTCTTTCTTGTTCACATCAGTGTACCTGTTAGTGGCTTCCATTGCAGGACCACCCTTACACCATACAGTCGTGCCTCTAACGTTTGGTTCCTAAATTGCTCTTACAGGAAAGGTTGAGAAAATTAATTTATTTCTTTTTAAATCTGGGGCTTGACTGGAGTGAATATATTTGTGTGTCTTCTTAGGATCAGCTCTTGTCTCCACAACTGCTGGTGGGTCACAAGTTCTTGCTGAGATTCACCATTTCTTGACAATGTCTCTTAATTTAAGAGTTATTTTAACATTGAGAGCTTTAACTTGTAAATATTCCTAAAATAGCCATTATCCTTGATAGTCTGAGCACTTATCCTGCTCCCGAGAGTGCTTCTGTGCATACTTTTTCCACTTGCCTCACACCCCATCTTTACCCTGTGTCTGTGAAACTACACAAGCTGATAAGGCAAACTCCACTGATAGATTACTTAGAGAGCACAAATGCCCTGTGAGCATGCCCAGCATCCTGCAGAGCTCTGTCTTTCCTAAGGGGAGGATCAAGTCTGAGCACTGCTTGCTTGTGGTGTGGAGGAAAGAAAACTGATGAAAAATGTTCTTCTCCAGTTTTGAAGGTGTGTCTGCCAGGTACAGGGAAGTTTCTCTGAAGAGGAGTTCCCCTCACCCTGCTGTTCTGGATAATGCCTGTACACCAGGTTCGTGTGTGTGAGGTGAGAGCAGAAACATGGAGGAGGCACAAACTCTAGTACAGTCAGTAAGGACTTATTTTTAACACAGTGCCTTAACATTTAGGTTGCTGCATCTCATTTTTAATTAAGTGTTAGTGGTGTCTACAGTTAGGCATTCCTTGTGGCTTAAATACTCTAAATAATTAGAAAAGAAATAGCTGTTATACAGTATTTGAAAATCAAACAGCATAATTCTATGCACTTCTAGAAGGAAGGAAAGTAACTACTGACAGAATTTTTAAACCAAGCCAAATTTATGCAGTATCATAATCCTCTTATTTTCCTGGAGACGTCTTGTCCAAGCCCAAATGTCCAAGTAAGTTTCATCAATAGTGTGGTTCCAAGCTGGTGTTTTTCAAATCAGTTGTTGTTTTGGGGTTGAACTTCACAAGTAGCAAGAGGATTTTCCAAAATGAAATGGTAGTCCTTTGGAAATAATGAGATACCTGATGACATTATTTGACAAAACTTTCAGGGGTGGAAAAACCATTGCAGTGGTTTAGTATATCAAACAACTTGAAGTGGTTAAAAGGGCTGTGTTTCTGTCTCACAAAGCATTTAAGACATATTAAAAGGCTTTAGTAACCCACCACTGAACATTGCAGGTACACACTGAGAACACATCTGGTTTTCCTCCAGTTTTGTGCTTGTTCATCTGAGCACTCTTACAACAATGCCTGCATTTTCCCCCAAAGGTGGCTGCTTTTCACATGTTCTAACCTACATAAATGCTTAATGTTTTACTATACTTTTTGTGGTGGAGATGTTATTGGTTAGATAATAAGAAAAAACCCCAGTTCTACCATGTAATGTGCATTTTTTGCACCTTATGAGAATATTGAATAGACTTCATTATTTTTTTCAATACAAGTCTGAATTCTACCATTTGATTACTTGAACCAAAAGCATTTCAATTTGCCATCCATCACCCTGACCAGTGTAAAATGCTGAATATTCAGATTAAATTGGAACTTTTTTTCTATGAATAAGGAATTTGATTCAATTCTATAATATACAGTGTCTCTGGGGAGAGGAAATTGAGCTGAAGGTCGCTGAAGGCAAGTGAGAAAATTGTATTATCCAAATACAAAATTCTTTTTCTTATCATCAAAACCTGAAATACAGCCATGGGGAATAAGGGGGTCAAGAGAGAATTCAATTAGAGATGAAAATGGAAAAGGTGCATTTTTCAACTTGCCTTTCATTTTTCCAAACAAGTGGCAGCAGTGAGCTGTATAGGGACAATGAAATATTTGTCAAGCAGTTTAAACTTTTTTTTTTTTTTTTTTTTTTTAAAGTATAAATCAGAAAACATTCTCAATCAGTTATAAAGAGATAGTAAAAGTCCATGTGAACGTGGAATGGCCAACTCTTCATAGCCTTAACCATTGCAGTTTTAGCTGCTTCGTCAGTGGTGGGGAGAGGTAATGAATATCTAATTACGACAATTTGTATGGATAAAATTGTTGTGTTCAGAAAGTCTTCTCAAATGTGTGTAAGCAGTTTCCTCTCTAAGTTAGTTTGTGATTTGAGAAAAGGGCAATTTCTGCCCTTTTCTCTCCTTAATTCCTAATTTTAAATGATAAATTTTCATTTTCAAAATGATTGTAGAAGCATGATAGTGTTATACCATAAAGATGCTTAATTTTCTCTATATTTTGAAGTTTCTTTTTATTTGTTTTAGTGTAGAAACCAAGCACTTATGAAATAAGCCAGACCTTTCCCAGTGTGGGCACCTGTGAAACACTAATAATTATAGATCCAGGCAATGATTTAGCCAAGAGCTGCTGCACTTGCTCAGTTCTTGGCTGCACAACTGGTATCTCTGCACTGTGTCTGCAGGGTAGGAGGCCTTGATAAAGGCCTTTGAGCTAATGCTGAGGATAATGGTAGAGGAAAGGAGATTTCCAGTGAGATCCTGGAATGTTAATTTAGCAACTTCATAAGCTCGCTCTGTAAAATACATTATCATTTATAAAATTAGCTTGAGGTATCTCAGGAGTTCTTATTCTGTGTCTGTACCTGATACTTTGGTTTGCAGTCATTTCCTAAACATTTATTGTTTCCAAGAAAAAGTCACTATGATATTTACAGAAACCTTTCTGTATTTGGTAAGTGACAATTTTTAATAATTTATCATTACATAACCATTTATGGTCTTTCTAGTTAGAATAGATAGTGTCATATATAACCAAACATTCAAATATACTTTAATTCTAAGGAGCCTTTCATTCATATTGCAAGTACCAGTTCTGAGTTTGGGTTTTGTCCAGTGTGGGCTAAAACTTAGTGAAGTTTTTCTCATATTCTATAAAAAATAATTTGAAAGTGTTGTTGCTCTTGAAGACAAATTCAGCCGTCTCTCAGAAATAACCTGGAAAGAAAATCCTCAAATTCAGTGTAATAACTCAAATGTGATAATTGCCTTTTTTGGTGCATTTGTAATACTGTGTAATTATTAACTTGTGAATTCTTATCCTTGAAGTGTTCAAGGCCAGGTTGGATAGAGCTCTGAGCAACCTGGTCTAGTCAAGGGTGTCCCTGCCCATGCCAGGGGGATTGGAACTAGATGGTCTTTTCAGGTCCCTTTCAACCCAAGCCATTCTGTGATTCTATGATTAAAAGCATGTTATATTGACTGTGAAGCTATTCTGCTTTTCAACAAAATAGTCTCCTTTTAAAAAACTGAATTTAGCAATCCCAGCCTTGGTTCTCTAGTGGTGCAAGGATTGTACCTGCAGGTGTGAAATGAAGCCTTTTGCCTCTTTGTGAGCACATGCAATTGGTATTCTTTGGAAGTGAAGTGAAAACGATGCAGTACCCACCACATCTCTGAAAACGACAGAGTTCAGAGAGATGAATTGTTTTCTCCCAAATTCAAAGGTCTTTAAAACAAATGTCCTGAACATTCTCTAAATTATCATTTTCTTGTTCCATGGGACAGAAATTTCAATTTTTGTTGCTTTTTTAATGTAAACCAAAATTATGTTTCAATTTTCTTCGCCCTGTTTCATCTAAAATATAATGGGCTATGTTATAAACATGGAACTGAGCTGGAACGAGGATTCATTTTCTGTACATTTTTAAAAGATTTTGTTATGAGTCTGTCTGCATTTTAAAGTGCCAGAACACCTCTATAAGCCTAGTGCCTAATAGATTGCCTGGCTTTCAGTGGAAGTGAAAAGGCTCTTCTGTTCAGATTGGATTGCAAGATTGGGGTCTTTGTAAAATAAAATGCCTACTAGATGGATCAGGACTTGTCTGCATGTTACTTATATAATGTAATATGAAATTTTTTTAAGTGACAAAGAGTTTTATATTTTATATCTAATGAAATAAGGCTTACTCTAATTTTAATTTCAGACTGTCATAGGAACAAGAATCTCATCTACAGTTGCTGAATTTTTCAAAGTGAAGGAAAAAGAACATTACATAGGTAGGATTATTCAGTCTGGTTCTGTTTGAATCTACTGAATTTCCTTCTGTTTGACAAAATGTAAAATTAATGTTTTTGGAATCTGGGGACTTCAATAACCTAAGAAAATTAAAAAATAAAGGGAGTTTTACTGAATTGAAATGGGTTGTTAGAAGAAAATCAGCCTCTGGTAAAGGGAAGGGAAGAAAAATGATAAAGAGAAATCACATTGACAGAAGCCTCAAACATTATGGAAACAAGTAGGTCAAAAGAGTTGTTCAAAACAATATACCTTTGGAGTATATATTACCAAAAGCAAACTAATTCTTTAGGCAGAAAGACACCTGAGATCAAACAAATGCTAATTTGTAGCTAACCATTAAACAGCTAATTGGGTGATGGGAGCAAAAGAATATATATAGTGCAGATAGTGAAACCAAGATTATTTGAATGAAAAGGTATAATACCAAAATAATATAAAAGTAAATAAAAATGCACTTGATTTTTCAAAATAAACTAAAGCCTCAACATTTGGGAATCAAATTCTGGTGAATAGATCTTCTGTGGAAATTTGATTATTAAATCCTAAGATATGGGAAAGGGAACTGAAACCATTGTCAACTACATGGACTGTAGAGAGGAGTTTCCTTTTTTAACTAACTTTTATGGACTGCTGGAGAATGTAGTGAAATAGAAGTTATGCAGTAAAGTGGCAGTTGGGCAGAAGCAAGATGTAACAGAAAACCTTCACTTCCCCTCAGAGGTATCACTTTAAAAATAGATGGGTCAGAAGATGTAGGCAACAAAGCAGAAAAAGGGGTATATGAAAGCCCTAAGCATGATTTACAAGATGTTGTAAGATAGATGCTTGGCATCTTCAGCTCAAGTGGTCTCAGTGAGAGTTGAGGCTGGGTACCAACTTGCACTTGCAAGGCCAAACCAATGATGTAAAAGGCCACATAAATTTATTTGTTGCCTTAATGCAGACAGATAATTTAAATGGGAAAATACTACTTGAAAGTGCAACCTAATGCCTGCTCTGTAATAAAGTGAAGTATCTGTGTTGACTAGGCAAGAGACTGAGCTACTTAATCAAATACCTGTGGGAAGAGTTTTTAAGTATCAAAACCCTTTCCCCCACAGTGTTAGGGTTGTAATATTAGGCATTCAATAGTCAGGAGTTCCCAATGGGTAAGGCAGTAAGCTCCACCCAGCCCTATTGTTTTTAAGAGAAGATTACACAGATGGAGCAGAAGACAATATTTTACTAGACCAACATGTCTGTGTGGAACTGCCTGTCCCCAAGGTTCTGAGTGTCATTAGAGACAAGTTGCTTGTTCAATTCCTTTTGAACCTTCTACATCTGCTTTTGACCATTCTACATCATGGACTGCAACCCAGGGGGTTGAGCCAGGCTCCTTAGAGCTATTCCAACTCCAGCCTTTGTCCTCTGACACTATGTCTCTACTGAAAAGGGAGAGAATGGAGGGATAAAATTATAAAAAGAAGTCACTATCCCTCATATGACCTCTACTGGACTCCCATGAAATAAGCATCAATGCTTAAGAGGATGGGACTACCCTTTCTAATGCAGTTCTTCAATTTGCTTTTGTTTTATCTGTGGTGAATTTAGATAAGACAGATATTTAGAAAAGTCCCCAAGGAGTAGAAGAGATATTTTTGGAGAAGGACACTTGGAACTCACTTGAGTAGGTGAAAATTTTTTATGATTGTGCTGGCACATGTGATACAAATCTTTTTTTTTTCCTCTGAAGATTTCAACTTTTACAGATACTGTTGGTTTTGTGGGCCAGGCTATGCCAACCAAAGGAGTTCTCCAAGATGACTCTTCCAGCTCCCCTTGATATTGCTGGAAGAGTCATCTTTGACTTCAAGTGTGCGTGGTCTTACCCAGCAGTATGCAGTTGTGCACTCCTTGGGTGTAAGGGAATTTCCTAGCCCCATGGCAACACTACATTCTGAACAGTTGAGTTCAAATTGTGCAGAGCATTACAGAAAACCTGGTGGAAAAAGGGCCTGCCCAGGTGGTCGTGATGTGAAACGTACTCTGGTGAGAGGCATGCATCAGTTATCTCAGTGTATTTTGGATCAGAGTCTAAACAAGATGTTGAATGCCTTGAGATACCAATGACTTCAGCAATACTTAATGTTTTGACCAGCAGGATATTACTTTACCAAGACAGAGAGGCATAGTAGAAGACAATTTTACTCAGTAAAATATAAAGTGGAATAAAGGTAGGCAGACACTGCCAGAACTGGGAAGCCATACTTCATTAACTTATTCCATCTGTTTAACAGAATTTTGTACATTGGCAACCCCCTCCCCCTTCCTCCATTTTTATAACTCTACAATACCAGGGAAATATGTTGAC
>WEIU01007606.1:28796-60937 GCA_013389925.1 Aegithalos caudatus
AATATGTTGACATGAATATGACTCTGTTTCTTTTATTTATAAGAATAAACCTCTCTTCTTTTAGCTGCAGACTCATTATTGCAACAGTAAACAAGAAAAGAGGGATCAATTTTAAACTGATAAACAGTGAAAATTTTCACTGGGTAGAATAAGTTATGTTGAGATTACTTGCTGAGAACAGATCAAGAGAAAGCCAGGACTTATGTATACTGAGCTTTTCTAATGAAAATAAACTCACAAAGCCTTCTTTATTAGGTTTTTGTTTGTTTGTTTGTTTTTTTATAATAGCAAATTGGGTACTGTGGTATGCACATATACATATTGACAGTTAAATCCAAACTTGTTCTCCCCCATGCATGAATATGTAAACATGTACTAATCATTTTACATACAGAAACAGCTGAAAAGCCCAGAGAGAGTCTGGCTCCAGCAGAGCTTTTCCTGTTTACTTTGTTGTCTGTTGGATCATGAGCTTATTAAAATACAGCTGTAATTTGGTAAAACTCTCAAGTAGAATTTGAAGCAAGAATTTGCTTTGCACAAGTGCACAGTCCAATGATTAGTTTGCCATTGGGAAGAAAGAAATGCACATAAAACAATAAAACCAAACATATAATTGGGTTACATGAATATATTGCAGAACAGTCTGTTTTAGAAAAGATACCAAATTGGTAGATATAGAATTTCCAAACTAAATTATTTCTTTGGATACCCATCTCTTATAAAAAGAGAAGAATCATCCCTTTCTTTTTTCTCCACTTTACAAGCAAATAAGAACCAAAGCAGAATCCTCTTTAGGCCATGCTTTTTATTTACCATAGTCTTATTGCCAAAGGCAGAATTCACCTGAGAATAATACATATGCATGATGATGGACTTGTCATCCTTGCCTAGTGGGAAGGAAGGTTCTGGATAGGGGAACTAAAAGGGAAAAATTAAGCACCAGCTGAAAATTCTTTGAATTTTGAACTTCAGGTGATGCTGTACAGGATAGGACTTTGAGAGCATCCACTTTGGACATGAGAGGTGGGAAAAACTAGACAATCTAAAGTAGATCAAACCCATACTGGTGGGTCCATAGTCAAGTAAAAAAGCTTGTACTTGTGGGCAAGGTACTGATAGATGTAGAAGGCAGAAGCCTATTAAGCTTTGGAAAACTCTTTCTTGTATTCTCTAATGATTATGCTGCTGTCTGCTGACAGCGGAACATGAAAATTATATTGCTAGAGATGTGTGCAGGGACTCCTCAGTGGTAACTCTGTGCAGTTCATCAAGTAAAGCCTCCCTTCTTGCCATCCCCAAAGGCTGAAACAGAGTTACTTGAATGGGCTTTTATATAAACAGAACATAAAACACCCATCAGCGTGTATGCTACTGATATAATTTTAAGTGTTTTGCTTAAAAATACATAACTGTGAATATTGAACTCCTTAGACAACTCCTCTGAGGATGAATAAGGAAACTTCAAATTCATCTGTTCCAGATAACTTGAGATGTAAAGGATCTGTATATGTTACCTCTACCAGTTCCTCTTCATTCTGTAGAAACAAGATGAAATACTTCTAGCCATATTGAAGAAATGAAGCACTCAAGTCTCTAAAGGCCTCACAGGTGAATTTTATTTTGAAAGAGTATGAGAAAATTCTTCTCCATTTTCCAGGAGTCTTCATTCCTTAACAGTTGGAGACTTGTATTAACCTCACCTACCATCTTGACCTCAGTTGCAAGACAAATCCTGAAGCAAAGGAAAATAGAGATAGTGTCCCATTACTGCTACAGCTAATGGACCTTTTTTGTTTCCCTACATTGTAGGAGCTGGTGTATGTGCTTATCCTGTCCTTCAGGAAATGGGAATGATGTGATTGAGCTAAAGGGAAAGGATTTCTTGCTACTTCTCCTCTTTGGAACCTGCACATACCAGAAGCTGTGCACATACTATATCTGCCATGCTGCAGTGCCTCTAAGTCACGTTTGTTGTGATACATTATGTCATCAGTATTACAAAATTCCTGAACATTTTCTGGGGATATTAGATTTGCTCTCTCTGAAGTGAAGCTTATAAACTGCATCACCAGTTACTAGGAGAAGACATTTAGTACATTTGTGGCTGTAGGTTAAGAAAAATCTGTATATGTCTATGTTTTCTATTCAGTGAAGGAAGAATCACTTCTCCTTATCAAATCCAATGCGTCAGATACATATCTCTTTCCCTCTCAAATGATAATGACATAGTACAAATACTCTCTTATCATATAAAAAAGTGCCTGCCTCTCTTTTTCCTTGTAATGTTTCATCACCTGTTTCATTCACTTTAAATGCCTAGTGATTTCAAAATCACAACAGAATTTTGGTATTATTTGTGATGGGTTAGGCAGCACCAAAATGAGCAACTCCAATCTAGTGCATTAATTATTTTCTCTTCTAATAGAAATTTCAGCCTTGAGCTACTTGTGAGGCAGTAATGTGTCTTCATGACTTACTGATCATGCTGTTAGATTTTGTTACTGTTTTCAAGGTAGTTGAAACAGCAATCTATTTATGGCAAATCAGGTCAATGATATGTTGGAGACAAATAAAACTGTCTTACAAAGCATTAATAAAATACTTCTTCTCCAGTAACTAGTAGTAGCTATATCTCTTACAGTGAATATTCCTTGCTCTGAATGTCTAAATAAAACCCATGACTGTGCAGAGGAGCAGTTTTTGAATGCTGCATCAGTCTGGACTATTTATTCATTTGAAGTGTCTTGGTGGTCTACTGAAAAAGCATTTCCCTTTACTTTCATGCTATTTCATAATATAGCTATAAAAGAGTGTATTACAATATTCTTGCCACATAACTCTTTCCTGTAATGCAATGCATATGAAGTGCAGTCTGAAAAGATACCATGAAACAAGAACCCCTTTTTCCACGTGGCAAAACTTACTGTCACAGTGGGTTTAGTTGTTGAATTTTGAGTAGAAATGTTGTTACATATATCTGTCTCACAAAGGAGCAAGTTCTGTTATTCTTAGGCCTGGAACAAGTGAATGTGATATTTAGCAAAGGTGATTTTATATTTGTATGAACAGAAAACTTTTTCCTGATCACTTGATTCATGTAAAACAAAGATGTTCAGTATGGCATCTCAGCACTGTCTGGTCTTAGCATGAGGCCCTGGGAGGCATGTAAGAGAGCAAAGGGGAAAAGAGTTGGTCAAAGATGTATGATAAATTACAAACGGCATGTCTATGTGTCCAGAAGTTATTGCAAAGCTACACCCAATTCATGTAATGGTATTAGTATCTATTGATTTTTGAGACAGAGAGAATAACACAGGAATAGTGCATGGAAAATGAAGAAAAAACAAGACAAAAGATAACACATTTTAAAGCAGCCTTGCTTTTATAGAGGTGATGGAGGAAGAAAATGAAAGATGCCAAATCTACCCTTAAATGCAATAGAATTGACTCTCTTTTCTTTCTCACACATACATTGTATGTAGCAAATACCATACCAAGCCTCCTTTCCCCCTCTTTTGAATCCCAAACAGGGTTTCCCACTGATAGACTCCAGACTCTGTAGAAAGTAAGAGGCAGAGAAGCCCTATCAAGCCCTAACACTAGCGTGCTGTAAAGCAAGAACACTGCCTTGCTGGTATGTCATTTTCCTGTGGGCTGCATTCACTGAAGAAGGGGGTAGGATACATATGATAGGTGTTTGAAATGCAAACATGGCACACATTGGATTCCTACATTGTCCACCTGGGTCTGAAAGATTTGGGAAATTTGGGTGGCATGTGTATACTTGTACTTCCACAAACAGATCCGGAATGAATCTGCCTGTGTTGTCCATAGTGGTTTTTGCCAAGACCCTCAGCTGAAATCCAGTTCAGAAATATTGCCTGCCTGTAAAGGAAGCACTACCCCAGTTGATAGCCACTGGCTCAGCAAAAACAGTTCACTGTTCATTTCAAAATAAGAATTTCCCAGAACTGTGTACCTCTGTCTGTAATACAGCTGATTTTTCTACCACTGACATAATTTACTGTCCTTTACTTCTTTTACTTATTATCCTCTGCAGTGTCAGACCATAGTCCTATAGTTTGTCAAACGTTTACATTTTCCACTGTATTTACCTTCTTCTTATATGAGCAACGATCTGTTTGGTTTGGGTCCCCAAAGGCTATGGCTGATGATGCTTGTGTGTCATTCAGTAAGTCTTCCTCCCTTGCTGAAAACACTCTTCTCTTCATGCTCATAGAAATGCATATATATTTCATAAATAGTCAAGCACAATTAATTCTGAGTTGCATATGGGGCTTCATTTCTCAGGTTATTGTTTTGTTTAGAAATATCTTCAACAGGGATTTCATTTGATACTTTGGGTTTTTTTTCATACTTTTCCTCTCAGTCTTATACTATCAGTTTCCTCTTTCAGATGGTAATTTAAACTTAAAAAAATATGGAGTAGCATGCACCAAATAACAATACATTTCTATATCACAGCTCTGCATACCTGGTAGTCTTCGTACTTAATTACAGTTAATATATTTTCTGTTAGAAATCATGCCCAAGTGATACTTTAATGAAAAAGATTCTCTTGCATCTGCTGTAAACAAAGTGGTCCCAATAATAAATCATTGAGATGACCTCACACGTTAGCTAAACGTTTATCTTTTTTTCCCCACTTAGACTGTCATGAAGGAGAAGAATAAGAACACGGTAAGTTGTAGAACATGGCAGAGGACAACAGATACAAGCAGTTTAGTTATGTTTTCCTACAGTTCTTCTTTCTGCTGCACTTCTATGAGAGTAGTTCAATCTCAAGCAGAGAAAAAAGTGATTTTGTCAGCTCCTGTGGACCAAATTCCAGCCTCAAGCCAACTTGTGCCTCTTTGAGCTGGGGCTCATGTGGTCTGAATCAAGGATGGCAAAAGCAGCAGCCTCCTCTTCCTGTTTCTGAGCAAAAGATGAATGGATGTGGTACCAGATGAAAGGCAATGCTGAATCTAATGGGATTAGTTTATGGGGAAAGCTCCACCCAAAAGAATTTTATTTGTCTCCCAGCTACAAATGAAATTCATTTGTTTTGCACTTCCTGACAGATTCAAATGTGTCAAAACATTAGGGTCACGAAGGTGGGTGGTTTGCATTGACAACTGTGGTTTTTTGTGGCACACTGGTTTAAATCAGCAGATTTCAAACAGATTTTGCATTGAAGTTTAGGACAGACTTGAACCCAGTTTTCATGGAGAGAGTTGTGGTGTGCGAACAGATTTATATGGCTGGTCAGTAGCTGGAAGCAAAGCCATTAATGTTTGAACATCTCTGGATGCTATCTGGGAAACTGAAAATGCAATTAAGTATTTAGAGAGACATTTAAGGGACAAAAATCAAATCAAATATAAAATAATGGCTTTGGGAATTCAGTGATACAGGGGAAGAAGACTGAAGAAATGTTTGAGGAGAAAGCTGCAGTTGAATGGGTAAATACTGTTTAGAGAACATGAGAATTAAACTGAATAAAGTTGAGATCAGCCAGACAACTCCAAGCCCTTCATCTTTAAAGCAGTTATAGGTTAAGGGTGCAAGCACCAGGCATTTTTCCTGTATCAACAAGAGATGCAGTCATTTAAATCTGGCAGAGGTAAAGATGTGCTAATTAGATGCATGCCTTCCATCAGCTGAAGTGTGTGAGCTTGATCTCAACAGCTCTTTGTAATTTTTCAGATGAGAATCATACATTCTGTTGCAAAGGCCAGCTGCCAGAATGATGGCGCTTCTTAGGGAAAACATTAGGACATTTAAATAAACTATCTGTGAAAATTATAACACGATTTATAAGGACAAGAAGTAAAACTGGATATATTGTTGGTATTTGCACATCAAATGCAAACTGGACATTTGGTAGGTATCATGGGATTTCTAGCATAATGATAAACTACAAGATGAAAGAGAAACACAAGACTGATGGTTGAGTTGAACACACCTATTCATAATTGATGTTTGTATAATGGCTAGTGGCAAGGAACAATATATATTTATTTTGCTTATTTGTGTTTGAGTGTGCATCTAACTACAGCTTGTTTTGATGACAAATACTTCTAAAAGCTGTTGTATTTTACCTCTGAGTTTTAGGTTCCAATAAGGTGCAAAAAACTAGATCTTTAAGGGCAACTTATACACTTTTTCTCTGGGGATATTAATTATCCAGATTTGTGATGTATATAATTTATAAAAGCACATATCTATGTGCTTTTATATGAAATGCTTTAACTACATTGTTCATGGAAATTTATATTTATCATGTACAATTAGTACCTAAGTTCTTGGATGCTATGCTTCTGTTTTTGATATTGAAAACATTTAGTTTAAGGAAAACTTCTCCTATAATACAACTGATGAACTCATTGCAGCAACTTTACTTAGTCTCCATGATGTTTATAAATGTATTTACACTATGGGTCTTTTTTTTTTATATTGGGATGTTATGGTACATTACATTCAGCTATCTAGGTCAAATCATATTAGTTATTTATATTTAATAGGTTTAAAAAGAGTTTGAGCATTTGGTGTGTACATTTTTCCTGAGGTAACAAGCTGAATGGCAGTGCAGATACCGGGTGGGTCTGTTGGTTGTCATGGCGCTTGGTGCAAAGGAGCAGAGCTATCTCACCCCCATGCTGAGGGAATTAAAAATGAAAATGAGAAAGGTTAGGTAATGTAATGTTGATTTTTCTTGTGATTTCTACTTCCTCTGAGAAAAACAAATGCACTATTTTTAATGAGAAAAATATATCTCTCAGATACTCTTGGTATTTAGAGATGTCAGCATATTGTGTGACACTTTATTTCTAGTTTGACCGCATTTCTGTTTATAAACCATCACTAGAGGTTTAAAAAGGAAGGAGATGATGCTCCAGGTGATATGTGCACACTGCCTATAGTGATACGCTAGAAACTAGACAGATGCAACTCAGATATGTAAATAAGATTACTTCTGTACTCTCTGGTGTTTTACTCTTTGTCTGTCTGACCCCCTTCTGTGACTTCCCTCACACCAGCACAATCACGCAAAGCATCTCCAGTAGCTGCTCCAACGCTGCAGCTGCTGTGGTGTGGTGTGTGTATGTGGGGAGCTCCAGCCCCCTCACCTGCCTGCTGCTGCTCAGCCCTGGGTGCAGCTCTAACCAGACACTGCACTCTGCACACCGTTGTTTTCCTGCCCCTTATTTATGAAGTGCTATTAAAGGAACCTCAAATGATATTCACTAACTTCTAGTCATCCCTCAAGACACACTCATGGGTGTCATCCAGGGAAAAAGAGTTTTGGGCTTATATCTCCAGTGGTTCGGGGTGGGGAAACGTGGAGATCGGCTGTTTGCAGGTCACACATCCCGCGGAGGCTTTTGTCAGCATGAAAGCCTTTTTTTTTTAATCAGCTGAGGACCAGTTGCCAAAGAGTAGGTATAACCTAAGCATAGATGTCATGCTGGAAGACTCCCAGATAGAAATCAGATACCAGTCCAGAAGGACTTTCAACCTCCACAAATTTTCTGTCTGCTGGCCCTGGTTTTATTTTTTAATATCTGCTGTCCAAAACACCAGTTCTCCCAAATATGTAGGGATTGTTGTCTTGGTCAGGTCACAGAACAAGTAGAGAAGAAGAAGGCTAATCTGGGAATGGTCAAACTTTTAAAGATCTTCATATGGCCAAAAGGTGATACGGCTTCATATCACCTGCACCTTTCCCACTCTGTGCCCAGCACCTCATCCCCAGTGGGTACCATCCTGGTCACTATACTCTGGATATTTAGTAGCCTGTGTACAGTGGATTAGGGTCAAATAATATGAAACAGTAACCTTGGTGGTTTGTCTACAATACTTTCATAGCCCAAATCTGCTCTGCAGTAGAATAGTATAAAAATGTTCAGTGTTAACAAGTATTCAACTCATCTCCAGATTACCAGAAACATGATCCTACAGGGTTTCCTTTTCTCCAGGTACATTTGCAAATATGTATTTACATTTACTGGATAGAAGTCAGTGACAAGAAAAATCTGAAATGAAATTGTGAAATGTGCTGTTTGGAACAGTCAGCATCTTAGGGGAAACAGAATAAGCAGAGAGCAATATATCCACAATGCTGACAAGCCAGACTGCAGAAGGATGACAATCTATATTCATTAAAGATATTTACTAATTTTCTAAAAAATAAATGTAAAATATAATTCAGGAAATATGAATGTTATTATTGATTAATCTTTTGAGGGGAAATTTTTCTCAATAAAGGAAGTCATATTTTCTACTCACTCTTTTATTCTTGTGTTTTCATTAAGCAATTTAATATGTCTGAATCTTACTTTATGTTGTATTTCCTCTTTATTACTTTATATTACATCTCTGTGTTCAGAGATTGAATGATATAGTGCCTGGCTAGAAAGAAAGTATGCCTTCTGTTCAAACATATAATAATTTCAGACCAACTTTATGCTTTTTATTGGGGAAAAAGTTATTAAAAAGCCCATAAGGTGTGTTTGTTTTCTTTTTGATCAGAAACTTTGGTACTCAGGTTTTTGTATTTCCTATTCAGAAATAAAAAGGGGCTCTGTCTGTTCTGTAAAGGCCCTCTGTTGTGCTCTTAAAGTCAATAGGAAATCTGCCCCTAACTTTGATGGGAATGCTACCACATCCTTTATTTATCGCAGAAGGCAGTACTCATCTTGATGTAATGGAAAAGATGTGCATTTCAAATATCGGGCAGTCATTCTTGCTCGGTTTTTCTAACTGGTCAAAACGCATGTAGCAGTGCTTCCTCAAGACAAATTAAAAAAAAAAAAACCAAAAAACAAAATAGCCATATGCTCTGAGAAAATGTTCTTTAAGCCAGCCCGAGACAAATAAAATCTTCAAAGAAAAATCCTTCTTGCTTAAGACTCTTCTCTGCTGGATTGTGCACAGTAGTGGCAGAATAGTTGTAAATGTGTCTTGCTTGTGTCATTCTGCCACAAGAAATGTGTGTGTTTCCTCAGACATTTCCAATAGCTTGATCATCCATATTATTGAATCAGTACAGGACAAACCTTAGGGTCAAAAGAGATGACTTTCCACTGAATTCTTTGGGATTCTGCCTGGAACAGACCGTAAAAAATAATAGAAGATTTGCTTCTGGGAGATGTCCTTTCATAGGAAATGGAGTTTCTGGAGACTGGGGCTACTTCATATTTCAAATTAACTTATATCATTGAAAGTACAATAAAAAACTTGGTCTTTTGATTTTTTTTTACTCTAATCTATTGAAAATAGAGGTATTTTTATGTTAGAAACCTAGCTATCATCATATCAGGAAGAACCCAGCAAGAATAAAGACATATGTGGTGGTACCTAGCAGTGATAAAAAGCCTGCAAATACTGATGTGCCGCAGTAGAGTTCCAAGAAAAGCTGTAGCATGGGAACTAATTATCAGTCTTCTGTGGTATCTTCAGAACACCTATGGGAGGTTCTAAACACAGTATAAGTACATGAATGAAAGGTTGTACATACTGGCATGCAGTGAACGGAGACAGGAGCTGAACATTTAGCATAGAATTCAATCACAAATTTGCTGAATTTCAACAGGAATTGAATTTGTGTCTTTAAAACTAAGCTTATATGACTATTGCAGAGGGTGTCACCTTATAAAACAGTCTGTATAAAAAAGTACAATGCCCTGTTAAAAATATGTAGTAATAGTTTGGAAACCCAGGGATATTCCCTCATCTACAATCATGGTCCTTCACTGAAAGAGGCAGTCTAGTCAAATTTGTGGGTTTTCATGTTAAACACATATTTTATGGAGTTAAGCATACTTTTTATTTCCGTAAAACAAATGAGATTATCAAGGAACAGAAAAATCTGGATCTAGTACTAATTAAAAAAAAAAANGATTTGGATTGAAAAGGAAGTTCATGCTTCTTCTGACCTCTGTTCCAGGAAGAACTCAAGAAAGTTGTTTTGCAAATTCAATCATTTGCTTGTCTATGAGTGGAGAATAAAATCGCACTTCAGTTCAGTAAAGCAGCTAAGCCTGTACTGGAGTCCTGTTTAGAATTTGTGAGGTATCATTGCTGTAATTGAACAAAACCAATGAAGTTACATAAACCATTACCTTCAACCAAACATCATCTAATTTAAAGTGTTTAACAAATAACATTCCCAAAAATACGTATGTACTTCTGCTTGGAAGAAGTGTTTTTTTTCCATTTGTTGCTATCACAAACTGGAAAATTGTGAAACAGATGACCTTTGAGCTATGCAATCACCTACCAAAACCCAGTCCCTAGTAGTTACTCTGCGTTCCACAAAGAGATGGTAGGTCCTGCAGGAGACCTGAGTTTCACCTTGGTTTCTCATTTGTGTGTGAGTGCTTTTGCATGTGGTTGATAACCTCTCCTGGTACTCATTGCCATAGTTTGATTAAATTCACATCAGCTGAAGATTTACCCCTTCATGCTTTTGCAGTACTGCTGTCTTGCTTTGTACTCCAGAGGGGTCATACCATGTATACTGAGGCTCTTCATTTTCAGAGGACAGATTGTGGCAAAAGTGCTGAGGTGACTGGACAGTGCCCTGGCAGTGCCCCTGCCCGCCTTCCCACAGACAACGGCTGCAGCCTTGAGCGTGTGATGTAGCATCCCATCCTTGAGATAGTAGCAGTGACATTCTCTCTTTCCCTCCCAGATAAGTTTGTTGGTGTCCCAAGGTGTTCCAGTAGCAGTACAGGAGCTGGAGCCGGAGCAAGGGGCTGGATGTGGATTTTGGCTGGGGCAGTTGGGTGCTCTGCTGGGCAGCCCAGTGTCTGCCTGGAGCTATTGCTGTATGATGATTTGGACTGTGCTATTCTGCTGGTGGAGAGTTTAATAGTGGGGATATGAGGGAGAGCAGTCCCTGGGCTGTTGTATTTGGCAGTTGAGGCAGGACAGAGTAGGGCAGTTTTCCTGGTCTTAGAAACAGTCCAATTGTGGCAAGAGATCATTTGCATTGTAGAAAATAATGTGCGTGTAATTTAGATAAACACATTTGTTCGGGTTCTTATGGTGAAGGAGCCAAATTCTTCCATTTGCTCCTAAATGAAACTCACAGATACTGGGAATTGTCCAATATTTTTGCTCCTTGCTTACTGCCAGAAGAGAGAGAGCTTCTGTCATCAAATGCTTGAGACATTGCACTACTTGTGGCTGCTGCTGTGCCCTGCAGCAAGGTCTCATCCTTCACAGGTCCCCTGGGAGCAGACACCTCATGTTGTCCCTGTCCCGTGCCACCTGGCAGCCTGTGTGACCACTGTCATACAAAGCAAGTGAATTTGGAAACATGTGTGTAAATGCCTTCCTGATGGCTTAGCCCAGTAATTGATATTGCAAAACTTCTGAGAGGTCCCAGAGCACAGATTAGGAACAAGTACCTGCTTCTGTGTGAGCAGTTTTGCCGTTTTGCCTTGCTGGTAATGGCCTGTGCCAGAGGGTTGGTGTTTTACCGGTGGTTAAAGCTCAGTTGTGGAAACTCATTTAATTTCCTTGAGAGGAAAGCAAAAAGCATGAGAATGCAGTAGGTCGGGCAAGAGAACTCCCCAAGCAGGGAAAGAATTGTGTTCTGCACTATTCATTCAACAGCCTTTCTCTTTATTATTTTCACAGTTAAATAAAATTATTTTTGAAGAAAACACCAAGGGGCAAGTGGGAGCTGGACAGTTTAGGAATGCTTACAAGCATGCTAGAAAAATCACTTGTTTACTTAGAGAAATGGAAATAACCACACCAACCAAGATGCTATAATCCATACTAGGATAAAAATACATGTAAAGCTCTACTTTCCCAGGTAATAAGATGACAATGACATTACAGGGCAACCTTGTCACAGATAAACTGATAAGTAAATGACAATCCATACTGGTAAATGCTATTCTTGACATGAGATTATTTCAATACAATCCAAGTGAAATCCAAGTATTTAGACAAGGAAGGTGAAGCACAGATTGTTGAGTGATGTGCTCAAGGTCATTGAGGAAATATTGTCAAAACTGGCAGTCAAATTTAGGGAGCCAAATCCTTCTTAATAATTTCAGCTACTCATGGCTAAGAAGCTATAGGTTTCCTTGAAGCTAGTTACAACAGATTTGAAGATTTTGGTTTAAAAAAACAATGCCGAGACCAGCTGGCTTCAGACAATTCCTTGTGTTTAATTGTCAGTTCATTTAACCCTTTCTTACACCTCTTTTATGAACCTCAGTTCAATTTGTAAGGAATAAAATGCCTTTCCAAATAGAAAATATCAGTGTCTTATTTGGAAAATGAGGATACAAGGTGTCGATGTTTCTGAAAAATATTGAGAATTGTTTTGACATTTCTGACATTCCTTCTTCATTTTTTTGTGTCTAAAATAGTCTGTAAGAGTTGATTTGACTTGACAAATATTCTGACTCCTTAGAAGATCAGTTTATGTCAAATTTACTCTTTAGTGATGTTATTTCCTGCAGATCTATGGCTCAGCCTTATTTAACATAGTTAACAGAAGTTAACTAAAAGGCAACACAAGTTAACTATTGTACTTTCATTAAATATGTCTGTCTTAAGGCCTTAGATCCTGGGAGCAAGTGTCTGTGCAAGCGAACCTGTTTTCATTAACAAAAGCAGAATGATTTTTTAGGTCTTAGGAATGAAGGAAACACTTAAAAATGGGATGAAGTGCATTTGAATCTATGATCTCTAAAGAGCAAAATGCAGAGATCTCATGTTGTGACTATTTTAAAGGCTTGCCATTTTTAGATAGAAAATTAATTTCTAGAAGTCATGAAAAAGTTTTATGAAGCTGGGGTTTGTCATCATACAATTGGAGGGCTGAGCTGGACTTTGACTGAGGTAACAAATCAGCAAAAAAAAAAAGGAAAGGAATGCCACACTCATCAAAAAAAAAAAAAAANAAAAAAAAAGGAGATTTTCACTGTCTTGGTGGACTCTGGATCAGTACCCTGGAAGGTTTTATGTGTGAGCTTATGTTATGCATAAAAGAGGCCCTAATAATTTTCCCTGTAAGTTTTTAACCAGCTCCAGAGGAATGCTGAGTTGACTTCCTCAAATGGTATGTTTTTACCAGCAAGTATCTCCCTCATACCTCATTGTGCCCTGGGTGTTCAGTCCTGCAAGCCATGGAATGCACATCATGTGAGAAAGAGTGTACCTGATACATGAAATTATTCCTAGCAGCTATTATATTAGTATATTTGGTATGGTCTTTATTGTGTCTTCTAGAAATAATTTTTGTGGATGCTTTACTGACTTATATTGTGTAATACAGTTTTCCAGGAGTAACTGAATATGAATTTAAGCACACATATGTGCACACCACCTTTCCTTTTCTTATGAGATTGTTACTGTTATTATTTTATGGTGGTTTCTTATAAGCTCCCCCAGGCACACTAGCTTATTAATTTTATTTCTGTAGTCCTATGTTCTTAATTTTATGATTTTTGGCTCTTATTTAAAAAGATACTTAAGCAAAATTTTTAGTGAAGTTTCTGCAGAAATATACTGAATGAGTGTAATTTTTAGTGAAAGGAAAAAAGATAGGAAAAATGAGACTCTTACAATTCTGTGTCTCTGTGCCTTACAAAAAACTCAACTGTGTATAAAAATAACCTTATTTTTTTAGGGACACCACAGCAGTATAGGTTAGAGCTGCCTGGATGCTGCAATGTAAGAACTTGGAAGAAATTTGATTACACTCATCTTGCATTTTACAATATCTGCTGGCCTCTTAAACTGTGGCTTGTCAATTACATTGGATTTGTTAATGTCTGGGTTTGGGGCTAAGTAATGTGTAATGCAATATTAATGTAACAAGCTGTTATTATTCATTATCTATTTGTATCTTCTCTCATTAAATTTTATCATCTAATCAAGAAGGACAAATGTCTGACTATTGATCTAAGGTAAGAATCACCCAGTGTAAATGTCAAATATTCAAAGTAAACGATCCAGGCAAACCACCTCCTGTTTGTCTACACTGTTTGTGGCAATTTATGAACAAAAACATCAGTAGAAATAAGACCTGGTTCATAACCAAGGAAATAGGCTTAATGCATCAGATACTTTACCTGTAATTAAAATTGAGTTCAAAGGGACCCATAAGGATCATCAAGTCTGATTCAGTGCTCTTTGCAGGACTGCCTAAAATTAGAACATATAATCATTTCTGCAGGAGACAAGATTTTGGGGACTATTAGAAGATATGTAGCTGTGGAATGCATTATTTGACTAGAAGGGCCTTCTCCATGCCTCAGAGGGACCAGATTAATCTGTAAGCTCTGCAGTAAGAACAAATCCCTTTGAGCATACTGAACAGCAAATTCACCCCAAGGGAAGCTCACATCCTTCACAGTCACGACCAATCTCCAGTTAGTAACTGCTGAGATCCATCCTTTACATCTACTTAGCTAAAGTCTGGAAACTCATTAGAAAAAAACTTCCATGAGGATGTCACTCCATGTCTTTCTGGTGTATCAAGAGAAAAATAGTGCACTAAACATTAGGATCTAAATCTACCCCAAGCACTGACTTTAAAGATATATAATTTATTAGAACAGTAGAAAACTTATTGCAATCTGAGTAGGGAATAAAATGAAGCAGCATTGTGATTTTCATGGCCATTCTAGTCTGGGATTTCTAAATAGAAAGTGCTATTCCATTTTCTTTCATTAGCAGGGTGACATTACATAGCAGAGTAAAGGAAACTCCATCCGCAATGCAGAACACCTGCCCTACACCCTTCATGTGAGACATGGCAGCCAACAAGATCTTGTTCTGTGGAAGAATATAGGTTCCTAAAGAGCACTTAAAGGACAGTTATTTTGCATTCCCCTGGCCACAGTGCAGAGGAAGTGACAGAACAAGTGTAGCGTGCTTCACCGCATGTATGGCCAGTTGTTACTGTCACCTGCAGTTCTGCTGCTTCTCTGCCATTACTTCTCAATCTCCTCATAACTAAGATATTGCTCTTCAAGACCGTTTATTCTTGTAGGAAGGTTGTCTAAATGAGGACAAGCACACAGTTTATATGCTAGCACACAGTTATGAACTTCAGCAGAAGTTCAGCTGTAGCAATCTGCACTGGACACAAGACTTCATTGTTTGTTCTCCTATTAATTCTTTAAATCATGTCAATTCTTATATTCAAGTGTCAAATTTAATAACCTTTGAAAATTAGGCAAATTATAAAGTAAATTTATACAATTAAAAGATAGAGATATTTGTAGGTAAGGCTTCAAATCAGGTTCAGGTATGTAAATTGAATTTCTAACTCTGTAATGGGTTTTCTATGTAATTTGAGGCTTTGGTTTCACATTTGTAAAGCGAATACATTTGTCTCATCCATTTTGATTGTAAATTCTTTGAGATTATATCCAGCACATTTCCAGTTTTCTTCTGAAACTCTTTGGAGCAGTGCAAATGAATAAATCTGATTCTTTGGGAATGCCCAAAAACTCTTGAAGTGAATTGAACAAGGTGGGTTTTTTCTTTTTGTTGGTTTTTTGTTTTGTTTTGTTTTGTTTTTGTTTTTTTTTTTTGTGGTGGTGGGGGTCAGAAACCAGAAGGAGCTGTTGAATCAAGTTTCTGTGTTGCAGACAGAGCCTTGAATTCTAAAATCTTCCAGACTCACTGGTCATGTGCCACTTTTCCCCTGTCCTTCTTAGTCAGTATTGAAAACAAGCACTATACTCTTAAGTAATTTCTTAATTGGCCTTGTTTTCTGGGGTTGGCCTTGGGGATTGGGGTTTGGATGGGACATAACCTTTTTAAAATGGTAGATTTTCAGAGCAGTTTTCAAAATGTCACAAGTTCTCCATGACTTTTCCGATCCTATTACTTATACTTTTTTGTTAGAATAAAATTCAGAACACACCAAACCCTTCTGTGACTGCAGTAAGTAACATAGAGGAACTGGTACCTGTATTGTGAAGAGGTGGAGAGTTGGGGCAATGTTTATTGTTTGCTGTGGCAGGAAAATTACAAGTATTTTAATTTTATTTTTTCTTAACAAGTTCTGAGAGAATAAAACACAACTTGATTTTGTAGAAGTGCCCCAAAAATGACTGTTTAGCTGGTCTAGCATCTGTCTCAGTCCAACAATGGATGAGAATGCTTTGAAGAAAGTGAAGCATCATGCATGTGCAGCCTGGGAGCTGCCTTCCATTAGTTTCCATCTCCAGAGGTGTGTGGGCTTCTAGAAAGTGTTAGGTGCCAGTTGTGATTTCTACCTTCACTAACTACAATTTGAGAGACTACATCCATGGGAGACAAGATGTCCCTTGCCAAGACAGATCAGATTTCAATTTTTTACCTAAATTGCCATAGTCTTAGGCCTAAGCAACCCAAGGACTGGAATTTTTGATCAGAAGAGCAGCAGTGGAGCTCACTGCAGGTGCAAACATGGACAATCAACTTTTGATTATCTGTCTGAAGACTGAGTTGTGAATTAGACACTTACACCTGCCACTTCATTTTTATTATATTTACTGTGCCATTTTTCATATCAGCTTTTTCAAAATTAAATATATTTATTCTTGCAACCTAATATTCATCTCTTTTGTGTTATCAACCTAATATGCATCTCTTTATCTGGATTATTCTGTCTCCAGCCTTCCCCATTGCCCTGGCAGTTGAGAGTTAATTATATAAAAGATAGTGAAAAAAGGAAATGCATAATCAGTACAAGATTATGAGTGTACAAAATGAGCATTATGTTGGTCCATAAGAATGTAATTCTTGTGCTGTTACAGCACTTAAAACTGAAGTTATCTTGTAGTGTTTCTTAAATTATAAGCTTATAGCAGAGAAGTTGTTTTGCAGAGATAGCATCTTCAGTAGTTAAGGCAAAGGCTGAGAATAGGCACACTAAAGCCAGGCCCCTGCTCTGTCATGAGCTGGGCAGAGCACAGAATGTGCAAGAGATGTATGTGTGAACAGTATATGCTGAAAGGCTCTTGGTTTCCAGGCATCATACCTGGACACTTGAGGCAGCTTGTGGGATGCCACAGGCACCTGCCTCAGTACAGCACAATCATCAGCATCATCTCTGTGTATAAAACTTGTGCTTTTTCAAGGAGTATTTTTGCTGAGATCTTCTTTCCTTCTATGGAGACAATTTATCATATTATCCCTTGTGGAGGGTGTTATTATCCTTGATTAAGTGCTGTTCTCAAAGCGCAGAGTGGCGCTTGGCTGTCCATGCCCTGGGACTGGTCCTTCCTGCCTGGTCCTTAAATCCCTGCAGAACATGATCTATCTCCATCCATCTGTTGTCTCCTGAATGGTATCTAAAGAAGGCCTGTGTCTTTCTGTGCCATGCCTAGCACAGGAATTTCTTGTTCAAGACTGCTTGTTCTGTGGTAGTGAGTGTTGGTAGCAGTAATCATATGATAATACAGCTCTAGAAACATGGGATAAAAAACAACTTCCCCTCCTTTTGCACTTTTCTTCTCTATTAATCTGAGCTACAAATGCAGTTAGATGAATGAGTTATCGTCCCTTGGTGTTTGATTTTTTGTTCATGCCTTTCTGATGAAAAGAAATTTTTCGTTAACTAAGAGTGCTGTCAAATTTTAGAACATGTTCTATTTTGGAATATTTTTGTCTCTTGTTTGTAATTCCCTATGTTTCATATCTCAATTAACTGTCTTGCAGACCCAGCATTGTTAATTCACACCAATATATTGCTTCTCTTATTTCTTCACTGATTAGCTAATGTAGCTTAATTTCAGTGAGGGGTATGCATGTTAAATGGCCTGCTGCAATCAAAATGCTTTTTAGTTTTGAAGTTTCTTTAATGCTGTTACAAATGTCTTCTTTGTGATAACATGTATTCATACTACTGAAAATCCTTTCCTGTAGATCATTTCATTTGTGCAAATGGCAAAAATATAAGTATAAATGAATTGTGGAACACTGCTGTTTGTCATGAGTTGTGAAAGCCAGAAAATTTACTTGTTACAGCCATAAAAAGAGAATTCACTGGAGAACTGGATGGCTTGGGAGATGGATAATAGGTAATGGAGAACACAGGATTTCACAACCAGGACATCTGCACAAGTCCAATCCAAAGTCCAGCAAACATTATATCTCTCCCACAGCAATCCACAAAAGCAAACAAAATAGCAGGATGTGCAAGAAATGGAATATAAAATAATCTGGACAAACAATGTGACCATCTGCCCAGAAAAAAAATCCCAACAAAAAATTACCAATAACAGCAACGTATCTGAAAAACCACCTTCTTGGTGCAGGCTAGAAGTTACTTTCCATGCCTGCTTCCTCTTACACAGACACCTTATATATGAGCTATGGTTACTCTGGCACTGTGGTGCAGAGACCTGACTGTAAGAGTCATGACCTGTCTTCAAAAGGGCTGGTTACATCTGTGGTGTTGTAAGCAGAAAAAAAAGAGCTCCTTCTTGGGTGCAGATATGGGTGTACAAACACCTGTTTCCCTGGGCAAATAGAGCTACATCTGTGGGAGAGGGATGCAGGGGGTCTGTGCTGTAGGACAAGGGCACAGACAGGGCTGTGCATCTTCCCTTCCCCCAAGCCTTACTCATCCCTGTCTCCAGACACCACAATGATTAAAGAGCAATAACAGCATCTGTGTCCACACTCCTCACTTCCAGCCAGCATCTGGTCCCAAAGGTCTTGTACATTTTTCCCTTGGGCCCATCCTTCAGTGCTTTCTCAATCTGCTCGCTCTTTGCTGTTTTTCCTCTTCTTCTCCTTGGACTTCTTTTTCAGATCTCTTTCTGTATTATCCTTTAGAAAATGAAAAGATAACAGATTACTCCAGACTATATGCTTTGGCTGGTGGCATAGGAAAATTGAAAAGTACTGGTTTTCTCTGAGCATACTGGTCTGTACTTCAGCTTGGCAAACTGTTTAATGCCACTGTGCTCTTTCTGTCTGCCTCTGTCAATAGTGGATTGAATCTAATAATAATTTAATAAAGTATTTTATGGGCAGTTTTATATTAGAATGAGGTGGACACTTAGAATTGTAGCTGTTAAATGAGCCTGTGGTTTCTTAATCATGCTTAAACCACTGCTCATATTCATCTTTGTCCTTTTCCTTCCATTTGCTTCTGTTCTCTGAACATCTGGAAGTTCCTCTGAAGGAAAAAAAATAAGTTTATTGCTTAATCTGTTTTCAAGTAATATTTGACTTTATGCATTTTTATGTCAGTGAGATCCAAGTAAAATGCATTCCTATAAAAAGGAGCAGAATAGCACCAGATAGTTCCTAGTGTGATATGTTAGGGACTAATGTGTTTTGTTTTGCATTGCATCTTGATAGAGGGCTCTGGCTTTTCTCTTACTTTTGGTTCATGATTTTTACCTTTCACTATTCAAGAAGTAGGGTAAGTTTAGAGGGATTATGCTTCTCCTGAGATAGTTTTTAGGGGCTTTTTATTTTCAATGTGTGCAGGAAGATCAAGGTCACAATGTACGTCCAAGTCTTCCATTATTACGGTGAAAGCCCTTGAAAGTTTACTTGAACATTTGGTTGTTTTTGAGAGCTGGTCAAGAGAAAATTCCTTGGTAGGAATCTGCAGTCTGTAGACTGGTGTCCAGTATTTTGGAATGCAAGTTAAGTAGTTGCCACTAGATGACAGTGTAATCTACTGATACGGTACCTAAATCAGCATTTCAATACATTATAATATTGAACTTGTTCTTCACACGAGCAGTTGATTAGACTTTTTTCACTGGATCCAGTCCAAACCCACTGGAATTCAGAAAAATGTGAAATTATCTGCTTTTTTTTTCCACCCTAAATGCTATTAGCTGTAAGAGCAAAAATATTATCCATGCGTCCTGGGCAAGTGCTAGAGGACAAGACTTGCAAGAAAAAGAAATTCCTAATTACTTAGATGTAATTAATTTCTGAGTCTCTCCCTGAGCTCCTGTTAATGCTGCCTGGCATCTCTAGTAGTTATTTTCACTGTATGTTGTCCTCCTGGCTTGATGGTGCTTTTCTCAGAAGCTTTTCTCAGTCTGAAGGAGAGGAAGAAGTGGTGAATCAGGTCCCTTTTAACTAGCTGCAGTACAGATAAGATTCATACCGAGGAAACACTGGCAAACTGGTGTAAAAAGAGACTGAAAGTACATTACTGTTCTTAACCTAACCTGAGTCATGATTACATTCTCTCTTGTTCTTATTTAATGACTTGTTTCTGGAAGAGTTTTAAAAAAAAGTGTTTCATATGAAGTTGGACTTCATGGATAAACAGAAGCAATGATTATCCTTGTATTCACCTCATTTGTTTCTCTGCCTTGTGCTCTTCAAGAATATTAGATAATATTAAAAAAGCAGATAAGTCAAGAAATCTTTTTTGCACTCTTTTAATATGTATGTTTACCTTTCTCACTTGCAGCTTTGGAATTACATTGTTTTTTCCAAAACGTATTGAGCTGAGACATAATGCAATGAATATGGGTTTACTTGTGTGACAGAAGCAGCCTTGCTGTTACAGATGTGGTTGGGACAAGCACCTGCGGGTTAGTTTGCCTTCTGCTACACAAGTTTACAGAAAGCATTACTTCAAAAGCCAATGGACTTTTAGGGTTTACTTAATTACTGCATCTTTGTATGTAGCTGACATTTGTTTCTAGGCTGCTCAGCGCTGTGAAAAAATGAATTGCTCTATCACAAGTCAGCTGTCACACAGGTTTTCATGGTATCATAAACAGCAACAAAGTATGCAACCACCCAAATAACACAAAATAAACCAAAGATTTTTTTTTCCACTTTATAATTTCAGGTTTGTTCAGGAATTGTGCAATAAAGAGCAGGGACTGGCTGAGAAGTGTCACATGCAAATTCTCTGATGGGGATGAGAGTTACTAGTAGATTGAGACAGCCTAGGCAGTCTCCAGGAAGAGCTTCCATTTCCTAACATGATCTTTTGGAAGGCTACCTTTGTCTCCAAAGGTCACCTTTAAAATTTGCCATATGATGTGATACTGAAAACAGCAGCCTCCTGTAAGACCATTTCCAGATCAAAGTCCTAGCCTAGCAATGACACAGAACACTGACACCAGTGCTCACCACTAAATAAGTTCTTGTGAGAGTCAAATGTTCTTAGCCTAATAGTGATGTGAATTTCTTTCTCCTTGTACTATTATCCTGGAAGAAGTCATGGCTCTGAAGATATCAATGCTACAAATGTATTTAATTAGAATGACAGGAAATAATCAATATGTGTCCATCAAGCTGAGTGGAAATGGAAAAATGAATATATTGGGCAAGACTAAGCAGGGATGAGAGTGCACACACTAACTGTTTATAGAGTCTGCTTGCTTTATGCTGGGGCCTGTATTTTGCTGAACTGAGAGATCCTTCAAATAAATCACTTGAAATAAAAGTGATCAGAAGTATGTAGCAGTGTTTCAGAGTCTGTGTCAGAGATGATGCAACAGTAATTTTTTACCTCTTCTCTTCCTTCTAATTCTGTCTTCAACAAGAACCTGTTAATGTGGACAGCAACCATAGCCTGTGTTCTGCTGTTTATGTGCTGATTTTAAACCAAGTTCAGCAGAAGGGATTTGGAAAATGTCTTGTAGCATATTTGTATGTGCAGACTGGGGTTGGGGGAGGAGTGCTCTGTGCATTCTTATGCTTAAAATCAAGTTACTGTTACTGAAAGAACTTTGATGATGTATGAGACTGAGAGCGAGTGAAATGCAGGTCTGCATTTTAACTTTTCTTTCAGAGTGGAAAAAAAGTAAGGCTCTATATTTCTCCTTCTTGCCAGTTTCTCATCTTAACTTCTGTTGAGATGCCACAAGCAAGTCTGTGTGCAGTGTCTGCTAGTGGCTGAAACAGGGCAGTGATAATTTCTGTAGCATCATGTGCACAGACTCTGCCTCACCTTGGGTGCCTAAACAATATTTAGAAGAATGTTTCTTTCTTGAAAAAGTCCAGCACAAAATTCTGGCTTAAAACATATAGTGACTGCAGCAAAAGGAAAGCATTTTCAAGCCAGAAGGCCACACACAGCAGTGGCAGGAAGGGGTGGGCCTTGGTCTCTAAAGGTCTATTTGTTGTAATGCTGGGCTTTTCTTCTGTGTGAGCTGCAGCAAAACGCCATTGATCAGGTAGAAGAAAGATGTAGGCTGCACTAGAAGTGGGGTCTGAGTTTTGCTTGTGCTTTCTGGAATGCCACAGTACCAAGGATTTTTTTAACTATTAGAAAAGACTAGTATTCACTAAGTAGCAGGGGGGACTTAGGGCAAGAACTGAGGCAAGAATTAGTAAATGGTGTGATATGATTCACAATGTGTCCCCTTGTGCATTCATGGGGAGAGCAGAAGCTCTGGCATTATTTATTTTCATGAATGGTGATTTTCTTGATAGCTCTCCTCTAGGTATTTCACATACCTGTCCTCACAACTCCCTGCTATTCCTGCAGGCAAATGCAACAAGTGGAGCTTCATCACAAGAAAAATGGGTGAGAGCAGGATGGGAATAAGGCCAGCAGAATGTTTTCCCATCTTCAAGCATGTTTGCTTTCATGTGTGCATGCCACCCAGCCTATTGAAGCTATCTGCCCAGCTCTGGTGCATATGCCTATAGAACATTTTCCTCAGCTTCTTCTTTAACCTACGTACTAAAGTCTGAGAGAAAAAAAAGTAAACTCTCATGCCAAGTGATGTTTGTAGGGATGTTAGAAGCTAGAAGAGAATACTATTACATGGCCTTGACAAGCCAAGTGTGCAGGTGAGTTGGAAGTAATTGAATATCCTATAATGCTGGGTGTCACATCCCATTTTCTCAGTGAATTCAGAAGTGTAGATACATACTACTCATGGCTCATGGTGATAGGCACATAAACCTCATTTTAAGAAAGCACTTGAAGAAAAGGCTTGTGTTATTGAGGAGCTGTACTGTATACTGGTAGCCTGTTGGTACCTGTAATGTAATGTTACAGGTCAGAATTAAAAATCCAACAGATGAAGTAGCACTTTCCACAGCTTTCACTGCCTCTGGATTGAGCTGAGCAGGTAGAAGTAATTATTCTTGAAACAAGCAAGCAAAAATCAGACAAAGGAAGGAGACACCCCAAATATAAAAAACAAAACAAAACAAACACAACCAAGAGAGACATTACAATGTTGATGGCCCAGTTTCTCAAAGCACCAAGCTCTCCTGTTTTTAGGTGTTCCCTTGGAATTCTGCCTTTGTGAATAGCAAAGTGCTTGGCTTTTCTGTCCTTTTTACATGGTGCATATCTTTAGATTTAGGTAGAGGGACAAGGACAGATTTTTCTAAACTAGAAACATTTTTTACCTTTGCTTTACCTTCACTTGCATACATGTAAATCCTTACAATGGGAGGGGCTGAGGAAATGTCCCACTATTTCCAGGTGTCCTTCTTGTTAACCTCAAACTTGCTCTTCCAGCTAATTGAACCAAAATACATGTTTTACCACGGAGAAGAAAACATGACACATTCCAAAGCCTATTAAGTATGGACTGAAAGGCTTTCTACTTTTAAGTGGATGTGTAACACATCTTTATGTGCTTCCCATTGAGGGGACTGGAGACTGTCTCATGCATTCCTCATTCTGAAGCACAGAGATGCCAAATTGCACTTATCTTGACCACATTGCTCTAAGGCTTCTTCTCTCATTAGAGTCCAAGTCCTACTGGATCAACCAAATGCATGTGGGCTGTAAACCTTGGAATCAAAAGCCGCACACAGTCTCATGGGAAAGGCACCAGGTCTCCCTGTTTCTGACATGTCATGAGAAGAAAGGTACATGTTAGAGCACTGCAGATGAATGAGAAGCCACAAGGTGTTATAGAAGCAGCTGGGGATGGCAGAGACTGCTGTGGAAAGTGAGAATGTCCCTAGTTTCAGATTCTAAAACACCCATAACACAGCATTGCTGTTTCAGTAATGCTGCCCTGCATTAATATCTTCCTATTTATAGCAAAAGTCCTCACTTCCCCCCCAATATTCCCTGGAGAATTATCTAATGTAACTTTTAATAACTAAAGTAACAATATTTTCATAATTTACCTTTGGAGATGATTACTAGGTCTAACAGTAATAATTATGAGAATTCTGTAGAGTTTGGTTCATGATGATGTTTGGAGACTGAATTCTGCAATTCTGTTTATAAGGGGTTGGCCATAGATTAAAGCATTCACTGTTTTCTTGATGTTCAAATACACTAATTCAGGTGCCTTACAACTAATTTCTAATGGGAGTTTAGGTGCTTAAATAGCCATAATAACCTGTCCCTGTGTGAATACTCACAGTTAACAAGCCCTTCCTCTACTACCCTGCCCTGGTACAATATTGTGTGGAATTATGCTACTTGCCCAATGGCCTCAGTAATTTTTTTTTTTTTTTGGCAGATGACCAATGGCAGCATAGATAATCCCTACTATTTATGTCCAGGTAGAGCAAGAGTGCATAAGAAGGAGAGATTTTAAAATGATTATTTTGTTTGTTTGTTTGTTTTTGGTGAGTTTTTTTGTATGTTTGTTGTTTTCTTTGAGGTTGAACAAGAAGGAGTTAGACTCATATACAGTACGATGGTGGTAAAACACTTGTGGCTGGGCCTCCTGATCAGACTTTTTGTTCTTCAGAAAAAGTGCTAAATGGATGACCCCTTATCTCTGTAGTAGTGGTGATTGTTTTAAGCAGTGCTGCCACACTTTTTGGACAGTGAGTCCACTGTGAGTCCTAAAATACAGATACATGAATCACGTGCATTTCTTGCAGGTAAGTGTCTGTACATTAAAAATACCAACTTGCTGATACAATCCCATTAGCTGGCTAAACATCGGCTACCAAAATCTTTCTTCTCAGTCTGCAGCTGAGGAACAAAACAGCCAGAATTACAGGCAGAATTTTTCTGGTTTAAAACCAAAAGAGATTGGGTTGTCTCCTTTACTAAGGCAAAAATTCACTCTTTATACAGATAGTATTTTCTTTCATCTTAGTGAACAAGATTTGGGACGCTCAGAAGGATCAAGCTCTGTTACTGATTTTAGTAAAAGTCTTACTTAGGTAGCAGGGGTAGCACAAGTTGCCTGTAACCCAAGAGAAAGGTTCCTTAGCTGCAGTTCTTTAGGAGTTTCATGACAGAGTTCATGAAAAAGTAGAGTCTTCTATTTGAGCCCAAACTGAAGAAACAGATGAGTTTTGGCCAAGGGCCAGTGTTTTCAGAATTGTTGATCAAAGATAAGTTTTATCACAGTTGGTCTTTAAAAAATACTGACATCTCAGACAAAAAAAATGAGTTAAAACAGATGGAATGTGAGCCCTTACAATTTAAGCTGATCTGGCTTTTTCTTTCTTCTTCCCCTTTTTTTTTTCTTTTTGCCCTGTGATCACAAATATAAAAAGATGGAAGTAATACAGGTGTAAAATTTATTATAACTACCAAACTCTTGAGGGTCTTTAGAGAAAAAAGTACATACAAAACCTGCATTTGACCTTAACCATTACTTGTTCCTGTGGTGGTTGGGAATGATTAAGTAATTTTTAATGTAGTGGAAGCTGGGGTCATGCTCCACTTCTCCTAAAGCTCTTTAAAGGACAAGCTGCTATAATTACTATAATAAATGTTGTAACCTATAGAAAAGTGCAACCCACAGCAGACATGCTGCTCACAAAAACACCCGAGTTCTGCTCTGGGCATGCGTTCTGGATTGGCACTGGCTTAAGCACCACAGTGAGTGTGGCTTCTATTAGGAGAGCAGAAAGAATATGTAGGACAATGTAGACATTGCTGCTAACTACATCAGGCTTTTGGCCCAGAAAATTTCTTTTTCCATTAATATTGAGGCTATAGAGTCACATACTAGAGCCATGTACAGATTTAGGTCAGAAGGGACCTCTGGAGGTTGTTTGGTTCAACCCCCTGTTCCATGCAGACCTAACTTCCAAGTGAGATCAAGCTGCTCAGAGCTTTTCCAGTTGTTTTGAATGTCTCTAAGGACAGACAGATTGCACAGTATCTCTGTGCAACCTGTTCCCATTCATAACCCCTCTCACTTTGGGATGTTTTCCCCTTATGTGCAATCAGAATTTTTGCAATCCTACTTAGCACTTTCTTCTTAAAGCCCTTTCTTGATTTTTGAAAAATGCAGTCAATATCAGTCAACTTCTCAAGCTACCATTCTTTTTGTAAGGGGGATGTCATCTAACAAGGAGAGAAGCAGCATGCCAGCTGACGTATATAACCACTCACAAAATCTGGGGTTTGAATTCTATATAGCAGAAGCCCTGTGGAACACTCATTATGAATTCTGGTGGAAAATCTGCAACCCCAAATATATTAATAAAAGCAATCAGTAGAACAATTGCAAATAGCATACCAGCTCAGGAAAAAAAAAAAAAATCTTCCTTTATGAGTGGGGAAGTTGTGAAGGAGAAAAGGCCCCCACACAGGAATCTATTGTTTGCATCCCATTCTGATTAGGAGTGAGCACACTGGAGTCAAGGGGAGCCACATGCAGATCTTAGAAGGAATAAATTTGACTGAAAAAAATGGTTTTATATTAAAAACCTTTAGATTTCTGCTTTTTAGTTGGTTATTTACTTGTGATTAAAACGTAACCCTTCAAAGAATCAACTCTTTCTTTAGTAATTGATTTCTGCAGTAGTCATGCTAGCCTACGTTTCTTTTTGCTGTGACAGTTTCAGGAACATGTTGCTTGCACACTGGCACAAGGAAAAGAAGGAGGTTCTGGCAAATCAGTGGCAAATGAAGAGATGGCAGCTTACAAGAGAAATTGTACAAGGACAAAGTGATCTTCTAGGTGGGTGACTGCAGAATAAAAGCTATGTAGGTGACATACTGAAAAAAAAGTCAATGGATTTACTGTCAAAACCAACAGATGTGGGAGTGTGAAAATTTTTCCATTTCTGTTTCGTCTGGTAAAAAAAAAAAAAAAATCCTTTTCCAGGCAGGACATGTGAAACGTGATAAGCAAAATGAATTTGAAAAGTATTGTAAAATACACAGGCCTGACTTGCACTGTATTTTAAACCACCTATTTATTTCCACTATAACTTAAATTCTGATGTGCCTTTTTTTTTGAAATTCATTATGTCAACATAAGTAGGTGCAGCTTATAATCACTTGGATGGTTGTTATTTTTTAGCTGTTTAATTCATTGACTCACATCCGGCAATAATTCATGCAAAATGGGCTCTGAACTCCTTTCCAATATGCAGATTTGTGTGCAAATGAGCGTTACCTATGGTGTTCATACTGAAGCATTTTTCTTTGATGTACATTTCTGACATTCTGAGATTGTAAAGAAGAAAATAACTTTAAAATTTTTAAGAAACCTTAATTGAAGTTAACATAAAAGAAGATACATGGTGTTAATTGGTCTGTTTCAGGCATAATTTGTGCCTTTGAGACCATGTCCCTTACCCCCCGCCAAAGTGTCAAGACTCACATCTTTAATTCAACAATCTTTGTATTAATTACCTCTGGATAAGGTAAGCTTTGATTGGGAGTCCTTTATTGTAAAATTACAGTACATTGCCTGCTTTAAGATAAATAAATTAGGGCTGAACTTGAAAAAAAATCTCCATCCAACTGTGAATGGGAAAGTGCATTTGAGTATCAAATGCTAGATGAAAGAACGCTTTTTATCAGACTTCCTTACTAGGGGAAAAGTGTTTTCTTTTAGTTCCTCTTTTTTCATTGTTTTTGCACATTGAAAAATTATAGCTTCAGATGGAAGTATTTGGGTCTTTGGGCTGCCAACACTTTCCTTCCAAAACGTCCCTTTCTGTCTCATGGGATCTCAGCATTCTCCTCTGAGAAGAATTCCCAGTATTTGGTCCATTCATTTGTCACAGAATAATCAGTGAGCTATGGATGGCATTCCCTCTTCTGCTGCTCACTATTCCCACTTTTTAATTGCATCTAGTTGACTGTCAATTAAGGTCAAACCTGATTTTGCTTTCAGGGATGGAAGGATTGAAAAGGACTTTTCCCCTCCATGTCACCTGGATGTGTTCTGGGGAGTGTTACAAGTCCTGAGTGGTACAAAAGCAGGCACATGGACAAGAAAGCTGCCAGCAGAATGGGCAGACTAAAGACAGCTTGTCTACCTATCCCAGAGGAAGGCTACCCATTTCTGGCTCTGCTGTAATGGAGTTGCAGAGCTGAATTTGGATGTTGGGGCTTGGGTGCTCTGCAGATGGTATGCTTTTTGTATGGATTATGCTGGCTGCAATATGATGCCCTCACATATGCTTTCAATGCAACTAAGTGGTTTGAACAGCTATTGTCGAATGTTGACAGAACTATAAAGCCCATGGGCTCATTTCTGACCTTAGAGATGCTGGTGTGACTCTTTTGAATCCATAGGATGTGCTGTGTACCTTGTGTACCTTTCAGAGTTAGTGCACATTGTTCCATGAGTGCTTATCTGAGGGAAACAGAGACTGATAGCTGTAAAACTAGGTGTGCCTGTGTGAGCGTCTTAAGGACACTTATTCTAAAGTTTCAGAGCTGACACCTGAGTGGTTTTCAGCTTTACTGCCTCTCAGTAAAGACACACTAACTGCACTTCAAAAGATCTGCAGCATATACACAAAAGGCTTGAAGATACAGGTCCAGGTTTTGTTCTTTGCATAATTTTGGTCATAGACTTTCTCTTCCCTTCTGGGACACCTTGGTCAATGCGGAACTCCCACATTTGCTGAGTTAGCACAGTGATAAAGGCATGCTGGAGGCTTCAGTTTTGCCACCTGAGCTGTCAACTGCCTCAGTAAGCCAGGTTTTACCCCATTTTTGCAACTATGGCTTTGGCCCTTTATTTGCATTGAAATCAGCTGAAATTAAAGATACCCAGCACGAAAAGCTCCAGAAGAACTTTTTTATTAAAAGCTCTAGAAATACTGAGACAGCAAGACACAGGACACCTATTCAATCTTCCCCTTCTCTGGGTGGGGAATTGTACCAACAATATGTTGGAGTCACTGTGGGATCTTGACCCAAGTGCTGTTTGTGTACTACTTTCTCATTGTTCTAGGCCACTGTGATTTTCATCCTGCTACGTTTTCCCATCCCCTAGAGGCAGACTTGTCAAGAAGCCTTTTGTCTGGCACAGTATTTTCAAATCCAAACTCTGATAATTATCTGTGGTTCTGCTGCTGACTTGAAAGGCAATTTCTAGGCATCGAATCCACATTCCCTTCAGTACTAAAATTAAGATTAAGGGGCAGAGGCCTTTCTGTGACTGCTTCTCTCTCCAACACTTGACACCAAATGCACATGTGAGGCTGACCGTCAAAGATAAATGAGTTCAATAGAAAAGAGGAGACACATACTTGGATCTCAGTGAAATTCAGTACAAATCAGTAGAAAGTGCAACACAAAGGCTTTGCATGGCAGACTGCTAATCAGAAGAGGTGAGTATTTTAGCATATTTAAATGAGGAAAGGGCATGCACTAATCAAACAACATATTCCAGAAGTACTAAAAGAGCAAGGGAAAGAATGCTGCTTAAAACTTTTCAGCACAGATGAAGGATTTTAAAAATATAATTAAATATGATGATCTAGGTTTATGGGAAGATAATGAGGTAAGTAACAAATATGTCAAATCTAAACTATCAAATACTGTAATTATGTTGGGTACAGATTAGTTGCTGAAAAAGTTTCCCCATTACTGCACTATATCTGTCAGAAAAGCATNNCTGTCAGAAAAGCATATCCAAATAATAATGGGTTTTCTTTTGATTTGCTTTTTTTTGCAAAAGGTGTTATGTGGTAACTTTCCAATAGCTTTCATGGAATGAGTAAGAATTACAACAGGAGCCTACTAGGATTCTTCATTATAAATTGGTGTGAAATACACATAAGTGAAAATTTTTTTTTTAATATGTGAGTTTTTNATTCATTGGCATTTCTCCTTCACAGCAGCAATATTTTTTGTTAATCAGTTAGGCAAGAGAATTAGTTTTACATCAACATTTAAAAGGGATATTTTCTTAAAACCTCCCAGGGAAAAAAAATACCTTTTACTGAGAATTATACAAAATGTACATGCTTCCTAGGCCAATAGATCATTGCCATATGAGTATAACAAAGGTTATTTAGCAGTCATGGGTTTTCTTTGGGAATATATCCTTCACAGAAGCAGTTCTCTAAGGAGATGAGCTTATTTTAAGCTGATATTCATTAGAAAGCTGCTAAGCCACTAGAGACATTCTGGATACAAAATAGGATATCTGGTTTATATTTTCTTTTTCAGGTAATAAGAGATAATACCTGTAATCATGATCAGAATCTTTGATTTATTACTCTGATAGATTATATTGTGTCATATGATATTCTGAGGGTTTTTTTCTCTGTTTCTTTAAAGGAGTATTTTAATGGATTTTAAGCACATGCGAGTGTGAGACTTATGGCTTCAAGACTGGTGTCTTCCTCCATTTATGGAAATATTGTCTCCTCCTTATTACTTGTATTTGCTGTAGTTGCTTGTCAAGGGCTTGAATTATCTGCTTTAAAGAAAAAAATTATATTTTCATTGTCTTCAGCAGAAACTGGATGAAGGCTGCATACCTCAACATGTTAAAAGGAAGTTAGATATGATCTTTTGAATGTAATGTTAATTTGTTTCTGGATATTTTGATGAAATATCAATCTTCCTTGAGGTACAAATAGTTAAAAAAACCCTAAGCATTGGCATGACTGTATGTATTAAACAGTGAGACTCTTCATGCTAAACACTGGATAAAGATGATAATTTAATTGGATAGAATATTTGAGTTCAGAAAAGAAACAGAGAAAGAATCAAGAAGATTTTGTCAAGACTAAAAAGAAATTATTGAAAAATTGAGAAATGGTAGTTTCAATAAAAAATAAAGAATCTAGGAGGAAGAGTGCTTGCATATACAAAACCATCTCATCTGTGATAAAAATGGTACAATCAAATCTGAAAGGAGACTTGGGAAATATATATTTTCAGCTGAATAAAAAAAAGCTTTTGGCTTATCATTTTTGACATTGTGGATACAGTGGGAAAAGAGCAGAATGGCATCTGCAGGGCCAACACTGTACAGGGATTGACTAAAAGGTAAATTCTGCTCTTTCTCCTTTATATTTTGGGTGGCAGGATTTCACTACCTTTAGCCTCATTCCACAGTACTTTCAGGCATGCAGAAAGGCTAGCAGTGGCAAAATAAAGAGAGACATTACCTAGAACTTCAGTGCCAAAACTCTGAAGGTTCCTGTTTTCTACACAGAGTGACAACAATTCTGGATCAGGGCAGGAGTATTATAAAGAAATAAAAACCAAAAAGGGAGCACAAGATTGAACAGCTGCACAACCAAAGAGGGAATATATTGCTCCTTTGTAGTTTTGGGTTACTGGCAATGACAGACTTCTCCCAAAGCCTTTGCCTTTTCTTTAGTTTTCTTTTGTAGACATGGAGGTGCTATTGATCATGTACTGCTTGTGTCTTGAGCAACGCTATCAAGATATAAAACATATATTTGATATCTCGTATCTCCAGCTCCTGGAGATATGAGTGTTCCTGGAGAGTTCTCGTCACTGTCTTGCTGTAAGTTCTCTCTGAAGGTCTCAGGAGCCACTTTGCCTCTCATTTCCTTGCTTTGCCTTTTGCCACTCTTAGAAGATGGTTGTGTGTTCATACAGCTCTCAGTCAAATGGCATCTCACTGAGGAATTTTAGAAAGAGCAACAGCCAATTACATTTTCCAGGGCTGAATATTCTAACAGGGTGGAGGAGTGGGGGAAAAGTACTATGAAATTATTCTGCTTTTGTATTTAAAAGAGAATACTAAAGATTTTGATTTTTTTTCTTCACATTCTGTAATATAATTGTTCACCTCACCAATACTCCAACAGAGATGGGAGAGTAAAAGTAAAAGTCTGTGGTATTTTGAAAGTTTTTGCTTTGCTGCTGGACAGCTTGTCCAAAAGAATGAAATATAAGAGTTGGAGCTGACTATAGAAGGTGGAGAGAGGATGGAGCTCAGTTTGGTTCTGTTGTAGTACATAATAACCAGAAGTTGGTTCATTGGCAATATAATTATTCACATACATGCACATGATTTTAATTTTTATCC
>WEIU01007606.1:60961-95507 GCA_013389925.1 Aegithalos caudatus
TATCCATTTGCCTCAACAGGTTTGTCTTAAGCCTGGACCTCCGTATACATAAGGGTATACAGGTATACAAATGCAATTCAATTCCTCTTCTAACATTGAAAAGTGCCCATCCTCATTAGGGTAAAGATGAATGAGTAACAAATTCTACTAGCCTTCAACCATGAACATACCTGTCTTTGGTGCAGAAGCATGGAGATTCTTGGAGGCTGTCCCTGTGTTGNATACACTTGTTCACAATTTTATCAGTAATTTAGAAGAAAACACAAAGGTTCACAGAAGACTCAGTCATTACAGAAGAAACTGGTAATAAAAAGAAAATATCTCCGAGACTTGACAAATATTACTGGGTGATCAGGATTAGGTTTTCCTACAACAGATTTACAATTAAATAAATTGAAGGGTAAAAGAAGATGAGGGATTTAATGGAGAAGGAGGTGATTTTTCTATAAGTGGACATTCAAACTTTGCGTGGATTTGGAGACAAAGTTTTAATTACACCCTTTATAAATATTTTTTAAAATGCTCTCATAATTCACATCCAAACTATTTCTACTATTCGTAAAAACCAATAGTACTGAGCCATGATTGAATGAGGATGTATGGGAACACTGAGTCTGAGTGAGCATGTCTTTAAAGATTCACTGAAAAAACTCTCTAATCTGTCTGTAACTAAATTAGACTGCAGCACTGTAGGACCTGCTCAATGGTGCAGTGGAGTCAGTGGAAAAACTCACTTATTAGGCAAACATCTGTATGTAACATTACTCTTCCAGCAGTCACCAAGATGAGCAACTATTCCTACCAATCCCTACATCTGCAGGATTCATAGAATATTTTCAGCATTGATTATCAAATCCAGATCTTTTTCACTGCTATTTACAATAAAGCATAAAGGATGAGTGATTCATTTTCATGACGCACTTCTTTTGGTCCACCTCCAGACCAGAAACTTCAGTTATTCAATATGTTATTTAAGCACCTGCTCAATGAGCCCTGAATGATGCAATACAAGGATACCATCAAGATGTATGTTAAAACACCATTTCCTTCCCCTCACAGTGGTGTTCTCATTTCTTTATGAAATATTTAAGGGGTGCATGTTGTTCTGACAGCATATTAAAGCAATGTCTTCTTTGATGATGTAATAACTGTTAACAGCTTAACGCTCCCATAACCAGCTAGTAATGGGAAGGGTATGTTGGATTCTACTAGTTTTGAAGTGATGTCAGCCAAAGATTTGTAGGATCATAGTTTTCCTTGGCTTTTTAAAATATCTCCATCTGGCACGCTTTATATTTTATTCTGCTCCGCTTTGGATTGTAATTTTGCTGTGCTTTGTGACTTGCCTTGCAAGATCTATGCTGTTTTTGCCTTGACTTGACCTCTGTCTTGATAACCTTGTACTGGTCTTTAAGGATTCAAGTTGCAAACACAGGACCTGTTGCCATCCTTCATTAAACTTTGAATCCTTCAAGTGCTTCCTGACTAATACTGTGTAAAATACTGCTCACTGAGCATCTGACTTGTTGCCATTGCTGAGACATGGGAAGTTTTTATGCTTGCTGCATATTTTAAAGGTTGTCAGTGATGTGTTCAGTCAACTTGCAACCTGATTCTGTAAAGTTATAATGCTCAAGTCCCAATCTGGAATTGATGTATTGTGTGGTTAAAATTGCTTAACTCTTTCGTCCCTCATGAATTCTACCATATTTTAAAAAGTCCATAATGATATTTGGTCTTACAGAGAAGTAGGGAACTTTCTTAATATTTGTGCAACTCTTTGAAGAATATGACATGGGAGGCAAGCTCAGGAGGGAGTACCGCTACATATTGCCAGAGTTGTTTGTTTTGTTTTGACTTTGAAGGCTGAAGCTAAGTGCCACTTAGGCTAAAAAGATGCTGTATTTTGCAAGATTCAAACATTTCAGATACTTACCAGACTGTCTAAATGCTGATGAACAAGATGGTAGAAAGTGATGGATTACTAATCATTCAAAGAAACTTTTTGTTAGCAATGAATGAAGCAACAGCTACTCCAAGCCTGCTTGAAACTTGGAATACTTCACAAAAATACACATGAAGTTTTACCACATGTAAAAAGGAAGGACTCAGAAATGTCACATGAGCTTTTGAAAGAGGCCAACAGCTCTTAAAAGTGTCCCACAGCTTTTAAAAGTGTCTCAAATTTAGCATGTTCTCTGCAAGACAAGTTAGAAAAAAGATATATTTTTGTCTTCTGGTATGAGAAAGGACTACCAGGTGAGATGGGAATCTTTCTGGCAAAGCTTATAGCTGAGTGTGGAAACAGATCTATTTCTTCTCATATGTGACTCTTGCACTGTTGATATCAAAGTATTCAAGGCGTTGAACTCACATCACTGGTATGTCCATACCAGTGCAGTATATTTTGAAGGGAAGTTAAGGGTACAGGTGCCACAGTTGCCATAAAACCTTGGTTTTATGACTTAATGAACTCTAAAGCTGTGGGACCATATGTCTGATGAGTGAATGACCTTGGTGGCAGGAGCACTTTCCTTCAGATATACTTTCTGGTTCTACTGAAATCAGCAGATGTTTAAATGTTAATTTTACTGGGTGGTGTATCTCACTGTTTGCTCTTGAATAGTTTGAAAAATGTTAATGAAAGCTTACAATGTTTTCTGGTTGAATTGAGAGAGTTCACAAAGAGTGTACCTCCTTTGTGTTAGTAAAGTCTGGTCTATTAGCACTGAGAATTTCTTTGACAATATCAACTACAGGAAAATTGTATGAGAAAAAACATGGGAAAAAAAAAAAAGAATGCATTGATGAAGATGACCAAAAATGTTAATGTATTAAATTCTGCAACACATACTTGATTGAGAGAATCCAATTCTAGTTTAACAGCTTGATTGCTGACTGAGAGACCTTTTGTTCTGATGAGCAAATGAGGAGGAGCAGTTTTACAAACAAAGCAGACAGACACTGCATTTGTTTCTTTCTGCTTGTAGTGACTAATTAAAGATTCTGTGGATCTTTTTCAGAAAAAATGCAGTCAGCTCCCGGCACCTGTAGTTAAATTGATTTCTTAATTTTGGACAATAGACAAGGAGGAAAAAAAATCATATTCCTGCTTCCCCAGGAATCTCAGGAGATACTTACATGAGCAAGAGTTGTTTGGCAGTGCTAGGTAGAAGATTGCTGGTCAGGAGACAAGAGTTTAGTACTGCTTTACTTCTAGAAATGGGATAACTTCACTAACATCTTAGAGGACAAAAAATATGGATTTTCATATATTGACTGGACAGCAGCAAAACAATTCTGTTTCAGCCTTTCCAGACTGAAAGTCAAGTATATTGAGGTCTTTCCTCTGGCAGGTGCGTTTTTTTCCCCAAATAGTACAGCTGATAAATACACCTCTGGTTCTGCTTACTGTTAGGGTTCATCATGGTGTCCTGTTTAGTTCAATTTCAGTTAGCAAGATATGAATGCAGCAGGGATAAGAGAAGGGAGAAGGCTGGAGAGGAGGTGCAGAAATACAGAAGTAAGAACGAGATGTCAAACCACTCATCCATGGGATTTTTATTGTTCTATATTGTTTTTTATTGTTCTTTATTGTTTGATGCATTTCTCTGGGTGATGTGGTAGATTCAGATTCTGTAGAGTTTAGGTTTTTATTTAAAGGGAAAAATATGAAATATTTCTGTTCTAGCCAAAAAGATACAAATTTTTATATGTAAACAGCTCCAGACATCATTCTTTCTGGTGGACACACCAGCTAAAACAATGCCTCAAAACACAAAATTCCATTCCCAGCTCACCAAACAGTGAACTTAAAAGTCAGGGGAAGAATGAATTATGGGTGAGTGTGAGTTACTAGGAAAACTCTACATTCAGTAGGGGCAAATGGAGAAGTAAAAGACAGGGACTGAGGATCAGAGGCAGAAAATCCCCTTGGAGAATAACTGAGCACCAAAAAGTCACAAAGGACAACAAATCTGAATGGACAGAGTGCTAAATCACAGGTAAGGTAGTGGCTGAGTACTGGTGGTGCTTACCATAGATCCCTGTGTTCCTTAGTGTTCATGACTCTACAGGGCCCAACATGCAGCTGTTTGTCATGTCAGTCTTTTCCTTACTTCTGGTAAACAAGTGCTGTGCTGTCATCTCTTGCTGGGGGAGTGTTGAACACAAATCTTTTGAGGAGGGGTAGGAGTGTACAGTCAAATGAAGCAGTAAACCTGCTGTGTGCCTTTGTTGTTTCTCTTTTCTTTCTATCCCTATGGAAATGGACAAGGCTAGTTATTTTTTTCCTTCCTGAAGCTCCTTTCTATATTTATGGACATGAGGACCAGCACAGAAGCCACCACTAACACATGGCAATTTCAGAGGATGTCAAACAGCCTGAGTGAGCTATGACCAGCAAGATTCTGGTACCTGAGGGGTTTCAGTGGGAGCCACCAGGGCCAGTCACTGTATATTGTGCTCAAAGAAGGGTGCACATCCTTTGGCAGGCAGCACCCTCAGCATAATCTCTATACAGTCTGCACACAGCTCTTGGTTCCAAGTGTTGTAATTAAACACTTACTCCAAAGGAGAGGATATTTTAAATCAGACAGTTAAACCAAGTCAAAGAATACAAGGTTTGTGGGGTGGTGGGTTTGTTTGTTTGTTTGTTTGTGTTTTTGTTTTTGTTTTGTTTTGTTTTTCCTGTTTGGTTGTATTTTTTATTAAATTAGCACTCTGTTTTGGAGCCATTAGTGATCATGTGTGTCATATTTACAAGCTCTTGCCCATACCCACCAGGATCAGAAAATGGCTTAGAGAGTAAAGTGAAAGCTGAGATTCTAATGATATAATTCCAGGAACTGAGGCTTCAGTAAAAACACAGGTGCTATAGAGCTTGTGCAATTCAAATATCTGTGGGTCCAGGGAGGAATACATAATGCCTCTTCAATCTTCATTTTGGGGTGTCCTAACTCAGTGTTGCCCACACTCCGACCCTTAGGTACTGGATTGAGCCCTAAGCCTGATTCCTTTACTCATGTGCTTATTATTTTGCCTCTTGCACTAACTCAGAATAGTAAGTTTGTTGCATAAACATCACACTTGGGGATTTGATTATGTTACACTTACTCCTTTGACTATTCCTTTACTGCAAGTATTAGGCCTCAGAAATGAAAAGAAAATCAAAGTAATGTCAGGAGCAATTTTCACTGAGGTCAGGGTATCCTCTCAGTAGGGCAGAACCAGCAGTGGACTTTACAAAAGGGAGGATGCTTGTCAGACTGGCCACCATCATGTATGGAAATATCTCATGTGTTCCTTCTGGAAGATAACTTTTTTGTTATATGTATCTGGGGAGATCCAGACGTCATACATGCTGATCTATATTCCCATTATGTCTTCCCACTAACAAGTAATATTATCTACAGAATTGTTACAGACAAAGATCTATCTTTCCTTTCTCTTAGGTTATGTTTTCATGGAATCAGAATGGTTTAAGTTGGAAGGCTCCTTTTGAACATTATCTAGTTCAACACCCCTGCAATGAACAGGAATATCTTCAACTAGATCAGGTTGCTCAGAGTCCCATCCAACCTGACTTTAAAGGATTCCAGAAATGGGGCATCCAGCACATCTTTGGACAATCTGTTCCAGTGTTTCACTTCCCTGATTGTAAAACATTTATTTTTTTATATCTAATCTAAATAGATCCTTCTTAATTTTAAAACATTTATTCCTTATCCTGCCATAGCAGACCATGCTAAAAATTTGCATCTCTTTCTTATAGCCCCCTTCAAGTACTAGAAAGCTGGAATAGGATTTTCCCAGAACTTTCTCTTCTCCAAATTTAACAATCACCATTTTTTTTTCAGTCCTGAGGGAGAGAGTTTTGCCCATCTTGAGGGATAAACAAGAGCAGAAAAGCACACTCTGCTACCAAGTTGATGCAAATGACCCTATGTGCCTGCTAAAGAAACCAGACCTGAGCTGGGTCTGAGCTGGCCTGTATGGGAGACAGAAACTGGATGCCAGGTATGAGGGAGTAAGGGAGGAAATGGATGCAAACAGGGTTGCATGTGACATATGGTTCCTTTTGCTTTCAGTCTAGCAGAAGTTTCTTAGTGGATATGAAGTCCTGTGCCTGATTGTGTAAAGCCCATTAGCATATGTCTCTGCAGTGGGTTTCTGTGGCAGAGTTCCAGTAATTACTGTTCATTAGTATTCATTAGTACCAGGTCTTGCCTGATCTTGAGTTCATGTTGAATCAGCACTGCTGTAACATTTTTGATATGGGCTGGATGTAGAGGTCAGCATGGAGGCATTAATTAGGCCTGGTAGTCAGAAGTTATTTTCATGGCTCTTCAGATAGGGTTTGTTTCAGATGCACCATGGCTTTTCCTTCTGAAGTGGAAAGCACACATGTAAAGTGGAGCAGTGGTGAGCCTGACATTCAACCGCTTGTGAATGTAAAAGCAAGGATTTAAAGAAAGCCCTAAACTTGATCTCTCTTAAGAGTGACCTGTTAAAAAATCTGCAGGGCTTTCAATGACTTTTCATGTTGCTTTCCTTACAGTCCAACATAGGAATGTTGACACTGAAAAGAATGTAAAAGTGCAAAATATGGATAATAGTGCGATTTGTATTGTTGAATGCTCATTCCTCTTTTCATCAGCTACTGCTGGTAATAATGTAACCACAAGCTTCTAGGGTATACCCTCTGACCTCTACAAGAAGAAGAACATTGAACAACAAATCTACTAGTCTCTTTTTAAAAACAAAAATGGGGAAAAGATTGTGTTAGAATAGTTGCTACATTTAAACAGATAAGTTTAAAGTACTTCTGGAATCCAAAGGTACCTTTGAGAGTTTACAAGTGAGAAAAGATTGAGTAAAATCTGAACATGGGTTGGCCTTTTTATCTTGTATAGTTAAAGAAAGTGAAATTATTTCAATTTCTATTTTTCTTAAAGATAAATATATTTTCAATAGATATCTTAGACTATACATTTATCTAAAAGCACAGCTCAATTTGCCTTTACTTTACAGTCTGGAAAATCATGATCTTCAAAACACAAATCCTTAATTTTAGTAATAACCAATCTCAGTAGAATGTTACTCATCTGGGAAAGAAAATGTATACAATGATCCATACAATGAAGTGCTCAGCCAAGGTATTTTCTTTGTCATAGCCAATGCCTCCTTTAGCTGAATTTAAGCCTACAATATAGAGATTTAAATTTCAGTATCACAGAGTATTGCCATTACTTGGGAAGTACTCCAAAGAAATCTGGCTGAAGAATGTCAGGAAAAACTTTTTTTTCAGACTTTCTCATCTTCAGTAATGATGAATAAAATATTTAAGACAGAACAAGAAAATTTCTCCTGGTAAAGGAGATGCTGAGGTTGGGACTGCTCTCCTCATAAAGTCTTGTCTTTCTACATAACAACACTAATAGAGTTGTAGATCTAGTTACACTTCAAAGTAAAAAGCACAAAGTCCTCTCCTGCTTGGAATAATCAAAAGATTCCAGATGATGACAACAAGACTAGACAGTCTTTAATGCTTCCTGGATTCCTTTAAATCAGTTTTTTTTTTTTTGTTTTTTTTTTTTTTTTTTTTTTTTTTTTTTTTTTTTTTTTTTTTTTTTTTTTTTTTTCATTCCTTTGCTCTTTTTCCATGTTATGGATCTTGGTAAACTGCTAAAATGTGTGCCCAGTGAATTGGGCAAATGGGCCTCTGACCTGCCCCAGCATGGTCACTCATGTTCTTGTAGTACGACTCCAGATAGATCATATTGAGATCTTTATGGCAAAACATTTCTGCATCATTTTCAAATTGAAAGAGGATGAAGCAGATACTACAATGCAGAAAGGCCTTTGTTTTAAATGAAAACAAGGCAAAGCACGTAGATTAGCAAAGTGCAAAAATAACACCTCAGGTACTAAAGATAACTCTGTCAGTAGTATGGAGTGCAGGAAAAGTCACTGCCTGTGACTACCTGAAACCTTTTGAAATATTGCATGATGTAATAGCCGAAACATTAGAAATAAAGATGAATGATTTTATTGCTTCAAGAGATCCAAGTACCTCCATGAACCTAAGCAGACCAGAGGTATGTTTGGTGAAGGAGCTGGAGAGATTTGCAATCCACACTAAGAAGGGGATGAAAAAGCTAGTATCACATCCTGTTCAGGCTGGTTCCCCAGTCTAAAAAATCTGGCACCCTCTGGGGTGACCTTTGGCACCAACTGGTTTATAGCTCAGACTCACACATCTGTCTCCAGAGCTGAACACCTCTTGGGCCTCACCTTGCCCTTCACCAGAAAACGCACACGCTCTGGATCCCAGCTGAACTGGATACTTTTCATTTCCAAATGATTTAAAAGGAGAGACAATCCTCTTTTAGAGCTTCAATGGGTGAGATTCTTTCACAGTAATGCTAAGTGCTCTTTGCAGATTAATGATGTAAACTTGATTGAGACACAGTGTGGAACACAGATTAATGAGCTCCCAATACAGCACTATTCACAGGTTCCCTTACTTGCGTGTCATATGCAGACTGGCCTCAAAATAGATATCTTTTGGGCCAGAACATTTAAAGTCAAGAAAGTCTGAAGTGGACAACTAATTTTTAGGATGTTTTGCTAGGAGTTATCTGATTATGAGGCAATATGAATGTTGAAAATGCAACCCTTTCCTCCTGCAAAAAAATAAAATGCAGACTCCACCAAGTAAGAAATAGAAAGCTTTTTCCACCCATAAAATAAATTAAAATTTTCTTTATCTAAAGATATGAAACAAATTAAGTTCAGTGATGGCACATTCCGCATAGAGGGCTCCTTTTCTTTCTTGTCATTCTTGGCATCTTGTTTTAGGATCCCTCTGATGTGATGCTCCTCTTGCAAGAGAATTGTTTCTAGTTCAGGGAAAGAATGATGCGTCTTTAATAAACAAACCTGGGAGCTAATACAAATCCATGTTGACAAATACTTGTCAAGAAGAAAACCAAAGAAACAAAATCAATACATAGTCTTGCATTAAATCATATTGTTTACAGATAGATCTCCTGAAACTTTTTTTTTTTAATTTTTTTTTTTTTTTTTTTTTACTAAATAGCTGTCCCTGATTAATTTAGGATAAACCAGAATTTGGCTTTATAAGAAGAGAAGTTTTTTTTAAAAAAAAGTTTACAGCCAACCTCTTCAAATATTCTGTCGTTTTTAAGGAAAAAAACATTCCTCCCAGCCTTCCTTATTCTGACACCATTTTACTTTAGAAGATCTCAAAGTACAAGTGAATACATGACACTTGCAGTGTCTCCAGTGTACACATTTTACGTTTGATTTATGACATTACTATATAGGTGCACTTGACAGCTTTCAGATTGAAGCAGAGACAAGAGAGCTTTAAAGTGAGATGGGTTATCTGGGTAAATCTATCAAGGGTTCGTCCTGGGAGAACAAGGAGAGAGGCTTTGTAGAGCCCTGCTGTGTAGCAAGCCTCCATGCTGAGCACATCCCAAGCTCCCTGACAGTTGCACTCAGCCTTCACTGTAATAACGAATAAAAGGGAGCTCCCTGTAGATTACAGATCTTCCGTGTTTTGACATTGACCTTAATACATAATTTAACCACAAAGCCTGAGAAGTGTGGAACAAGATAAGAAAAGACCACAGAACTGGCAAATAAAGTGATGTTCAATCAGAAATCATATTTGTTCCTGATAGTGGAGATGTGGGCATTAAAAGGCGAGACAGAGAGGGATTGAGAGAGAGAGAAAGAGGGAGAGAGAGAGGGAAGAACAGTCTGGTTTATTTGAAGACTTATGGATCTCTTTTAAAGGACATATGGTTGTCAAATAAAAGTTTGTCCTGGATTTGCAGTAAGAAATAAAAAAAAGTCAATGGTTATTAAATTTTCATAGACACCAGGTTGCTGCTTTTCTCAAAATACAGTAATGGCATTTTCCATGTTTGCCTCATGTCTGTGCTTTTGCTTTTAATTCAGTGGACTGTGGAGGGGGCGGTACATAAAATTACCATAAAGCTGTCCTTAGGCATATATTTAGACTAATCAAGTTTAATATCTGCCTATTCTAGACCTTAACTTGGGTTTCTACATTAAAAGAAACAATTGTTTGGATGCTAAGAGTTTGTAGGTTTTTCTTATTTACAGAGAACACTCAATGCACAAATGAAATGCACAGAGGGATGGGCTGCTTGCACGGCAATTGCATATCTTTAGCAGAAACAGCTCGTGCAAAGGAACAGGATTTTTAACATAAAGGGTGTGACTATGAACATTGTTAAAATTAAGCACAATTCTTATGGAAAAATTATCACAGATAAAATTATGTACAAAATTTAAAAAAACCCACCCTTTTAAAATATAATGGAGGAGGCAAAAATTGTTGGGAAAAGTGTCCTTTCATCATTTGTGTTGCTTTTATTTTTTTCATCCTTATTGGATAACATGTATGGACGGCTAACTGCACATTTTTCCTTCTAATTCTTTTTATATGGTTCATGACTTATCAGTCTACAACAGCTGGATAGTGTAGGCTTTGAGAAAATTCCCGCTTATTGGTTATATTTTAAATTGAAAATATTTTCAAATAATGAAATTTGGATATAAATTTGATTCTGTTTACAAAATTTAAATTTGGTGCCTCCTTTTGGATGGGTTTCCAGACCCTTCCCTTATCCCAAAATCTAATTCCATCTTGGGAATACATGCAGGCACCTAAGTAATGTGGGTGGTTTTGTATGAGAATGGGATTCCCTTGTGTTTGAGCATAGATACGTAATTGGGCTGGTTTGAGATAAATACCTTTCCTTGAGTACAAATATTTGACTTATAATATAGTCAAACCATATGAATAAATAATTAAACATTAAAGACAATACACTTTCATGTATAAAGATGGAATTGTCTTTCTTTCATTTCCAAAAGGAAACAAGGGAGCAAGCCACTCTAAGGGAATTAGAGTACCTCAGTATTTTAATTTAGGATCATTGTTGCATGCACACTTTCAAACAGGTATGTTGAAGCATGTTCGGGATTTTTTAAAATACATATATATATATAACTATATATTTAAAATAAGTTATCAGCATGACTCGTCAGAGCAGTCTGCAGACCAGAAATCCCTCATGTTTAGGATAAGGTTCCAACTCAACAAAATATAATGGGCCTAACATTATCTCCCTGTCACCACAGCACTCTACGTAACCCCTTTGACATGCTCACTTTTGTATGAGCAGTACAACCTATATAAAAAGGCAGCGTTCAGCTGCCTGCTACATTTTTGAAGAACATGATGACAGTAAAAGTCCCAAAGCTACAAGGCAAGTTCTTCTCCGGAATTAATTGCCCCAATTTAGTCCTAAGGACTCTGATCTAAATGAACTTCAAAGTGCTTACATCAGGCTTGTTAAGTCTACAGTAACCACCTTCACACCAACTTTTCCTTTTGAAAGAAAAAGGAAGAAATAAATGGGGGAAAATCCAACTCCAACCCAAACATCTCAAGTATTTCTGGTCCACCTATTTAACTTTCCATCTGTGTGCTAATAACAAATATGAGGCAAAACTCTGTATCTATATGGTGATAAATAAGTGAAAAACTCCAAGAAATAACTCATGGAGATGACGGTCACTGAAAGGTTTTCTTACCTAGGAGAGGAGACAAAACAATTTTGTTCTGTTCAAAATAGTTCTGCATAAAGCCTGACAAGGCAGGTTCAGAAAAAAGGGGGAAGTTCAGAAAAAAATCCTTTAGGTTTGCTGAGGTTAGCTGCAGCGTATTAAATACTTGACCATTCATTTGGATCCAAATGTGCTACCTTGTCTTTCAAATATTCTGTCACACAGATTCATCAGTTTTCATGGCCATTTTTGTTTGATTTATTAATAATGCCACAGGTTTCCTGGAGAATACATTGCTAAAATAGGAAGTTATGGGTGATGCCTGTTGTATGACATTGCCGTTAACAGCTACAACTCCAAATTTAGTAGTTTGCCTTACTGGAACACCACTCTGAAGGTCTGCCTGTGCAATGCATCACAAACCAGGGTGTTGAGAGTCCAAGAAAGAGAACAAATGGTGAGAGGAAGAGGAAAGTGAAACAAAGTGCTTTGGATTTGGCAAAAAATCTGGGGAAGTGTAATCTGGTGTGACATTTCCCTGTCCTCATTAGGACTAACTCTCACAAACTGATGGAGAGCTAGCAGATCTGCAAATCTTCTATGATTGCCTGTAGAGACATAAGGACTGGAAATGCAGTGATTGCTCACAAGGTGGCTTATGAGGTTGTTTCTGACTTATGGATGGGAGATGTTGCTTTCATCACAGAGAGACACAGTTACGGTAGCTCAGAAATTTTACCAGCAGGCCACCAAGAAGATCCATTTCAAGGTCTAGAAAAACAAAAACAAAAGAAGAGACAACTGGGGCTAAGCTTTCTTTGAGCAGAAATATAGAAATTTATTTTTCTCCCTGCTAAACAACAAGTGCCTGGCATAGATAAAATTCTCCAATACTTTAAAAGAATAGTAAATGCTGAAAAGGTAAGGGAAAAGCTCAAGCAGATGTGTAGAGGCTGTATGAATACTCTAAAGTCAAATGAAACATAAAGGGAACCATTTTTTAACCAAGTTTGGTGAATAGAAAGACCATATTTTTCCCAAGAGCAAAGTGAATGAAATGGACATTTCATCTTCAAACTTCCATCAGGGTATAAAAACACTATAGAAGAGATAATATCAATAATATAGATGGAACAAGATACTAACTTAGCACAGACTCATAAGTAACCAGTCCTTGTGCATTTAGGGCAATGAAAAGTGCCCTTGTTCAAAGCTACACACTTTGAGGTGAATCAGTAGAAAGTTCTCTGAATGCTCAGACTAAATGCTTGAGCCTGTGTCTATGAACACCAGTCAAATGGGTCTGTAGGAGAAATGCAGGTACTTTTTCTTTAAAAAAAAAAAAAAAGACAAAAGTAGCTTTTTCAGCTGATGCAAATGAATATAAACCAGTCCAGTACATGTGCCAATATCATGAAAGAAAAACACGCCATGTGTTTGCAAAATCACTCAGACTAGAGCAGGTAATGATATGAATAAATAGTGTGCAGAGGTGAGCTGTGCATTTGCTCAACAAAGAAAGATGCTGCAAAGTCAGAAGAATGCCTAATAAAACAAAGCACAAATGGCCTCCATGTGATGCACAAATTAGGCCCAGGAGCACAAATGAAAGAAGTGAGAAAAACTGAAACATACTTGTTCAAAAGAAAGCATGGAGTTGGAGAAGTCAAAGGTGAGACTGAAATCTGAAAGCAAGGGACAAATTCCAGGCCTGGCCAAGTGTGAAGTGTCACTGATGTTCAAAGGCACAAAGAGTAAAACAAGACGTTGTGGTAATGTATTAAGGAGAGCAAGTAGTCCATGGGCATAAGTTTGGTCTCGTCACTGAAATGTGTGCCAAAGCCCAGCAGATTCATGGCCTCGGGAACAACCTGAACCAGACATGAATGTGCCAATGCGTGAAGTGAAGTGTGCCTGCAGAAAAAAGGGGTCACCTGGTGACATTCCAGGTACAGCTAATGGAAGATGCAGAATGTCTTACATGTGGCACTAATAAAAGTGCAGCAAAACATGACAACAGATGGCTTCATTCACAGGATCAGTCAGAGCAATAAAACAGGCTTGTTCTTTGTAGCTGTGGAGAAAAATAGCAAAAAGGATTGGTCTTAGATTTTGCAGTGACCACAAGATGCTGAACAAGATCATTTAAAAAGGGAAACATTTCCATTTGCTCTCAAGGAACAAAATGTTTGCTGAGACGGCAGAAGCCAAGTTTTTCAGAATATTAGATACAGAGGGTAGGTTTTGGCAGGCTCCCCTGGACACTGAGCACTTCAAAATTTGCTTTTAAATTGCCATTTTTCAGATGCTGCTTCCTGGGATTGCCTTTTGGAATCCATTCAGCATATTGCAGAAAAACACCTCAAACACTAGGAGGTCTCCCTGGGATGAAAATACATGTGAATGACACAAAAGAAATGGGTAGTACCACTTTTGAACATCAGGAATGATTGCGGAGAATGCTAAAAATTGCAAGAAGAAGCATTCTCAAATTGAACAACTCCAAATTGTCAATCTCAAGCTAAAAAGAGAAGTAGACCACAAGATGAATGATGCCTGATTCACTACAGCAGAGACCTCGAGGGCTATGTCAGTGACATAGAATAGATGTACGAATGCATATGCTGAATAGAACATGAAACAGCCATAAAAGGTTCTGTGATTTTATCTAGAATCAAAAGACAAGATATTAAGCACAGATAACTTTTTATGAAACCAGGTAACTTAGAATGAGCTATAACACCGTGTATGACTATTACAAATATGTGAAACCCTGTATTTATCCTGGATGTGGGATGAGTTATGCAAGCAGTCATATGAACTATAAGCAGAGAATGATGAAAAAGAAAAACATTTCTCACACTCACATTGGATCATCTGGAGATCAGTCACAAGAAGTACAGGAATGGCATTTGTCACAGTAAGACAAAGTAAAATGTTAGGAAGATGTTCATCAAGAAAGACACCTTGGAATGACTAGTCAAAAAACCTACTAGTGAAATTCCACTTTTTTCACAGATGAGGCAGATATCAGAACATAAGCGGGTCCTGGTTTAACTGCATCAAGTAGTCCTCTGTAAGTTAGCCTGCAATGCCTATTGTTGATATGTTCTGCGTTCCAAAATCAGAAGTGAAACATGAATTATGTGAATAAGCATAGCATCTCTCAAGGCATATCACTAATTGAAAAGACCACAGGTTTAGCTGTGATCAAGTATGTTACAACTGATGCATAACTGTTAAGAAAGCGAATGGTTATTATTGTACTTCACAAATTCTGAACTCCCAAATGTTTCTACAGCGTATGCATTTTAACATAAGACATCAAAGGCTTAATTCATTCGCCCATGTATAGGCTTCTTATTCCATTTAAGATGCACAGACATACCTGAAACATCCACAAGGAATGATGCAGGACTTAAAGGAGAACTGTGCATTACTACAGTGTAAGCTGGAGACCATGGTGGACATATTAGGGCGTCTCAAATCCCATAGATACCCATATATACCCATAAAGACTCCAGCAATTCTTTAACCATAGATGTCAGAAGCACACCAGAGCACACTGTCTCTGCATAAGGATGAATTTGCTCTGGAAACACTTGGCACAAGAGAGCCCTGGGGAAAAAAACAAAACAAAACAAAACAAAAAACAGCAAAAAAACAAGGAAAGTCTGCTATACAAGTCTACATAGGTACCTGAGATATAGAAACAAGCCTAAATCAAAGAACAACATATAACTGTGATTTTTGGCAAACAGCCTAGAGAAGTCAAAATGGACAAAGAACTGTAACAGCCACCAGGTGTTTGCCATAGCCCAGAAATACAGACCACGGCAAGATTGCTGCTGTCAGAAAAAAGGAGTGAAGATACATCACCTGGTTTACATTCTGGGACTTGAGCCAGTGAATGGACTCCTCACACAAATGTATAATCTCAGTAGTGGGCTTATAGGAAAACTTACTGAAATTTTAGGATTTGGCTGATATCCTTGTTCTCCTTTTAAATTAGAGGTTCAAGGTCACCCTATGAAAGAGCTGGGGAAATCCCCTGGTTAGCCATCCCAGCGCAAGCCTGGTACAGCACTTGTAGGTTGTAGGGGCCTGCTGTTTAGTGTGATTTTGGCTATCACCAGAGTGAAGGTCAGCATGACCTTGATCTTCATGACATGAGGAACAGGCACCAAAAATCTTCAAGAGCAAGATGTCTCTAATCACTAGCACTTACCTGCCAAAGCTGGGCTCAAAGTCACCTTTGCATTTCTCTCAGCCCTGGCATCAAGATTAATTTGGCAAATAGTTGGATTAATTTGAAGGCCTGTTTCCCATTGTCATTTCTTTGAGTTTTGCTTTCATTTATGCTGTGGCCAGTTCACAACAAAACTGCCTCCGGCTGCCACTGGCAGCCTTGGTCTGAGCTCTTCATTCCACAGGCTTCTTCCTCACCTTCTGTATATAGGGCAGTCTCTGGCCATCCAAAAGAGTTTTTGTTAGACCTGAAAGGTTGCAACTGGGCTGTATTGAGCACTGTGATGCCTGCTGAAATGGGAGATGCACACGTGTAGTCCCAGGTCCCAAGAGACCCTTATTGTTTAGAAGGGCAGAGATTGTTGTGGCATGGGAATTTTTCCTGTGGGAAAGGGTATTAAAAATGCCCATGGCCCTTTGCAGATAAGAATGAATCTGTGCTAGCAGAGAGTTGTCATTTCAAAGTTGTTTTCGAATTACAGATGTAAAGGAAAAGCAATGAATCCCACAAAATTGCTATATTTGTTTTTTCTTCTCTTTTAACTTGCACACAGCTGAACTGAATTATTTTATGTCCAGTAAAAGTCCTCTCCCATAAATGTGCTGGCTGTTTCCTTTCATATGAATTTTTTCTGTATACTTTATGAACTTTTGAAAATGCAGGGAGAATAATTGCATTGTTGATAAAAATATAGCCTAAGTTGTGGAGACTGCTACACTAATGAAGAAAGAAAGAAACATTTTTTTAGAGTCAGAAAGCCTGGGGCAAATGAAAATCTTCTTGGAAACTTCAGTGGTAGTTTTGCTTGAGTGCAGATTATGGACTCATGAGGTCTGTGAATGGACAGGCATGCCCATATAATTTTTACGACATCTGCATGTTATTTAATAGGATGGTTGCACACAAAATTCCCAGGCTGGAAAATCATTGTCCTAAATGGAACTGAAGTCCCATCTTAGATCAACATCCGTCCTTTGCTGCTTTGAAAAATGATCAAAAGCTTTGGTGGAAGTTTCCCGTTTCTGTTGCGTACACGTACAAGGTGAAAAGGATATTAACAGGAGCCTCTAAGCATCTCACCTGCTGTCTGGGATTTGGGGTCCAGGACAAACTACACTGTGCCCTGTGTCTACAGTCTCTTCAGATGAAACTTAGGTAAGATGGGTGACTTTCTTTGTGTGGAAGAAGAGGAACACAGGGATACAGAAAACTGGTAAGAAGCATGGCAGTCTTCCTAATGTCCCTCAATATATTTTTCGCAAGTAACAAATTCCCTTCTACTAAAAAAAAAATAGTTGAACCAATTTAATAACATGTTCAATTGAAAAAAAATTGTTAAGAGAAGGAAACCTTTTGGGTCCCAATTACTGTTAATTTGTAATCCAGCGAGGTCAAGTACCTGATTAAATATTTATATAGGAGAAAGGTCATAGTCTTTTGTGATCTTCTATGCCCTGTGTTAATTTTCCGTCAGATGCAATGAGTTCCTTTTGGAGAACACTTTATCAGAGAAAGTAAGCCTTGCTCTTGGCCTCTGAAAAGGCAACTGTTGGGTTTTGATGTCAAGCAGCTGAAATCAATCTCTTGCAGTTAGGTATATTTTAGCTCAAGTTTTTCCAAAGCAATTTAGTGATTTTAGGTTTCTCAGCCTTTAAATGCTCTTCTCAATGCCTTTGAAAGGCACTAGACTTTAGGGAAATGAAGAGTATCTGACCTCTGTAAATTGGGATACTTTAAAGAGGTCTCTGCTGTGGACATGTGTGTGTCATATGGAAACCTTTTGAAATCACTAGGCACTTTTGAAAACCTTGCACTCAAAGGACACAAAAGTTTATTGTTTGTTTTTTGTTTGTTTGTTTGTCTATTGTAATTTGTTTTGTGCCTTAAACCCACAAAAGAGACATGCTGTATCAAGCTCAGGGGTGTCTCATGAGAAAATAAATACCTGTGTGGAATTCAGGCAAAACCAAATGGAAATAGCAGAAGTTCACCAACGTTTGCAGTTTTCCGCCTATATCTATGGAGACACAAACCACCCTGTCTGCTCCTCCAGCTGAAGAGATGGGACAGATGAAGATCAGCCAAAGTCTCCCTCTAAATCACCTCCCTTCCCACGGCACTACCTGGAACAGTGCACTCAATGCAGTCAGGATGTGGGGCCTTGGACATCATTTTAGGGTGAACCCAGCATCTTCTAGGAAGTGGTCAAGTGCCCCAAGTGCATGGGGGTGCACCCTGATGTGGGACATAGTCTCTACAGAAAACCTCTTTTATTATGCTGATATTAAAATTAGTATCTTTTTCTTCATACTTATGTTTTTCCTTGGGTGTGTGTCTATTCCTGATTAGCTGGACGCATTTTAACTCTTCTCTTTTACAGAATTGTAACTATCTGTGTATCTCTCCATATGCTATACACAACCACACATTAGAAATGTACATTCTATCTAAAGGATCTACAGCAGGCAAATATGTTAGCTAATTTAGAAGCCACAGAAAGCATTCAGGGTGCAGAAGGTTGTCAACAATTCTAGTTTCTAGAGGCGCTTGATTTGGCATAACCAGTTATATCATGTATCATGCAAAAAATACCCCTGTGAATATAAGACAATTATGGGGTTTTATATTTATGATGAACCTTTTTAGCTGTGGAAGATCTGTATGGAGTAATTCACAAGTGACACCGGACCTGCTGTAATGCCATGCAGAATTCTGAATTAATATTAGTGGAATGACCCAGTTGAGTAGAACTTGGACTGGTAACTATGCTTTATTGTGCTGGTTTTTTTATATCTTTGTAACCCATGATTGCTTATTGACTGCATTAAGTGTCCTTGGCCAGTGAACACTAAGTAATATTGAGAGAAAGATATGACATCCCCCTATTTACAGTAATTTTTCCCTCATTTTTGATGAGATTGAAAGTGATACAGACAAAGCAGGTAGCTGTATCCTTAGTATCCTTTCTATACTTCCCTTCCATGAAGAATAATTGTAGAATCAACAGAACATTTGGCTGTCATAATTTTGGCTGTACTTTTCCCTTATTTGTCAAGTTTGGAATGTGGGCTCTTGGGAGTAGTGGTTATTGATATTCCCTCTTTTTGTTATATTGAATAGAATGGAATGGTGACCCTGCTTGCCTACTAGTGGGCTGAATTTTCTGACCTGATATTATATAATAATATACTCAGTGGGCAGGACCAGGGACTTAAGAATGAGGTTATTTTAAATAAGAATATTTTAATATGGAGAGCAAATCCTCGTTGCAGAAATTTTATCTGTTTTTTTTTCCCAGAACATGTAGAGTTGGAGGCCAGGAAATGATCAAGTCATCTAGGCTTTGTATTATGATAGACCCATACATATCCCAAATTACAGATATAAAATCCAAATAACTTGTGCTTCAGTGAAAGAGTATCTTCATAACGGTGACCAGTCTTACATGGAAGAAGTCCAAAAATGTGAAAGAATACTATTATTTCAAGTGGAACAGAGTTCCAAAACTTAATCACCCTTCTGCAGCATAACCTCCAGATACATTTATTCTGATTTAAAACTTAAGATTCCCACCCCTTGGGTTCTTGCTATACTTCTCTCTTCTAGAATTTCTGAACAGTATTTGCTACCTATGAAGATGTTTACTTACTGAAATCATGTTACTTCTCAGTCTTGCTTCAAAAGAGTAAATACACTGAGCTCCTAGAGTGTCTCATTGTAAAGCATTTTCTTTAGCTCTTCGGATGCTTTCTCCACATTTCCATTTTTTCCATTTCCTTCTTAGAGAATGGACACCACATGTGTTCACCATTGTCATAAATCCTCTCTTGTTCCTGCATTCCCTGTTTAAGCATCTAAGGGCTGTTTTTTTGTTTTGTTTTGTTTTGTTTTGTTTTTTGCCACTGTAAGACACTTTGAGTTCCCATTAAGCCATACTCACAGTGGAGTTTGTTTATTTTACTTATATGCAGACATTTCTGTGTAATATTCTGTAGTTGCATGCTAAATTATTACCACAAAACTTCAGGGTAAATGCCTGCTAGAGTATTCTATGTAACATAAGAGGTCAGATAGGTATTTCACTACACTCCCAGCAGAAAGAGCTTGAACACTGGATATATGACATTTTTCCAAAATCTATCAAATCTGGGTATTAACACAGTGACAGACTTCTGCAGAGTGACACTAGCCAAATAATTTGACTCACCATGTTGTATTAGATTTTTGTGCATGTCAACAGTCTGTGTTGTTATGTGCCAAAACACAAGAGAAACAGAGCTCTTCCAAAAATGACAAATTAGGCCCATTTTAATTCCGTTACTTCACTAAGCTTAAGGGTTGGAAGCTGAGAATCCAGCTTACTCCTTCAATAAGACTGTTGCTTTCAGCCAAGGAATTTGTAGTATGTTTTAGTGGGGTAAATTAATTACGTAACAAAGAACTTGGTGACTTTTGAAGCCAAACTGCAGACTCCTTAGCAGAGAGCGCACTTTCTAATATAGGATATTACAGAGCACATTCCTATTCTTAAGTGCAAAAACTATCAGCCTGGACTTAGAATTATGGGCTGGTAAACTGCAATTTTCTACTTGTATTCTAGCCCAAGGAAGGATTTCCTGCTGTCATAGTCTTCCCTGGTCATTTTTTTTTAACTGGTGCAGTTTGGAAGAGAGAAATACTGTGCTGACCCACTGTCTCATAATATCTGTGTTGTTAGAATGGGATTAGGAGATCCAGGGAGTCCTCAATCCAACAGAACCCTAAACCTGAAGAAATCTTAGACAGTAAACTGCTAGTGACAGGGCTGTTTTGCTGGGGTCCATACAGTGCCATTCTTGCCCATGACAAAAAGCTCCCAGGTGCTCAAGTAATAAAAATGAAAAATATGCAAATAGTCTCCTTGAAGATCCAGTGCTTTGACGGATCAGGGCCACGACTCAGCAGATGAATGATGTTGGCTCACAGCAGCTGAACAAGCCCTATTGTTTTAGGAAGCTGTCATCTTGTGCTCCAAATTCTAATCCTTCATTAAAAATAGCCTCTAGCATATAATTGCAAAAATAGCCTTCCCCACTTGGACTGACAGCAAATTGATGCCATGTTGCCTCTAGCTTCTGTAATAACTGGAGACAGCAGCTCAGAATGCCCTATATTCAGTCCTTTCACTTCAATATCTTGTTGACTCTGAAGCCTAATGATGACTGTCTCAGAGTTCATGCTATTATTTAACTGATGATCAAATATGCAAGAAGCAAGAAGAAAAGTGATCAACAGGGGTTTGTGTATTTAGAGTATCCAAAACCTAGAGTATGTGATTGTTGTTTACCATGTGATCCTTTACATAAAAACACAGCAAGTGGCTTTCTTTTGAGGCATGTTGCCATGATAAATTCTATATTTCATAAAAAGATATTTGCTACTATGGAGGACATTGGAACATCTTCTTAAACAGTCCCACTTTCTTGGTTCCACTTTTTAAATGTTCATAAGAATGTAACTCTGGGTAATTATATTTTATTATGTTTACAATAAAAAAAGATGCATGTTTGTTCAGAGTGTCTTGAGTTTGTTTTCTAGTTAATCTTCTGACTGGAAATGTGCACAGAATGCTCATGTGAGCTGCTGATTTTTTTTTCCCATTCAATTTCTAGATGAAAGACTCATGGAGTGAACTGAATAAAATAAATAAAAATTAAAGAAAAAGTATCCAAGAAAAGACCAACTGTACTGCAGCCACTTGAGAACACTTGTTTTTTTCAACATCTGGTCAAAAACATCTGTGTCACTGGTCTAAGAGCAGGTGTAGCGTTCAAGAACAAGGGTATTAGAGATGCAGATGGACAATGTGTGTAAAGGGTTTGGGGAAAACTCTTGAGAATCCAGCAGTTAAAATAATATCTTCAAAGGTAGCCCAGGGAATTAGAGAATGATCTTTTCCTGAGGCTCGCTCTTAAATTTGTTGATTATGTGTGAATAAAGAGGACATTTTGAAATCTGGATAACACCTAATATGGTCTAAAGAAAATATTTTGATTTGGAACCCTGCAAATAAAGCTAGTTACTGTCCTATACAAACCTTTTCCCTATCAAAAATCTTTTAGACAGTGCACCAGTCCTTGTGAAAACGCACTTTTATTCATAAGAAGATATGTGAGACTGTGAAATGTTGTCATATAGTATGACAACAGATGGTACCTTCTGTGTTACAGATATCAGAAAATGGGGCCTAGAAAGCCGATTGAATTAATGTTAGAGTTCTGTGAGAATATCTTCATGAACCATCTTAAAGAATTTATGAGAGGAGCCAACTGAGTATGAAACTCCTGTTTTTTCTCTCTCCTGTGGAATCCTCCAGGTGTTTGTTAATTTGCTAACAACTTTCCAGAATGGAGTCTTCTGTGATGCAGATGGTATCAGGGGTTCCATAAATCCTGCAGTGTCATGGAATGATACATTCTGTGATAACTTCTGTAGACCAGATAACCCCATTTAATTTCAAATGTAGGAAGAGGAAGAAAGTTTTCTGGTTTTGGTTGTTTTTTGTTTGTTCACTTGTTGGTTTTTTTTCAAGATAAATGCTTTTTGCTGAATACTTGCCACTCAAAAAGCCTGGTTACTTCAGGCAAATAAAACACAATATGGGGATTAAGTCTATTTTCTATAATCTCTGCAGGGCTCTGTAGTAACAGAATTTTTACATGATGCTATGAAGACTGTTTCAGAACTTTCAAAATGTTTTGCATTTGCTGTAGTGGAAGTACAAAGAAAATTACCTATGGATGCAAAGGAGATTTAAGTAGCTATCAAGCAATGAATTTGCTTGATGTGGTTTATAGTTTATTTTGCCAAAGCACTTTTGTAAAATAGTGATATTCCTCTTTTCAGGTGGATTTTGAGTTGCCCTATTCATAACAATGTGTTATTATTTTAGTTGTGAATATCTGTTCACCAGGGTGATAATAAACATACACTCTGCTTTCCTGCCTCTACAGAGCTGGAGGCGGGTTTTCACCTTGTCCTAGTTAGACCAATCATTGATACAATGTAGAGGCAATCATTAAATACAGCTGTGTACAGAGACCCTATGGTTTTAACTGTATCAGGCTTTTCTTGGTCAAGTAAGGAAATGCCAGAGGAGCTTGCCTATATGCATAATGACACTTTCAGGAATCAGCCGCTCTCCTAAACATGTCTGACAAACTAAGTAAGTATTAATTACCTAATTTGATGTAGCTTGGCTGATCTGTTTATCAGACAGAAATTTTGTATATCACACGTGTCTTTTATTATTGCTGCATGTCATACTGAGGTGGGATTTGCCTCAATTTTTGAAGGCTTTTTTTCAAAAGAACATAGCTAAAGTTTGCAAGAGAATTATTTTTGTAATATTTTCCCACAAGGCTGGCTTGTCAGCCTTATCAAGGCGCTTTATGCTCTCTCCTATAATGTAATATTTAATACCTTTGTTTTTTGCATTTGGTTTCCTTGGTACCATTAGAGTAAGACATGAAAAAAAGGCAGATACAAAAGTGTTGCTTTGGCAATTAATGTGCCGAGCTGTACACAACCAGCTGGATGACTGAAGAGCAGGGTCCTGATTCTGCAGGCACCTACCAGAGCACTTTTCCTACTTCATGTGGGCAATTCCACCCACGTGTTCTCACTAAAAAGAGAACATTGTCCACTTGGTTGCATGGGGAAACACAACATAACAGACAAGAGGTTTACTGTGGCAATTCCTCCCCTTGATTTAACAGCGTAAAGCATTTGAAGGGGTAGGGCTTTAATGCAGGGTGTGTATGCTTAAGACAGCCAGACAATTGCAAATGCAGAGGGTCTCCTGTCTGGGCTTATTGTAGCCTTCAGCAGCCTGCTCAAGTACTTCAGAAACAATATTTCATTTCTGTGTGTGTTTGGAGATGAAGAATTCTGTCCCTATCCTGAGTTTTTGGATTGCTAAATGTAGTGCAGACTGCAAGGGGAGTGTATCAGAACTGGTGTTACCAGGAGCTAAGAGAAGATAATTCACATTCCCAAAATATAAGGACTTAAAATAAAATGTTGTTAGGTGTAGGGGTTTATGTCCTGGCTATTTTCAACTTTAGTGAGAGGTTTTCATCCTGAATTTGTAGATGGTGAATTTAGATTTCTACCTCGATGACTAAAATGCAGGCCTTTGCTCTTCCTGCTCATTCCCACTGGCCATTCACTGGAGTTTCATTTGGTCTCAGCTGCATCATCCATAAATTGGGAAATATGCTTCACTTGGATCTTTGCCAACCCCTTCATTTTTCCTTTTTCTGAAACTTTTGAATCTAGCCCAGTAGTGCTGTCCAAAAAAGGCATTACAGTCCTATTTCTACTTCCTACTTTATATATTTACTCTCAGTCTTCTTTGTCCTCTATTTCTTCAGTTTCTCATAGGGAAGTATAGGGGACTCTTTCATTTTTCTAACCTCATTTTTATTCTTTGGTCCCTACCCACTACAGTGGTCATCTCTACTAGAAGCAATATTCTCTGAGTTAAAAAAAAAAAAAAAAAAAAAAAAAAAAAAAAAAAAAAAAAAAAAAAAAGATAGACTTTTTAAATAAATTGGTCCTTGCTAAAAGAAACTGGGAGATGAGAGCCATTTTCAGACAGAGTCCTTAAAGGGAAGCCAGGCACTCTGTGTAGATTTCAAAGCCCTTTGTTGCCAGAGAACATTATTTTACATTTGCAAATGTCCATCCTCTTAGTAGCATTCTGCATCAAATCTGAACAGTTTTTTGAAATGCCCTTAATTTTTGCTAAATTTGCATAGATTTTTAAATATGAATGAGAATTTTCATCCAGTGCATAATCTTTCCATGAGTTTAGTTGCTGCCACCTTTTCTGAATCTAGTTGATAGGTCCTACAGAATTAATTTCATCCAGAAAAATTTGGTGTAAGATGCGCCTGGATTTAGGTTTACTTTCTCAGTCTTTTCTGTCATTCTCAACCCCATGAAGCAACTGAACCATTACTGAATTTGTTATGAATTCTAGATGTGATACTTTAGCATATATTGGGTGGTATGACAAACTCAAAAGGTAGTAAATATCCAGTGACAGTCCCAAAAACAAATAGGAAACTGGCATTTTATCTTAAGCTCTTGTGAAAGAAATAGTGGTATTTGCCTGAAATGCATAAGAACTGCTTGTGTTTTTCTTCTCTTACAGAAATAGTCTTGAAATTTTTTTTGTTGTTTAAACAGAGCTAGTGAGACTATGTATACGAGGAGACTTTTTTCACCCAGTAAGCTTTGTCATTTAAGTCTCACAAATTGCATACCCTCATTAGCCACATTCTCAGAGGTGCTAGACACCTGGAAACTCCAGTGTTCAGGGTACAAATTATTAATCAGCTCTGAAAATTGAGTTGCAAGGGGTAGAATTTTTTTTTCTTACCAACACTTGTTTCACTAAGCAGTGTTTCTGGCCATATATGCTCTTGTACAGGGAAACTTTTGTAGTGTTTGCAATATTGTTTCAGAAATGGTTTTATGATTTGTGGCTTCCAGAAAAACATATTCCATTAAAACAGCATTGACACTTGCTTCACCTGGTTACTCAAAATATTAACATCTCTGTTGAGTGAAGGTATGGCAAGTGCATTGAGGACATAGTAATCTTGGGCACTTCCTCTTTCATCACAGACAACTGACACAGAAATTGTTCCAGCTAATTTCTTTTTTCCCCCGGCAACATGGTAATCAAAGACTTTAGGGAGATACTCAGTACGCAACCATTGAGATGTTGGCATGACCCCAGGAGATTTTAGGTTTGCTTCAAGGTAGTAGTACAGACTTGGGTTATCAAGATCACTGAGTGCCACATTAACACATGTAAATGCTCCCACCATATATTAAAAAAAAAAAAAAAAAAAAAAAAAAAAAAAAAAAAAAAAAAAAAAAAGAGAGCAAGACATTCCTTGAACTGTTCAGGTTCTAAACAGTTGTTTATTTTCCTGCTGGGCACATGGGAACAAAATCAGACCCCCCCCTTGTGATGCACCCCATAGCTCTGAGACAGCTGATGGTGGGCAGCCTTTCCTCCAGGACACCAGAGCTGGCACACCCTGTGGGTAAAGCACCACCAGCAGAAACATTAAATGACATTTCTGTAGGGAAAACACAGAAACCACTTGGAAATGTTTCTAAATCTTGTGTCTATTTTTATCTGCCTTAGCTCAGCATGTAAAGTGGTTCTGATGGCAAGATTTCTCAAGCACCTGCCCATCCGGAGGGCACCCAACCCTTTTGGAAGTAGGGAAACAGAAAAATTGAGAGCTCCTCCTGTTTGCTTCTCTTTCCACATGACAGAAGAGTACTTTGGGGGTGTTACACACCCCACTCCTTATAGAATTGGGATGTTTCTCCTGCCTGATGTCAGTGGCTTTTTCTTGTAGCTCTCGCACCCACCCTGGGCGTGGGTACTCCCTCAGGTTGAGGCAGCGTGGAGGGCTCTTTGCCCAGGGGAAAGGGCTCTAGGGAAGGACCAGAACAGTTTGACTTCAAGAGTTTCAGCCCTCCTCTCTTGTGTGATAACTGGGGATCTCTCCCACTGTTCCCCAGGTCTGGGAAGAGGTGATGGAACCCAAGGGTAGTCTAGATTCTGCCTGGACAGAGCTTCCCAGGGAGGTGTGGGCAGAGCTGGGCCCAAGGAGCAGTGTGTTGGTGGCTTCTGGCGCCTTCCTGACTGTGTCACCTGTCTAGGCTGGTAAAATACATGAAAAAGAAGCTTATATGGAGGAAAATACTGGGCACAATGTTGCTATGGGGCAGCATTGGAAAGTGCACAGGAGCTCTGATGATTTTGGAAGGCATCATTTCCTGGAACAGCACCTGGCCATTCCCCTCAGGGACCTGTGGTGGCACCAGGACAGGTAGTGACCAGTGACTGAAGGGGGAATGGTGGTGAGGGTAGAAGGATGGGACACGAGTGGGGCAGGATGTGAGAACCCTCACGTGTTCCTTGTCTCTGGTTTAGTCTTTCTCTGGTTAGGACCACATGGATAATGCAAGTGTTAGGTGGGGGAATACTTACAGATTTTCTTAGTATTTAAGGGTTAGTTAAATATGCTCTAACAGGAAAAAAAAAAAAAAAAGAAAAAAAAAAGAAAAAAAGGAAAAGTTTTCTCACTTTTTTGATACAGTACTTCTGTTATCATGATATTAATAATTTTGAGGACACTGTGGAAGACTGTACTAAGCTGTTGCCGTGTCAATTACACAGAGCTGTATTTTTGTGCTCATTATTATTCTTGGATGTCTCTAATTTACATCTAAATGTACTGACTAATTTTGATTCAATCATGTCAAAAATGATAGGTCATGTGTGGGAGGAGATGACAGCCCTACCATCAGGAATTGCCAGAATGTGAATTCCTCGGGGCAATGATTTAATGCCCAAGTCAAGCAGTGCTGTCAGAATTGGAGGCCAAATTATGACACATTATGCTGTACTATGGACTTGCACATACAATGCATACGAAAAAAGTGACTGAGATTGGAGTTATTAAACTATGCTTTAACTGCTGCTACATTTTCCTTCTCACACTCACTCTCTCTCCCTCCTGCCGTCTTTTTTTTTTTCCCATGCTCACTGCATTTGTTCAGAGGGACTAATAATGGTACAGAAATCTCTTCTGTAACAACCAACATCCCAAACCATCCTGAACAGCAGCTTGTGATTAAGGTAGATGATAAAATAATGGCACTTGATGTACATTTCTGCTTAGCCTTTCTTTAAATCATTTACACTCTTCTAGCAAGCTACATGTCAGCTAGATATTCTGTGAAAGGGCAGGGTCCATTTGTTCCATTGTGCCTTTTTCCCAGGATATAATTTTTTTAAAGGAATCCACTGTCTGGGTAAACCTGCTGAATAAACTTCAGCAGCTCCTGAGCGATCCATGGGAACTGATTTGCATGTTGGATAACTCATCCTAATTATTGCATCCTACTTGCTTTTTTTTGGCTTAGGGGGATTTATCTGTCAGAAGTGCAGTGGGTTTTGTTTGTTTTCTTTTTTTAGGAAATATTTGCTTTTCTATCGTGCCTTTTAATACTTGGGGAGAAGGTGCAGAACTGTTTACCATGGACACTGTATGTCCATGGTGATGGGCAGTTCATTGCCTACTCTTGTGCTATCAATGTTGTGATTAACAATTTAAAATGCTTGGTTAGAGTCACTGTGAACCTGTTGAATTTGATCTTGTATTTTCATGTCAATATTATATGTAATTATAATCCTAAAATAATGCAATAAGGCACTGTGATATACTGATAGCTTAGTCAAAGTAATTGTGTTTTTTCAACTATATAGAATTTTATTAAAAAAAATAAAACAAACCTTGAGGTTTTAAATAATTGTGTGAGAAGTTGTGGTAATTGATTTTACTGGCACAGGAGTGAAAAATTTTAATGGTGCACATCTAACTTTTGAAATGTTTAAATGAAATCCATTATCTTTTTTGAGGTATTGGAGATGAACAGAAAGGAAAATCTTTTGTGTTTTCACAAATATAAGCATTTTAAGCGTTGCTTGAGAAGTAAACTCTAGGAAAAACAACTGACATTTAAGCCTATAAGCTGAGAATGGACACTGTGAGGAAAGGCCATTGCTGGATTTGGAAAAGACTGGTTTGATTGTCAGCAGGTTTGGATTGTTTGGATGAAGTGCAGTGACATTTTCAGAGAAGATTTGGAATCCTATTTATAAACCCTTAGGCTTAATGGTCACAGAGCCCCAAATCCTGAGAACTAACTCTCTTCCCAAGCAAATCTGCCTGCTCGCATATGATTTGTGTTCTTTCCTTACCTCCTTGGGAACATTAAAATCGACTATTCCCAATTTCTCAGTCAGGCTGGGGTTGAATGCCAGCCTGGGAACTGTCTCCATGTCCAATGTGGCTGTGGCCACTCACAACTCCAAACACCCCACCATGCCCTGTAAGGTTTCCAAACAGTTTTTGTCGTCTGTGTGCCATCCTAACAACTGTTCTTGATCTCCTTTGAGGCCATAGGAAAAAAAGACACCAGGATGGATGGAGTGCATGGATCGGATCTGCCAGCTGGATCGATCAACCCAATTTACATTATTGCAATGAAAGTGACAGTTTTTGTTGCCCTAGGAGGAGAGTGTGTTACCTGTCATGGAGGTGACCTGAGTGCCCAAAGTGTTAAACTGCAGAGAAAGGTCCCTCCATCTTCTGGGAGTGTTCTCAGATAGTTGGGATGGTTTCCAAAGTCTCAGGATTTTTTATGTGGTTACTGATGTGTGTGCCAAAGCTGTGGTGCGGGATGCTCCAAAGGGTGGTACAGACAGCAGTAGAAATGAAAAATCCAATCCAATCAAATTCCTACATCCCAGGGGTCACACTGGGTAAAGAGGAGAATTTGTCAGGATTTGGAAGGAAATCCATGAGCAGTTGTATGGACTGGATCAGGTATTGGGATTGTGGGAGGCAACAAAGACAGTCTAGAGATCTGATTTCACTTCTGCAGGCACGCAATTGAAGTTCCTCCTTGCACTGACATGGCATAGAAATGATCTGCAGACAAGTGGATCTCATACTTCATCTGCATTTGCCTGAATGTGGAGAGTTCCTACCCCTGATAATTAAACTTCAAAGCTAACACTCTATTAAATGAATACAAATATTATTTCAGTCTGTTTGGCCAGAGTTAGTTGACATTGCAAAGGAATTAAAGGGGGCTATAAACTTCACTGTTTTCAAACAAAAGCAGTGTTTTAGAAAATATAGCAAAATCATCAGGAATATCTTAATGTCATTATGTCTGCTGATTTTTCTGTGTGCCTGAATGTCTCTTTTCATTGCTTAGGAAAACATGTGCTAAGCTAGCTTTCCTGACTTCTGATTTCCATGGGCTTACTGAAAATCCAGGACAAGCAGTCCCATTCCAGCTGCAGAGATAAAGTGAGCAGCTCAGGGACCATACCTGTAAAGGCAGAAAGCCATAGGTCAGTAAGCTATCCTGCCATTTTTGTGATACCTGAAAAAACCACATTATTATATCAGACCCATGCAAACTTGCACAATTTTATACAAAATTATTTCTGGATTTCTGTTTGTGATCCTGAAAAGAGCAATTCCTTCCTTTGGATTTCTGAGCTGTGGAGACCGCTGAAATCTTGTGTATGGAACTGTGTCAAGTCTGTGTCTGTCATTCAATTTTTGCCAATTAGCTAATTCCATTAGTTCCTAATTTTCCTGGAAATTTTATGGGTTTTTTTCCAAAAAACGTTTGCTCTATTTCACAAAAAGTGAGACTCCTTTAGTAAGCTGGTCACACTGGCTTATCTAACAGTCTTGTTTCATCAAGATTAGGGTAGAGGTAGAGATAGAGGAAGAGTCAGAATAGACCCTGAGATGCTGTTTGAATAGCTTGCAGCTTTATTAACACATCTGGGAACTATCCAGCAATAACTTGTACAAAACAGATCATTCTTCCTTCCATAATCCACTCCACCTGTTGGAGGATTGCCATCAGGATGACTGACCAGTGTGACCATTCTGGGGTGGTTTCCAATATTGTTTTCCATGTGGTCAATAGCCATGCAGACAGATGATCAGACATAAGCTCATTTAGCAGCTTCTTTAGACCCACAACCCCTCTACCCCTTTGCTGTTTTCTGTTTGCCAGCCTTCTAGATCTCTTACCTCCCTGCCCCACAGTGGGCTCTTTGCAAGTTCTAAAACACTGAACATCATTTTCCAAACTCTTTTCTGTGTTTCTGAACTGCTGAAGTGACTTTCCTCAACTTGTCCCATCTGTAATTTCATATCAGTTGTTCCCTGGAAAGGAAGGGAAGAAATTTTCCCTGATCAGGAAAAATGTAGCTTCAAGTGAACATGCCTTTCCTCACCTTTGACTTTTTAAATGCACTTTAGGCTAGGACCAACACATACTTCCCCATATACATATCTGTGAATTTGTTTTATGAAAAACCAGAAGACGGCTGAATTATGTATACCAAGTACAAACAGTAGCATCTCATTGTCTTCTCTCTTCTTTTCAGTCTTACTTGGGTTGACCTCACTGGTCTGGCACAAAACTATATTTCTGTTGTATGTCAATATAAAATGGTCATTGATTTAGTCATGGTCTCAGGCATGAGAATAATTGATTTTCTCCAATTTAGGTATTTTAAAGTCCAGCTAGTCTATATTAGTGACCGACCCCTTCTCCACAGCTAGCTGAGAGATACACACATTCGAAAGGTGACATATTTGCCTGACACACCTTTTTTCCTTGATGTACAGTGGGCCAAAGTGGCTAGATACAGGCTGAGTAGCACTCATTCACTCTGAACAGTACTCATGACAGGACAATAAAAAAACCCTCGACCTTGCCTAAGTTTTTCCTTAGGGAAGATTTCTTTCTGCCAGCTGGACCAGTACTTCGCTTCTTGACTAAACTTATCTACAAGAGTACATATATTAAAAATAGCTGTGAAAAACAGACACAGCACTGAGAGGTGTTTAGAAAGCCATCCCATGCTGAAAAAAAAAAAGAACTTTTCAGACATAGTCCCTTTTCTTTCCTGCAATTCCTGTGCAATACAATAGCAGTGATTCTTATCAGTAAAATAACTTTTTAATTAGAGAGATACAAATCTTACAGGATACAAATTTTTGTGAATTTGACAAACCATTTTTTGAAACCTCAGGATTTTCCAAACATAGCCTGAACTTGCAGAAGTTCCTTAACTTAATCCATAAATGCATTTTCAGTCCCATTATCCACAGAACCAATACCAACTGTCTGGGGAAGACTTTCTCTTAGCATCCCCAGTCAAGTTTCCTCTCTTCTCCCAGTACAGCTTACCAGCCACTGATACAAGCCATTTCTTTCCATGTTAGCAACTGACCCACAATGCCCTTTGCTGAAAGACAGGGGAAGAGCAGGAAGCAGAATTGGCAGAGGGGTCAGAGCTGTCTTTGTGTTCTTCTCATAGTGTGGGAAGTCTCTAAGGAGGGAGGTGAATCTCATGAAAGGAAGTCTAACCCTCAAAAATGAGAAGTAATACCAGCCAACAGAAAAGCTGTGCTCCAATGTGGGAGTAGTTGAATGGTGGGGAAGCCAGCCACTGATGGAATAAGATATTTGTAAATTGTTTTGCACAGAAAGAGCAACTCTTTGGAAAAGACTTGGAGGTAATGTGTTGCCTGCTGGTGGAGAAAGGGGGTAGAAGGACAACACATCTAAGTCCTTCACAGAGGACAGGTTCAATTTATATTTTATACTCTTTTTCTTACTCATTTCCCACCCATGTGATGAAAGAAATCTATCTTCACTGGTGTATAAAAACATTCCAAATGAAAGCTCATAAAGAGCAAAGGGGCAAAAAAGCAGATGCACTAACTAAATTGAATGGTCCATCTATGACCTGGTACTGGTGCTTCTGAAGATTAGAATAGAAAAAAAAATTCTTCAAAGTTATTTGAAAATTTCTATGCAGAAATCTTTCCTGTTTGTTATTATGGTAAGATGAGTTTATGATTCAGATTCCAACAATGCTGTTTTCCAGATGTGATTTCACTAGTTACTCCAAGCTATTAAACTCTCAGTGCCCTCAGACTTAACACATATTTGACATATAAACAACATTACACAAATAAAATAGAAATTCCTTAGAAAACTGATCTAATAACACTGGTGTGATAAAATTTTAATGTTAGTTAAGGATAATATGAATTACCAACAGTAAAGACTAGGAAACTGTGTTAACAAGAGAATGCCTGTGGTGTAAAAAAAAAAAACAAACAAAAAAAACAACCACAAACAAGCAGAGCAAACAAAATACTGTGGCTGGAATTTGATTTGGAGGACTGGTCTGATGAGTAACTGTATATAAGGCTTTACACAAGCGTGTGTTTCTGTGTGGGCAATGGTCACATCATCTTGTTTGGAATAATCAATAATTGAAGAAAGGCCTTCAAAATAGCTGATATGATGTAATGGGTTAGGGTGGACTCCATTGGTTTCAGTAAAAAACATGAGTTGAGATTGCTGAGGGCTTCCTTTGTATGGCTCACACAGAGAGAATGGGGAACCGATTTAGCACTTTCTGCTTTCTTTCTTCCTGTTCTGCTTACACCTTTGTTTGAAATGAGTAATGCTTTCGTTTCTTCTGCTTGACTTTGCTGAATGATTTACATTCAGGAGAAATGGTTCCCTGTGGAAATAACAGTTATTAATTTCAGGTACCAAGGCTAAAAGAGCCTTGATACCATCATGATAAAGAATAGTGTGGTTAGAATCACTGTGGTATAACATTCACTATGACTTTTTTAAATGTTAATTTGGTCTCTTAATTTGACCTCCTGTTAGGCACTTTATGAAATGAAGATAAAAATGGAAAGGGTAATACATTAATGCTTAATCCACTTAATGAAATAGGATTTCCTTTGTGATTCCATATAAATTAGTGTATAACTTAGACTATTTTACCTGACATAATAATAGAGATGAAATTAATTCTCAACTGTAAATCCTCACAGTTAATTTTGTAGTGGTCACTTTACCCTTGTGCATTGGTATATTTTACTATTGTTCAGGAGACTCAGATTGTAGTTTTATTTCTTGTTGTTTTCTACATAGAACAGTTGTTTCTCTCCTGCATCTGATACCCTACAGATGTGAAGAATGTTGTGGATTAATATATATCAAGGGAAAGGTTAGTAACAGTACATTCCTCACACAGGATTGTTTTGAGATGGGCTGTACAGGTCACCATGTTTTTTCATTTCTTTTCTTCTCCTAAATCATGACAAGTGATGACGAAATGGAGAAGAGAAGAGGGTTTGAGTTCTGTGATTCTTTCCATTTGAACCCCACAGGGAATAAATAATTTGCACCTAAGCATCTTTCAGTCTTCGTGGCTTGCGGTAAGACATCCAGGTTTGAAGGCTGTGCCCTGTGGTGATCAGCTATTCCCCCCTGAAAATAATCTTTCCAGGGTGTGTGTATGATTACTGGTGTAGGAAGTGACACATTGTGGATTGAACCAATCATGCCAAAAGCATGAATGGCTTTGGTTTGAGCTAAATGTGCCTCAGCCTGGATGATCATTGATTCTGTGGATCCTGTATACAGGAAACACCAGTAGCACATGCATTATTGGATCTTCATGGTGGAAGGCCTGTAGAGCCCTTAATTTGTGTTAATCTTCAATCTTGTCAGTTTCAGTATTACACGTGTTTTGCTGATGAGTTCATGAGAACTTGACGGAGTTAATTACACCTCCGGCTGATTAAGTTTTCTCCACAACAGTTTTGCAGTCTTGCAGCCCCTGTGGAAACACTGGAATTAGTCTTCGTTTGTAGGTGTGTGAGATCAGAACCTGTTCACTCCACCACCACTGGCTACAGGCAGGTGCTTTTAACATAAACCTGCTCTCCTCTTTTGTTGATGGATTTGATGTGTACCAATTCTGTATATAGTTTTGGTTGAAGAATAAATTCCCAGTTATTTAGTACAGTGTTCTGCCTCTTCATTTACATCAGCAGGACTTTTCCATTAGTGTACAACCTTGTATTCAGTTGGGACCAAGTAATATTCCATGTGTACTGATTTTAGTCTATTAAAATATTACACATTTTGTATTTTTAAAAG
>WEIU01007606.1:102186-112996 GCA_013389925.1 Aegithalos caudatus
AGAAAACCCTGACAGAGTCAGGGATGTGACCTGACACCCTGTTGGTCAGAGTGTTAGAAGCAGTCCAGATGAATCCTTCTGGAGTAACAGATGCAGTTCTCTGGAGTAGAGTTGGTCCTGTAGAAAGTCCAGTGGTGGTGAGATGAGTCCAGTCTTCCTCTGGGAATCCAGTGGAAAACAGGATGTCCTGCTGTTCTTATGTCTCCTCTTTTTATCTAGGTAGGAATGCTTAGGTCCCTCCCAGCTGGGTGGAGCATCTCACAATTGGCTGATGTAATGTCTCAGGTCATTGGTGAGCGTTAATGGCCCACTATCAGAAAATATCAGCTCCAAAACTCGTGCTTGGCCACCCCTTTGTTTTGGTTAAGTACCCAGCAATTAGCTTCCTAGCAACCTAAGGGAAAAAATTCAACTAACGCAAAGGAAAGAATATCCAACCTCCCACACCAACCCAGGTCTTTCCATGATTCTATGATTTCTTGGTACACGGCAGCTTGTTGCTGGCTGTATGTATAGCCTTGTGGATGGGCATTCTTCAAAGCCAGCTGCTGTGCAGGAACACTTTGAAGTGAGGGGGAAGCCCAGGTCCCAGAAATATCCCTCACACTGGAAGAGACCCCTAAGCCAGAAAGCTTGATGGCTTTAAGGAGAAGAAATCCTCCTTGGTTTGGTTTCTAGGGTTCCCACTTGCCTCCATGCCCCGCTCAAATTCACTCAAGATCTGAGAAGGAATAACACTTATTCCCTCAGAAGATCAGCCATTACACTGCACTGCTGTTGTGAGCCATAGACCTAAGTGTCTGCTGTAGCCTTATCCCTCCCTTACAGATGAGATAACTGAGGGGCAGAGAGCTAAGGTGAGTGCCCAGCATTGCTAGCAGGCTGCTGGCAGAACTAAGAATAAAAGCCTGGTCTGTGGCATGACATCTCACCTTTGCAGCTTTGCAAAAGATGGATTGCAAGGTCACTTGGGTAGTGCTTGTGTCTTCCTATTTGTTCTGTAAAAAATGTCTCTCCAGATTAAAAAATGGTAAGAAATGTCTAGCCAGAATAGGGTGAATTTCTTTACAAAGTCTCTGCCCATTATTACTTGGATTTTATTTTTTTTTACAGCATAGCTTTTATTCTGATGTTGGCCGGTGAACTATGACTATACAGAAAGGAGGAGAAGGAAAAAAAAAAAGAGAAAAAAGAGTGCATAACTATTTTGTGCCTATGCTGTCTCTGTAATTTAACAGTATGTAAGTGCCCTCATGAAAATCTTTACACTGCATAAAACAAAGTGCTGACCATCTTTGAAAATGCAGGCTGTACTAGCAGAAATATAATTAAGAGAAAATACTAATCACATTTATATCCAAGGTGACATTACAGGTTAAGAGTGCATATATGTTTGTGTCTGGATTTCAGTCCCAAACTTAAAGCTGAATCCAAATAATATAACCTCAAAAAAGTGGTGAATAATATAAGAAATCCTTTTCCTGTAGAACATTTTTGACTTTGAGAAAGTAAGTGTCATTAATTTGCAACAGCAAATGCTAGTACTCTTAAATAAGTTTTTCCCAGGATAACAATCTGGCTAAATGAGAAATAATGAGAAAACTGTTTCTTATGTCATTTCTTGAAACCAGTGCTGGTGACATGATCAAACCATTCAGCAATGAATTTTTCACCATGTTCACATTGCATAGACCCTCACATTTGGAAGAATTTGGGTATGTTTTTGTAACCTAGCCATCTTTTCATTGAACACCTCTGTACTCAAAAGTAACAACAAATTTTCAATTGCCCATACAACTGTAGTTTCATGAGGACAATGAGAATGTGAGGCACCACCTTTCCCCATTGTACAAATAAAGCTTGCTTAGTCTTGGTGCAAGACTTTCTATTGTTGGGGATGAGTAATCTGTTTATGGGGTTCTGTCATGACTTTCTGTTTTGGAGAAGCACTGGAACAGAATTAGAACACATTAGGATCAAGGATAATCATTCAGATCTCATGGATCAAAGATATGCTTGCTATTCTTGGCCATGACAAAAAATAGTGGCTGTATGGCAATTCAATTGAGGTTTAGTATGACATGGTACATCCACAGAGTCCATGAAGCATTATTATGTAGACTGTAGCATGTTGTGGAGTACTGTGTAGTAAATACTTGATGTAGAATTACCTTCCTTGTGGATTATGTGAAAATATAAAATGCTGACCTTTCCCAAATATTTGATTCAGTAAAATTTAGAGAGGTTATTAAAAAGTCTTAAAATATAAAGCACATTCCTCAATTAGGCTCTTGGTCTCTGTTATGTCCTGCAAGTATTGCAAACTATGTAGTCCTGTACCTTAATTCCCCTGTGTTTGATGGGGAAAATTGAGATGACACAGCTTTTTTGGGTAGAAGCTCAAGATTGAGCTGTGATTTTACAAAGTCAGAAAAATTTGTGTGCCAGATACTGTGTCTCATCTTATTCTTTTTTTATTCCTATCACTGAAATCTTTTCACACATTATTGCTTAATTATAGAGCAAGATGCAACAATTAATCTGTAATGTTAACCATTGTACTTTCATTTGTTGACATAGAATTTTCAATAGTAATGAACAAGAGAGCAAACTGAGATTGCCCATAAACTACTATTCTTCCCTAGCTTAGCAGGGGTGGCAAGAAGGGAGTGTGGAGGGCTTTGTATCACCAGTCCTCATTACATTCTTTTGTATTTTGACTATAAACTGTGTGCAGCAAATCCATGGTGACGCAGGAATGCCATGGTTGTCACTATGCTGTGCAGTGGCCACTCAGAGCTGGTTGGCAGTAGCAGAAATGGCAGTCCTGTCCTTGCACTCCAGGTTTCTCTAACCTGGGAAACTAGCAGTCATGTGGGGCTTACAGAGCAGAAAGAGGAGTCAAGTCTGTCTGGTAGAGACTGGTAAGTAGTGGAAGGATGAGAGTAGTGTCAATGTACCACAACATCACTGAATAATGGTAATATGGTACTGAGTCCCCCACAGTCACCAGCCAGTTGAGAAATCTGATTGAAAGGGAAGGTTCTAGAAAAAAATTCTAATTTTTACTCTAGTCTGAACAAAACATTATTTTCCTACTCCCCTCCTGGAAAGGAACAATGCAGTTTATGGTTATCTGCTATAAAATTATTAATTTAATGAATTACTAAAATGGGTGAATTGGTCAATAGGGTAATACCTCTGTCATATTTAACTTGAATAACTCATCACTTTTCTCATTCTGCTGCTTCTCAGAAGTTGGGGCTTTCAAGAAAGGCAGTACTCTTTCTCATGTTGATGAGTAGAGGACATGGAATGAGACCAAGAAGAGAGAGAGTCAGCAGGCTTGCAAAAAACTTATATAAAAATGGATCTAGAAAATCAGCACAGGTAAATCCCTCCAGCAGGGACGAGATCAGAAAGATGTACTGGAAAAGAAAGTGAGACCTCGTCTTCACCTTATGTTAATGTATGTGGTATTATGAAGATTACTCATTAAGTCATCACTCAAAAGGCTTAGAGGAAAGGTTCACAAAAACAATCTGTTAGATGCGCTTCTTGCAAAATCTAAGCTGGACTACATTGTGCTAGTTCTGTTTTCCAAATTGTTTGAAAATTCCAAAATCTGCATTTTTTCCCTTCAATTCTTGTACTTTTCTACTTTTTGCAATAATAGGGGCCAGCTGGAGGGAGAAGTTTGTAATGAACTATTGTGGCATTGCATCTCCCATCTGCTGATTTATAAACATTTTTGAATATAGGTAAACAAAAGTGTCAATGTCATTTTGTGTTACACTCTAACTGTTTTAGGGGAATTATGTGGTGTGACATAGTGGTCCTCTAGTTTCCTCTAGATTCGTCTAGGACCTACTAGTTAGCATATTTGCTGGTAGTCTTAACAGAGGCCTGAGAGCTTAAATCTTAGTGGAAGGGATTCATCAGGGTTACTGTCAAGGGCAGCATGATGAAATAGGCATTGCCCTTCATACAGAGAGCACTGACTGCACAGCTATCAAATAAACGGGTATCTTTAAAATGTACTGGGGCTATTAAAAAGACAGGCTCTTAGATAACCCCTAAATGCTGTGCTTCTCTCCCTCTCATGTCTGCTGCTATTTCATTTTTATTGTCTTTATGAAAAAAATTCAAAGGGTTGGAGGACAGAGGAAACATTCTTGTAAAGTAACTTTGTAACCTGTAGAGTTAGCCCACAGAGGGAGAGGGAAGGGAAGTATTTTTCAGAAGTTTTAAAAGGTTGCAAATTCTCTGCCTTAAAGGTTGCCTAAATTCTCTGCATTCTACTTCTGGTCCTATTTAGGCCCTGTATTTACAGACGTGTGCACACATACATGCACAATCAATGTGTGCTCATGCAACAATTTTCTCCTGAAGTATTTTAGGAAGATGCTTTTATAATACAACTCTTGCCTAAACCCATTGCTGAGAAATAACAGCATTTGACTCTCACCCTAATTTTTTTTCCTCTGGATTTCCTGCTCTCTCTTTTGCTCTCTCTCAGAGAATCAGATCCTCAGCAGTGAGGGATTAAAGTCTCATGCTGTAACATTCATCCTTCTTTCTGAATGAATAACATGATTAAGGTATATGGGGAAGTGGAGTGACAGTAGTGAGTTCCATAGGTACAAACTCCCTCAGGGGTTGTGCTGCAATACACAATGATTTATTTGGCAGCTATTTGCATACAACAAATGCCTGTGAACATTTCTCTGGGACTCTGGACAATTTCAGTGATGGAGGAAGCAGATGAAAAGCAGAGTTTCTTCCTCCACTACATTGACAGCTTGAATCAGGAGCAGGGTGGAGTGAGGGACTAGCATGTTCTGCATGTGTTTTGTCCCCACATATTGAACCTGGTACACCATGGTGTGATAACAACCATCACAACACACAAGGTATTATAAATGAGACAGTGGTGTTCAGGTATCACAGACTAACTTGTGTCCAGCCAGCACAGTCCTGGGTTTAGTACAAGGCCTCACTGCTCCAGAGTGAACACGTTTTTTTATGGAAGTTTGCCATTGACTGAAGGCCTATTTTGCAAAATCCACTTATGAATTGTAATTTCTCTTTCAAAGGCTTACACTTTTCCTGTAAGGCTCATCCCCTCACAGCCTTTATTGTGTGCATTTTTTTTTTCAATGTTCCTGTGAAAAGAGTGCTCCTATTCCTCTTTTGAAAAAGGAAAATGAAGGTGCTGAAAAACGAGATTCAAGTTCATGAAGGGACCAAAATTTCCAAATTTGGCTTTGGTGTCTTAATCTCACAAATTCTGCTCAAATACTGCTTGAACTCTGCCACTGTACAAACTTTTGACATTTAATTTTTTTGAGAACTTGCATTCTACTTCTGGTCATTCTCCTAGGCACCTCATCTTTGACGGTCTGTTTCATGCTTTAATTTTGCTTGAATCCATAAATAAGGTGTTCCTCTTTGCTTGTGTGAGGAGCTCAATCCAATAGAGGATCTCCAAACATACCAATTTGATTGAGTTTTACACAAGATAGAATTGTTGGGTACTTCTCCATCTCCTCATTCTCATCCCTTCAGCCAGGTGACTAAGCATTTGTCTTAGCCGTGTGAGAAATCTGGTTTCTGATCCAGTTGATACCTAGAGATTTGCAGTCAGACCTTTGACCCAGAATGAAATAGCTTCCAAGATTGCCTGAAACTGCGTCCTTCTCTTGGCAGATTTGCCTAGAGGGAGGAGGTGAAAACTGCCTGTGGAATAAGGCACGTGAAACCCATCAGTTAAAAGACAATGAGCCCAGGGTTCCCAGATTTTGGTGGCTCATGTTATGAAAACTCCAACATGGTTATGAAAGAAAGCTGCGATCTACACTCAGGTTTTGAATGAAAAGGTTTAGACAGCTACTCTGGGGAGAGCATTCAGGGCTTTGAGTGTATTGGTACTATTGAAAAAGGAGTTTGAAGCACAGAGAGGAGAAGCATATTAGTTTGGAGAGACCAGCATATGTCCTAAAGCCTGCAGATCTGCATTAGAATGGTGATCTGGAGTTCCGGTTTTAAGAACATGAGCAATGTTATAATATGGAAAGAAATAAAGTACAAGAGGGTAAATGAAAATGGATGTTGGGTTGAGGAAAGATTCAGTGCTACACCGAGAACACCTGGCTAGGGAGCAGCAACAATGAAAGTCTGGTCCAAGAGCTTTTCAGCAGCAAGCAAGATTTACAATGTTTACCTTCTGCCTCTGGATATGTGGAGTCAATCTAATGGTTCGATTAAGTCAGTGTATCAATAAGATTTTAAAATGAGATACAGCTAAACTGTTGTGGGTAAATTGCCACAGACACTTCAAGATGCAGACTGTGAGCCAAATTCTATTCTATGATGAACTTTCTGAGTCTGTGTGCTTTGACTAGTTTTCTGTTGGTGTGGCTTCTGTCACCTTTTGTATGACTTGTAGATTTTTCTCCACTTCTTCATGCAAGAGGCCAGGTAGCTACCAATATACATGTTCTGATTTAAAGACTGAAAAGATAATCCACAGCTAATATAACGTGTGTTTAATCAACTGTCTATTGGGATATGGGAGATTTTTTTTCTTTGGAATGTCTAGATGTATAATTGCCTGGTAGGCCAGAAAGATGAGTTTTAGTCTCTTGTGCAATTAAAAAAAGATCTGGCTAAATGTTTTGGAAACAGAAATGTGGTCTGATCTCTTGGGTAGATACAATGCATTTTAGAACTAAACATTAAAAATATACTAAAAATATTTTAAAGGAGAAGCCTGAGAATACTAGCAAGAATTGGCACGAATCAGAAAGGCCTGCATGACACTATCTTCTGTAGTGATCAAAATGCTCGAGCTGTGGTTGGACTTTCTTTGCTCAGTGCCATCATTTTAATTCTTTTAAAAGAAAAACAGCAAGTGCTTGAATAAGTGATCAACACATTCCTGTTAACAGAGTCCTAAAGTGCTTTGCTGTGTTATAGAGGAATGCTGCTTACAACTTCTATCACTGACTCTTTGATAAACCAAAATGCTCTCCCAAGGACCTAGAGTCACAGGGCAATAGGGCAAGGGGGCTGTGAAAATCTGTGCTGTGGAGATAGGGGAAGCAATGGAAAACACAATCATACTGCTGCTTGACCCCAGGGTTTCATCTGTTTGTGATTTGTATTTACCCACATTAGTACTGGAAAAATTTTTTGAAATCTCTCCAGATAGATGAAGTGATCTTCTTTCTGCTTTCCCCCTGCCATATTCTCCAAAAATAACTACCTGATATTCTTGATAGGAAAACTGTTATTTAAATGCATTTTTTTTGTGTGTGTATCTGTATATCTGCATTTTTTTCCCCGTTACAGGCTGAATGGAGAGAGATGAACACAATTTCAATTTTCCTGTAAAACAACTATGTTCTCTTAGGAAGTTTAGCAGACCTGCATTAGGAAGTGATACAACATTTAAAGCTTTGGTTTAAGAATTTTTGCTATTCAACAATATTTTTCTTTTTTTGCTATCTTTTTTGGAAAACAGACGTGAAGATTTTTATTAATATGCAATTTGAAGGAGACAGTACAATTAAAGAAATCTTTTTTGGGGGGGACTTCCCATCTCTATGTACATTAAACTGTATGCTCCATTTGGAATATGGGGCTTGTCTGCATTTTCTTGGATCAATTTTTTGCTTCCAAGGAAAGAGATGAGCTACAGGACAATATTAATACCAAAATAAATGAGCAGAAACTGGTCATGAATACTTTGTGCCTGAAAATTAGATAGAATTTCTATTGAGGTTCTAGCTGTTACAGTGGTAAGGCTACAGAAAATCTCACCATAGTATGGCAAACCCAAAATCTAATATATATACACATATGTATATTTGTATGTCTTAAAAAAAAAAAAAAAGAACCTGATAAGCTTCTAAGGAGTTTCATGAAACAGTTTGTATGATTATTCCATTGTAAGAGCAAGGAAATGCACTTTCCACCTAGAAGTCCTTTCAAGTCTTACATTTGTAAAACCTGATTGCTTTTGGAACCCTACAACAGCTTTGCTTTTGATGGGTTCACTTAACATTTGTCTCTGGATAGGGAAGAAATTTGGGAACAGGGGAAACGTTACATTTCAGATGCTGAAACACCTCTGGGACTGGCATTGGTTTGGACCTTGAGCATCTAATGATGAATATCAGTAGAGGAGTTACAGGTAGACACCAATGTTCAAGAAAAGTACTTGAAAGATGTTGAGGCAAGAACAAACATGGGAGTCCTGTAGACCCCTGTGAACTTACAAGTACGCAAAACCCATTGCTGAGGGCTAAAACACCAGCTGGTTGTCTACCTAAACAGAAAGTCCAGCTGGCTTGACAACAGTTAAATCATAGTAATGAAATGAGAGAAATTTTCACTTTTTCAGCTTGTTTAGAATATCATGTTTTAAAATCAAGACCTTTGATAATGAGTCTGCTCAGGTAAAGGTGGGGGGGGGTGAATGATTCTCTGGGAACTTGCTGCCTTGTGCTGCCACCATGTCCCTGTGGCTTTCCACCTGTAGACTGAGGAAGATCACAAATTGTGCTGTAGCATTTCTCCAGAAGCCTAAACCTTTCAAACACTGCACCATTTAAGTAAGTATGTGCTGAAACTATTATACTATTTCCTAGTGGGAAGATAAACTAGGAGACCTGTAAGATTGGCTGAGTGAAATCTTTGGGTGTACCTCACTGGGCAGATACTGTGGATGGAGCTGTTGCCTCATCAGTTAAGGTTCCTGGAGCTGTTTGCAAGAGCCTGCTACGGCTGTCACTGTCCTTCTTGCATATAACCTTGAAAGCCATGCTTCATGATAGAGTGTATCTACTTCTGGGCAATGATAAATTGGTATTAGCCACACAGTTAAGATAATTACTGTCTTTCTGCAGGTGGACGGGTATGGTGCAGATAAGGTTAGTGGGGTTGGTCACCATTTCATTCTGGTGGACTTGTTGCATGTTGCCACAATCTGCCACTTAGGGAGTATCATAGACCTTTGTAAATCTTAGACACGTTGAAATAGAACAAGTTCCAAGAGGGTTCCTCTGCATCTACAGTCAAAGTCAGATGCTCCTGTCTTTACTTTTCTTTCTGACTCTGGTGGTGGAACTTTTGTGGAAAATCTCATGATTATCTGTTTGAGTGCAGGGGGAGCACCAATACATTTTGATGTTTCCTTTGAAAGAAAAGCAGATCCTAGGAATAAATTGTATGCTTTGAAAATTTAATGCTAAGAATGCAGAAGGAAAGCACACGGAGAAAGGGATTTTATGCTAAAATGAAAAGAGAGGTGGCTATGAGATGTTCATCTCTGTGGCAGCCTAAGCAGTGTTACGCAAAAAATTGCAAGGGGCCTTGTAAACTAGGGATGAGACATTGTGCTGAAGGAGAAAATAACCAGCAAGAGAGTGGATGGATTGGAAGTCACGTAGGAGAATGAGGAGTCAAGGAGAATGTAGAAGTCTGTGCACAGTTTCTTGCCTAAGTGGATGCTGATAATGCCAACATTAATTGCCAGAGGTTCTATATTTAAGATACCCCGGGGTCTGCTTCAAATGAAGCAGGATGAGTTATTTCAGGAATTGCTGAAGTCAAAACCAGCAGAGAATGTGGGTCAAGATATGCCTGCAGAGAGGTACCTGTTCAGGTGAGAGCCATCAAATACCCCTCCACCGTCATAGCAACACATCAGCCAGGTGAGTCATGAAGTTTGCAACTTCCAGTGTTGCCTGCTACACCCCTCTGTTTCTGCATTACTAACCTTTTTGGGCACAATTTCTGTCACGTTAGAAGAATGGCAGACATTTTGAGGATCTTCTTTCTAGGGGTGTTTTGGCTACTTGAGTAACTTTGGATTGTTTTAAGGAGGGACAGTGTCCACTCCTGTGCAGAATTGTTAGTTACTCCACGTGTGTGTGATGTATAGGGGATCTGTAAGGTTCTTGGGCTCCTGCAGACCATGTGTCATACTGTTATAATTGATTTAACCTCACCAAAAATAACAGAGAACACCTGTTTTTCTAGGTGACTCTTTTTCTTCATATATGTCACAGCTGGTTATTTACAGTGTATTTTTAGACTTCACATTTAATCACAGTGTAAAAATGCAAAAGTCTGTTTTCCACAAGAAAAAAAAGTTTTTAATTACCTTTTTTTTTTTTTTTTGGTTTTTTTTTTTTTTTTTTTTTTTTTTTTTTTTTTTTTTTTTTTTTTTTTTTTTTCTTTAAATAATTGTATCATGTTTTTGACAGCTAAATAAATGGATTTTATTAAACAGGATTATGGGCTGAGATTATTTAGTATTCCTTTTTTATTATCTGGTGTAGCCTCTGCTGGGAGTTTCTTTTCTTCATTTCCAACATTGATTCTTGCATTAGATGGTTTCATTGAATAATTAATATACTTCCTGTGATTGATGATTTGCATGGCCTGAATATTAGGTTATCAATCATGACCCACTTGTTCTAATGTAATCATATTGAAAACGTGTCAAAAGCTGTTTACCCAACAATGACAACAGGAGCTGTGATATTGAAGGTGCTTGATACACTACAACAGAAAATATCCTGGTTGAACATTCATAATGCAAAGATTATGAGTTCCTCAAATTGATGTAACAAAAGCCTGGAGCCCTTGGTGAGAGTTATCAGCCCCAGTAAGAAAAGCCCTTTTTTTAGCTAGACAATCATACTGATTTCTTTGCCTTTTATGAACTGCTTAGTGACTTTTCAAGCCTACAGTGTAATGTAATTATGTTCTGTGCTGCTCAGCATAAAGAAACTGAATA
>WEIU01007606.1:113049-125114 GCA_013389925.1 Aegithalos caudatus
AAAAAAAAAAAAAAAACCCGAAAAAACGAATGACACTGTCTATATCTGTTTTTACTGGAAGGAAAGAGCATCGTTAAGGTCTTTCCACAGTTTGATTTTAGTGGATTACCACAAACATTGAAAAAGTGGGTTTTACTTCTGTGGGAATCATTAAAGCAGAGCATTACATTTTAATACTCAGCATATAATGCACATTTCACTTGCAGTGTATTTCTTAGTTCATAGGTAGGTGCTTGTTTCTGCAGTCTGTATTGGTTCCATTTCAATACCCTGTTGCTCTTTACCTCAGCCAACTACAATGGGAGGTTTAGTTGTGTATATTCATTTCATTCTTTCCTTTTCCCTGTAACAACTCATATTAACATGGGAATTCTATTGCGGTTCAACTTCACAAACTCATACTGATAGAAATGTTTCCTATGACCAAAGTAAAATTGCTCATGTAAGAAAAAGCTGCTTGGGATGGAGAAGCCTAAAGCACTGAGCTTTTTAATTCTAAGCAGCAAAGCAAAGCCATTTCCTTCAACCTCTGCCTGACTTCCACTCTGGACTGGAGCATACACAGATTTTTCCAGTTTCCTTTGTTCACGAAAAGTCATACAGTGATGCCTTTACTAACATTTGACAGTACTTTACTCCTCATGTCACCTTTTGGCTTTGATGGAGTCCTCAAAAGCTTTGCTCCTTCCAGCTCCCTGTTGCTCCTGACATTAGATAACTTAATTGGTGGATATAGACCAAAACCAGAGTATTTATCAAGATTAAGACTACTACAGTTTTGTCCAAATATGAGGACCCTACTAGTCCTGGCTAGTCATCAAGGCATATAATCATTGAGCTCGTATTGGTGTGGTCTCTGTGTAGCTGGCATGGTTGACAGTCCTAAGAATAAAGACAACTGGAAAATTTAAAAACTCAGGGAAAAAAAAAAAANTTTTTTTTTTTTTTTTTTGTCTTGTCAGTATTTTACTGTGTTCCACCACAAAAGAGAAAGTTTATAGGACCTATGTAGTTGTCCTAGAACCAAAACAGTAGTCTAAGTGATACCACCCAGCAGGAGGGGTAATCTCCTGGGATGTCACCACAGTTGAAGGCCAAGTGTTTCAATTACTTAATATATGACAATATTAGCCTTGCTGTGTCTCTCAGTGATTAAAACAGAGAAGAATTATGTTCATTGTTACAGGAAAAAGGATTCCTAAAATAATTTGGAATAATAAAACCACAGAAATCTGGAATCAGAGAAAGTGTAGATGAAAAAGACCTAGTCATCTAATTTCTCTGCCAGTATAGGATTTCAGTGTGCATTTTTGGTATATTAGTGTAAGAGGGCTACTTAGAAAATGATGCCCAAACCTGTGGATTTGAACATAACCACAGTGATTCATGGTTTTTATGGTTTCTTTTCTTGAATCTCTATACTTAACTCAGTGTTTCAAACACTAGTGCATCTACAACCACAGCAAATAAAGGAAAAGGAAATAAAGGAAATAAGGCAAATTAATTAGATTGTAAGAAAAACAAACATATTTCTTCTAACATATTTCAGCAAACTATGTCTTCTGCTACTATTTTTTATCACTTTTAATATAGTTTCAAGTCTATTAGAAAAATTGTCTCCAGTTTTCCCAAATCTCTTGTTAGAAATGGACTTTGAAATGAAGCAATAGAGAAAGGGTGTGTTCTGAGTTTCCTTTATTTGCTTGATGCTTCTAAAGCCTCTAATGCCCATTAGTTATCTCTCCTCCGCATCTAAGAGAGTTTACAGCTGTTTATTCTTTTTCAAAGTGGAAGCAGGGACTGTCTTTTGTTGAAAGACAGAACTCTAGGAGAGACACCTTCAGAGAGACTCCCTGTATCTTAGACTGACTTTGAAAGAGTTGAAAGAGTTAGTGAAGGTGGCATTATAATTTCTCTCTCTCACTGATGACTGATTTTTCAAGTATTTGTGTATTTGTTGTGCCACTGCATCTTCTCTTGATTGCATCATGTTAGGTTTTTGCTTGCTGCATATTATGTATGAAGTGGGGCAGAGAAGCCCTGTACATAAAAGGGGAGCATAAAAACTACACATCTTGTAAAGCACTGAATTGTTTTATAACGCTTTCCTACAGGAAAAGCTGTTCTGCTTTCTGAATCACCATTTCTACATTTTTTTAATTAACATTTTTTTTTGGTTATTGCCTCAAGACTAAAAGCCCGCTAGTTTTCAGTTGTTTCTCAGCCAGTAGTAAAATTTTCCTTGGAAAGAAGCAGCATTTTATGGAAACCGTCAGTAAACTGTTTTTTTTTATGGAAAATATTTGAGTAGCCCTCCTCTGTATACATAGCTATAAAAATATTAGGGCAATATGTGCTAAGTGGGCAGTACAAGTCTTTCAGCACAGAGCACCCACGTCTGCAATTTGCTGCCAAGAGCAAATTACTCTAGCAAGCCATTTAACATAATAGGACATAGCAGGTGTTGGGCCACATCTTCAAACAAACGAAAACCAGGCAATGACTACTTCACTGGAAGGAGCAGTATAGCCCAAATTTTCTTCTGACCCACAGGAAAACAAATCCGCCGTCCTCCAGGGCAGAGCTCATATGTGTGGGATACAAATCTTCCTAAGCAACCAAAGACATATCTGATACTATGCTTGGAAAAGCTCAAAACAGACATGGGCTTCTGAGATGAGATGTGAAACACATCTCTCTGAACATTCCTCAATATACCACAATTATAAATAAGTACAAACAAAAGTCTATTCCCTGCTGATTCTGAATGGAAAAGAGCTGGAGAGAAGAAGAAAAAAATGGCTGTATATGTTTTTTTTTTTTTAAATTTTGGAATGCATTCAGGCTTCACACCAGGCAGCAGAGAGAGAGAAGCAGCAAACACCATTCTCATACTCAACTCATGCTTGGAAAGAGTGCAAATTTTGTCATCAGCATTGTCCACAATGGTGTCTTGACTCTGAGAACAGAATATTTACATTTATGAACAGTGAAGGATTAAATTGCAAGTGGACAGATGAAAAATGGTTTAATAGGGCAAGAAGCAATTTGACTCATTGTAGTTTGTCAAGCTGGGACTTCAGGTCTAAGCCAGCAGGAAGGTGGCCTTGTCTCCAGCCTCCTCACCTGCCTCTGGTTTTCCATGATTTGTGGAGCCTGCAGCACCATCCTCTCTGTCTACCAGAAGACTGATCATGCATGAGTTTGCTAATGCACATGACAGACACTTTACAGTTGATGTCACTGATGCCAGCCCAAGGTGACAGAGTTGTCTTATTCTTGGCATCCTTGCAAATCCTGTTGCTGCCTGCAGATACTTATAGCTACTGTAAATGCTGTAATCACTACAGAGGGGATGACTGGATATTTCTATGTTGTTTTGTTAACTTCTATGAACAACAGGAAATTAAGCTGGGTGTTGTGTGGTACTTGGCAATCTCTTTTCTGGGGGTTTATTAGTTTTTTTAATATTCTCATTCCTCGTTTCTACTTCCTTCTCTGTTAGATTTTCCATGGCAATATTAGGATGAATGTGTCTGTCAGTTTCAAGCTGTGACTTTTCTTCTGTTTTTTTAGAGCTCTCCCAAAGCATTCCCTGGGAGCTGGGAACGTTAAAAAAGAAAAGGAAGCAGAGTCCTCTGTAGTATAAGATCGCTGGCCTTGCCTGTAACATGAACACCTGCTGAAGTAAGAGGAGGCTCATTAGGTGACTCTGACTCCCGCTGCCTTTGCTATTTTTGGGCCAGCTGTCATGTGCACAGGGTGATCTGCCTGGCCTTGACGTTTGCTATAACATCTCAAGACCAACCCATTGTACATTTTCCCTCTCACGCCCTGCCACAGGAAGAAAGGCAGCCAACACTGTTGTTATGCTGCCGGCCAGACGTCCAATTAAGCAAGCACGGGCTGGATGTGCCCAGGCAAGGGCTCTGGTGGGCAGAGGGGAGGAGAGTGTGCAGAGCCATTACCTCAGAGTGCCCTGCAAACCCTCCTCTTCACTTCTGCTGCATCCCTGGGAACTGCCAGGAAGAGCTTCTGAGCTGCCTGCAGCTTTAACGGTATGGCACAGGGGAGCAGAGGTCTCCCAGGATTAATTAATGGGCATCCTGAGAACACATTCTCATTATAGCTATAGCACTAGGGTTTTTCCTCATTTTGCAGAACATCAAAAGTATTAGATAGCGTGTGGGGTGGAGGCAGGGAGGAAGGAGTGGGGAAGGCAGAGGCTGCGGTCAGAGGGAAGCAATATGGACTGGGAGATTGAATCTGACCCTGTCAGAGGCTGTCACAGGACTTAATATTGCATTTATTTAAACTGGATTTTCTCTGATATAACGTGTCTGACTTTGGGGGAATGAGCCTCGGTTTTGAGGGGTGTGTAGGTCCCGCAGGGAATGAAATGCCATTGATAATAAAGAGCTCATGCTGACAAGCTGCACCACAATTTTTATTTGTTTGTAGCTGCTCATTCTTTGTTAGAACACAGAAATGGCCAGGCACGTGTGTTTTGTTCCTTTCATGTGATTTTCCCCACCAGTCAGCATGGCTTATGCTCAATTAATTCCATCAATATACGGTCCCCTCCAGCCTCATCTGCACTTGTGTAGCGTGACAGGCAGTTGTGAATATACCACTAACTGTGTCCAGACAAAGGCATGAGGAGGCTCCACGAGGGGTCTATTAACTCCACAGACAGACTGCAGCTTCGTCTTCGGCACAGTCCCTTTGCAGGAGGGGTTTCTTTTTTGGTGAAACATTTAGAAAAACGTGTTTCCTCCCTCCTGGTGAATTAACTGCTACTTGGTTGCTGGTGAGCGGCAGCACTGCCGTCTGAACTGCACCCGATGAAACACCAGGGTAGCTGGACATGCTCCTCCAGCGCTCACAAGCACATACAGAACACAAGCTCTGTGCTTGGGAGAGCTCAGGGGTCCACCCTGGGTCATCAGGTGGGGCAGGTGATCAGCCATGGCTGAGTTTTTTGGTAAAGAAGATGTTCTGACCATGTTCTGTCCCATCAATATGATTAGGCAGTGATTACTTTCTCTGAGAGAGCACTGAAGTACACAGTCATCATTTCATCTTTTTCTTCATAAAAGGGCAACAAATTTATTGATATCTTGGGGCCATGTGATCCCCTCAGCAGCCAGGCAGCGTGCTTGCAAGTGGACTTCAATGTTCTGAAGAACAGGGAGGAAAATATGAACAGCAATTTTCAACCGAAAAAAAAGTGATCTTTCTGTGCACTGGGTATTTCAGAGACATGAAGCTGTACTAATTGGGGTACAGTGACTAATCCCATTAGAAGTGCTGTTTACAGATTACCTGCTTGTTTTAGGTACTAGAAAGCAAAGTAGGAATTAAAAAAAAAAAAAAATCAAAAAGGAGAGACAATATTATTTTAGAACTGCCGTGACATGAGAATGTGAGAGATGTTAGTTATATTGAAACACTCCTTCAGCCGACAAGGTCACTTGTGGCAATAATCCGCTCATTAGAGGTGTAATCCATCACTCAAGTAATATCAATTTAGTGCCAGGGTTTTAATGCAGGTTGTACTAATCATTAGCGGCAGTTTGTCAACTGCATAATTCACCAGGGATTGTGGGTATGCATGATTTAGCAGGTGACCCTTGACCTCCGTGGAGTAAGAAGCCTGCCTTAGAGGCAAAATCAAGAGGGACAAAAAGCAGTGCTCACTCATGAACAATTATTATGCTTAACAGCATGACTGTCATTTTAGAGGGAAAGGGAAAAAACAGTATGTACTGAATAATGAAGGATTAAAATTCACCTGAGACTTGGCTCTGGCTACAACACTGGAGTCACCACCCTTGCTTAGGGGGGCAGGAAGAAGACAACACTTTTAAAAAAATTGTTTACTTAACGGCCCCTTAGCTGATATCCAAGGGTGAGAAGCCCTTCTGCCATGCAAAACATGAGAGGTGATCACAGCAACAGAATTATTTATTCTACTGCTGTGAAAATGTTGGTTTGCTCCCATCTTTATCCCAGGTGCCAAGCACTGGGATTGACCTATGACTGTCATAGGTGAAAAGTATTAGTTAGGAAAGTCTGCATTAGTGTCAGACAGGTAGAGGATTTCCCCTCAGGCTGTCAATTCATTTGGAGGGAAGAGGAGAATAACCTGAAGTGAATTTCCGTGCCCACCTGAAATCTACTCAGAGAGTTAAATGCAGAGTTTGATTTACCAATCATTATAAATGTAGTATAGCATCATATTCTCTATTTCAACTATTGGAAAAATCCATTTCTTTTCACATCCCACTTGGGAAGTTATCAGTGTCTTGGCTTGCTGTACTGCTGCTCTGTTTTATAATAGCAATAATCCTCCTGAAATCTGGCAACCAGGACCAGTTAAGTGCCCTAAGCTTTACTGTAATTAAGGTACTTTTTTTCTTGCAATAATTTGGAATAGACTCTGACTTAAAAACTGAAATTTAACAAGTGATTTAACCTGTAATGTGCTCTAATTGCTTTTGTTACTTTGAAAGTGGGGGTTGGGTGGGAGAAAGAAGAAAAGGGTCAAACAACTCAGTAATTTAACAGAAAAAGTGACAAGTGATGTTGCATGTTAGGCTCTTTCCAAATGGAGTTTTAATATGCACAGCAGCTTCCTGGTTGTAAGGCTTTCTGATAATCTATCTGTAATTGATGTCTATGCTTACAATTAAAGATGATGCTTGGAAATAAGGAAAGGAGCTGAGCAAACCTGTTTGCTAGCTAAACATTTTGAAATGTTACTGGCACTGTCAACAACAAATTTACATCACAGCCCTTGCCAGCTCTGAAAGAAGAGGCAAAGAGTGTGGTGTTCCATCCTAAAGGGAAAGGAACACCCAAGATTCATAGATGCCCTTAAGTCAAAAAGAAATAACAAAAATGAGAGGGATCACAAAAACTTGCAAAGATTTATTAATGAATTATACACTTGGCATGGATATTGGTTTATGTTAGTGCCTTATTATCTAATATAAACACATGGGGGTTGGTTTTGAATAGAAAGAGCAAAAGAAAGAGAGAGACATAGGTAGGGTGAAAGAGAGAGACTGAGGAAGTAAGGAAGATTCCCCAGCCCTGGTTCCAGCGTCAAGCCAGCTGATGGTGTGTCAAGGGCCCTGGCAGTGCTGGGCTTTGTGGGGGTACTTTTTATAGATAAATTCACCCATCCTGGGGCTGTGTCTCGCTTTTGATGCAGATTAGTTATCATGCACAATTTTTTCTTCTAGACCTTTCTGGAACAGGGTCCAGAAGTTTTTGGTTGTCTTGCTCCCTCCTGACAGTACATGGCTACTCCTCAATCTTATTCCTGCCTTTGTGCTGTACTGACTTGTTCTTACCTCCAGAAGCCAGAACAAAGGTGCTTGTCCCAGAAAAGTGCTGCCCTGTGAGTCAAGACAGATGCTGCTTTATTAAAAAAAGTGCTTTATTAAAAACATCAGAAGGCTCCAAGCATCAGCATCTTGTTGTTCAAAAGTCTCCCATACCTTTTCTCTGTAGTCTCTCAAGGGCAGCTCCACACAGTTCTGGCTCTTTCTCTCTTTCTTCTCCAGTTCTGGCTGGCTCCTTCCTGTCCCTATCACAGCCACCTAACCCTGTCTTTCCAGTGTACAGTGTCTCACCCTTTCTGTCCCTTAGCACAAGCTCCTGTCCCTTCCTCCTCATAGCCAGCAGACTCCAACTGACTCCCTCCCAGCTCACTCACTCTTTGTCACACCCATAGCTGAGAGAGCAAGGCTGCTCCTAATCTTGGATAATTAACACAGATGCAATATGTTAAGGGCAGGATTTTCTTCAGCACCATCTCCATCTCTGTCTCCCTCCCCACACTGCCTTTCTCCAGCCAAAACCTGATCATTCTTGCCTGATGCACAGCATGTTCTTACCACCAGACTTTGGTTGGCTCTATGGCTATCTGGTTGTTGGTTTTTGGGAAATACATATTGGCCCATTACCTTCTGGGCTTCTTCAGGAAGGCAGGTAGGAGAAGGCAAGAGGGTGCAGCCACCTGCACCAAGAGCAGCCAGATTGCAAAAATATGAGTGAATAACAATACTGAGGATTACAATTTGTGGCTACTCTCTTTCAGACGGAGCTAGGGCACTGCTGGATTGTTCCCATTTCCAGTGTAACATGGGCAAAGACAGGAAAAATAGGAATTTTCCTGCAGTTCTGTAGAAATTGGCAGTACTTACAAGGAAAAAAAAAGTGAAAATTGTCCATTAAGAGGTATTGGCACCATCTAACTTGAGGGGTTCTTTCTCTGCAATACAGAACAGAGAACTCGGGTCTTTCAGCAGGATTCTGTCTGCTTAAATCACATTCCTGCTCTAAATTATCTTCCTCTCATGTATGTCCATGGCTTTTGGTAGATGCACCTGAGAAAGGCTCTGGTTCTCTTGCCCAGGGCAGTCTGGGTTCCCTTGGTGCCTTCTGCAGAGGCACAATGCTGTGGTGTGCTTTATTTAGCTGCCATATGTGTTTCCTTGGCTGGGAAACTATCTGAGGGAGGTTCTGTCCGTGCCACTAGTGAAGCCCTTAGTGTTCAGCTGCTCTAAGAAGGGTGTCTAGTGTGAGCTGAATTGCTAAATTTAGGTATTTGTGCTGAATCACATCCAAAGTGATGTTCTCCTTGCTCAAACCAGGTTAGAAGCAGGAAATGGAAGTTCAGCACTGGGTCAAGCCTTGATTGTAGTCCAGTCACACCTGTGTGACTAGTGATTCCTGTTGTCTCATGTATTTAGATTATATCAGTTTTTAGGTAGGAACTATCTCCTACCACAAAGGACACTGCCCTTCCAAAATCAAAAAATAATTAAAATTCTATAAGAATATCACATAATCAAGAGTTCACCTGTGAATAAAAGACAGCTTTTAAGAAAAAAAAATAAATTCCTTCCATCAGATATAAGATGTCCTTCCTCATACAGAGAAGGCAATGAATCCAGCCAGTATTTATCTAATGAGTTAGCATTCTCCTCTGTTGGAAGTCAAAAACCTTCATGGCTTCGGGCAATATTATTGCCCATGGACCTGAGAACAGTAAAGCACATGTGTCCTGTGGACTGACCAGAAAAGCAGGCAGACATAAGCTGTGCTTCTATTCACATGTCTACATTTTGATCAAATCCTTCATATAATTGTAGTTTCTGTAAGTAAGAGCACTTTTTCTATTTTAGTCTTTTTAAGTTCAAAAGGTGCTGTTAGTAAGAAAATGGGAAAAAACCCCAACCAAATAAAGCATTATACTATCATCCACGTGTTGGTATTTGGATATATCTGAGGATATCACAGTGCCCATCTGGACTGCCTTAACAGCGCAGTTAATTGCATTATATATGGAGAAGGGATTCAAAAGAACAAAGAATTGAAGCTACTCTGTTTAAGTAGCCCATTGCCGTGGTATCTAAGCACAAGAGTAGACCACAGTATAAAATAAGCAGATTGCTAAAAGCTATACATCTCAAATTTTATGCATAACTCTGTATAGCGATTAATGAAACAAGCTGAGTGGCAAGCTGGCATATTAGTGACAGCCGATTTACTCCCTCTAATTGTTTACAAGGACACCAACTTCAATGATTTCCAAAGTGAGCTATATCCATCATGGATAGGGTCCACAATATTTGCTGATGTTTCTTGCACAGCTGCTAGTCATGTGGGACAGGGTTTTAAAGACATCTTCTAGGCTCAGGAGGCTGACCTAGTGGGGGTTTCAAAAATATCTAGCCACTAAACTCACAGGAAAATCTCATACCAGCAATCCCACAAGCTGTCTATTGTTAGGTATCTAGATAACTCTGCGAAAGTCTGGGTTCTCCTGGTGGCCTGTGGGTGAAACCTAGCTTGTGAGGGTTTTTTTTGCAGAGGGAGAGGCCACACAGGGGGATGGTCTGCAGTATATGCTGGCAGCCCAGGCAGGAGGTTGTAGGTGCATGTTTGCTGCTGCCTGTGAGGTGCTACTTAGGGCAGAGAGGTGCTGGGAAGGGCATGTCCCTGGATGGCAACTCTTTCTGCCATGACTGGTGCAAAGGGGGAAAGCTGCTTGAGCTGCTTTGCTGGGCTGAGCAGATTGAGGGATGATGTTGTTGCCAGAATAGTGCTTGGGAAATTGTGGGGTCCCCAAATCTGTAGTTAAATCAGCCTGACGACTGTGAGTCTGCTTTTCCTCTGTATTTCAGGTGCATCACGCCACTGAGGATCATTAGCTTCTTCTCAATGTACCATCCTAGCACTGCTGGTAAGCAACTGCTGGTTCAGTGGTGGGACACCAATTAGCGGTGATCTGGATGACTGAAAATGGAGTAGAAGTGGGTTCACAAGATATGAGAGTTGTTGTTTCCTGGTGTTTGCATACAGAAATTTGCTGGATGGCTCAGAATAGAGCAGGTAGCCCAGATGCAGATTCAGCCCCCACAGTCTCTCCTCGAGATAATGCCTCCCTGGGAGAGCTTGAAGCATGTTGAAAGCATACATACAAACAACTGCAGCCAGTGAAATCATGGGTCAGAGACAGGGACAAACCTGTGTCTGTGTGGGATCTTATTTAAACAGGCCCAACCTCAAGTCACTATGGAACCAGCAGCATCCCAGATTCTCAAGCATACTCCCATATCGATTTACATGGGGAGCACTGCCCACAGAAGTTCCAGCTGACCTTCCTGGGTGGATTAATCAGCCAGTGTGTAACACCTGGGACATCTGGTCTGCATGAGAGCAGCTGAGACATCCACATGGGCAGACCAGTGCAGCACAGCATGTGTAGGGCAGAGACATTCCCTGCCAGCAGCTCCATCTCATCCAGCAGCTCCGTCTCTGCTGGAATTAGGAAGCTGCAACAAAGGGCATGGTGTCCATCCTACCTTGTCTGCAAGCCCAGGATCTCATCCAGTGTCAACAGCAACCCTCTGTGTGCCACTGTCAGTATTAAACTGATTTGAGTGAAGTCTTCAGTGTGTGACTTGTCTCTTGATCTTCCTGGGTTTACTTTTGTTTCTTTTGGAATTTATTTTAATCTGCTGATTTCTTCTGAAATGTCTTATTTCTAACTGTATTTTCTTTGTTTGTCTTTCTTGGGTTTTTGTTTATTTGGGTTTTTGATGGTGGTGTTTTTTCAGAAGCTATCTTTTCCAAGAACTGTCATTGCTGCCTCCACAGATACTCCAATACCAGGTGCAGAAGATTATGGGTGTCCAAAAGTGTAACCATTTTCTAGAAAGATTGGATGTATAAGATAATGTGTCTGTACACAGAATTGAAACTGTGTAAATTGCTCTGTACCTTCAAACCCAAGTTGTTGGATTCATTAAAACTGACATATGCAAACATTTCAACTACAAAAATTCAGTTACTGATCTCTGTTAAATTCCAGGCAGCGGATGACACTTAGAGTCTGCTAAAGAAAAAAAAAAGCTAGTCTTTTTTTTTCCCCTACTGCTTTTAGTATTTGCTCAGTATCATTAATATAAATATGCAATCATCGAAATCAACACAACTGAAGTTAACAGAGCAACTCCAGATTTACATCAGTGTAAATGAGAGCAAAACTTGATCCCTCGCATGTAATTTATCTTTAATTCTGGTTTAAGTCTCTCTCATCTTGCTGAATAAAAACTGATGTTCTTCTCACACACAATCTGTATACCATTCATTAGTGTCTTTTCTGTTTGGAAGAAAGATTGGAGCCTGTGGTAATGAAAGCTCAAATCCTGGGGAGCAGTACACATGGTATTTTGTTTTAACTAAATGCTGTATTGGTATTCTCATGAGTGGCTTTGCATTACTTGAACATTTATGAGTAGCTTGAACTAATAAATCTCTAATTAGCACTAATTACTAATTAGGTTATTGATTCCTCTGACTGTGGACTCCTCACTGGCTTTATTCATAAGCAGAAAGTTATTTTTAAAATTCTTGTGGATATATCCTCAAACGAGCTCACTCTTGTCACAGAAAGAAGTCGAGCAGCAGGTTCTGGGCAACCTCCTTGTCAGAACAATACCTGGACTTATTCAGGCTGAATAGGTCTGCTGAGGAGCAGAGGT
>WEIU01007606.1:125119-194156 GCA_013389925.1 Aegithalos caudatus
GGTGGGGGGAAAGGGTTTTTTTTTTTTTTTTTTTTTTTTTTTGTTTGTTTGTTTGTTTGTTTGTTTGTTTGTTTTTAACTAATTGAGCTGTCAGAGCACAGCCTGCTTGCCTAGGTGCACTGGTAAACCCCAGAACATTTCTGCTTTCTTGCCTGATGGATGCCTACTGTTTGCATCCTGGGCTGTGCCCTGGGCTGTGCCTAGCTCCAGAGGGGGGCTGATGTTCTTCTGAAGGTGTTTTGAGGAAGTCATGCTCTTTTGGTCTCATGATGAGACCTAAAGCAGATCTGCTGGAGTAAGTTGATGCATTCTGCTTTGCTTCCCAGTCCCTTACTCATTTTACTGTTAAGAATATCCCTTCTGAATCCTCATACTCTCAGAAGTGTTTCCCTTCCTATTCTCCCATCTCTCTCCAACAGCTGTCCTGCTCACTACCTACCTGATAAGCCAAAAGGGTTGTTAAAATCTTTGCTTTGGAGTCTGCATTTACATGGCATTCTAAATAGCTTTTTACACAAACAGTTCTTCCTGCCCCAAAAGGATCAGGAGCTCCTTAATCTCATTTTTTCTCCCAAAAGCCCAGAGAACAGGACTCCCAAGGTGCAGTACTCATGGAGGAAGCATTTTTCTACAGTCACCGTCACTGCCACACCAACTCACCAGTCTTCTCCCAGTTTCTCACACCTACAAATTAATTCATAAAAGAGATTTGGTTTTGTATGGTTTATTGAGGATAGCAGTTAGCACGCTGTCTGGTAACTTCTTTCACTTGAAGGCAGAACGCGCAAGCAGTTGAAGAAATTTTGGCTTTCTTCACTGACAGCAGTGATTTTATCTAGAAATGACTGATTGCCTCCCTGTTAGGACTGGCAGGAGAGGTCAAATGAAACACTACTTTATTCAAGCATCAGGCCGTTTCGCTCACAGAGGTTTTGCACATGGTACATCTTTGATTTGCAAACCCAGACAAGTGCAAAATCAGGCTTTCTTCTGCCTGGTATTATCTGTGAGGAAGATGTAAAATCTCTTTTTTGGTGGCTGCCTTCTCTTTCTGTTTGTTTTATGCAACCCACTATGTTTGTTTTGATCCCTGCAGCCCTGTGCAGGTTCTGTGATGAGCCACTGTGGCACCACAATGGTGCTACACACACGCTGACGTTCTCACCAGCAGACTCCAGGCCCTGCTGAGCTTTGCTGTTGCATGCACATAGCTCCCTAGGACAACTGTGGGATATGTCTGCGTGTGGCAGCGAGGGGATGGGGCTCCCTGTGTAGCAACATCTGGGGACCAGAAACTGAGTATTCTTGGCTACATGCCCTTGACTCTGAAATATGATCTTCCCACCCTTCTGGTCCATCTCTTCACAGAGCAAAGGAATAAAGAAGGGAGCTAAGTATCTCTGGATGGAAGTCCAGTCAGCTAATTAATATCAATGAGGTGCGTGTTATTTTTAGTTATTGCAGATGTGCTCATACCTCATTAGCTTAAACACTTTAAAGCAAATAAATAACAGCTTCTGTCATGCTTAAAGGAAACATTTTATAAAGAGGTTATTGATCTGGACTTCAGAGGGACCTGGTGGGAAGTCTGTAAGGCTCCTTCTTCCAGAGGAGGGAAAGGAGGGGAAGACTTTACAGAAGTGAACTGAATGTGTCTTCTTTTGTAATGCACATTAAGAAGCCAAAAGGCTGATCTGTTTCCAGGTGGGTCTGGTGGATTTGAGTTCCTGGGTTGGTTCCTCTGATGGAGACACTTGTAGATGCTTTGCAGTGAGGCAACTTTAATATCTTCCAGTGAGCTGTTTTGGGGAGACAGTTGATCCAGAAGAAAGGGTTTGTCCTGAGCCTGCAGGAGGAATATTTCTTTGACCCTGATTACCTGATATTTTAATTTCCATATTTAGCAAGTGCCCCAGATGTGTGTTGCAGGAAATAAGTAACTTGTCAGTGGTTTTGAGGTTTCTCGGCAAAAAGAAGATTACGTCGTTTTACACTGAAGTATTGAAGAGAGTGTTTTATATTTTGAATGCTAATGAGCACAGTTTTTTTCAGACGGGAGCCATAAAACTGTCATTATGTCAGTGGTATGTCTTTGTTCTTAGCTTTGCTGGTGCTAATCAAAGACAACAGTGGTATATTTTGAGTTAATACTGTAACAAGAGGAATGGCATTAGTGGTCATCATCATGAGTGACTCCTGGACATGTGGTAATAATTTCTTAAGTGTTTCTGAATAGTAAATGAGTGAGAGAGAGGGAGTTCAGCTGCACCGCTGTGCAGAATGGAATGTATCATTCAGCTGGAATGATAGATCCACAGCTCACATTTGAGGGGCTGTAAAAAAATCTTCTTTTTAATATAATTAACATATCTCCTTCCACAGTCCCTCTTTCTACTTCAGCGTCCAACTTTGCCTTTTTATTTGGAATAAAGCAGTTACTTTGAGCATAAGGACTGCATGAGTGCAATCATATTTATGTTCTTAGGGAAATCATTCCACTTGAGAAACCAAGCTCTCATCCTTTGAGTATTTTAGTTTTGTATAGTTGGATGTAAGTTTGAGAGTCTTCAGTTGAAATGGCATTTTCCTTCTTGTAAATAGATGCCCCCAAATTTCGTAAATGTATGGAAATAGAATTGGTAACATTATATATTTAAGTGCCAGTTTTCTTAGGGAAAAAAAATTACCACCCAAACCTTTTTTATTATCAGTCAGGCAGTTTTCATTTATTTGGTGAGGTAGTATGTTTGCATTGGCTGGCAGGCTCATGAATGGCTCCTGCATAACGAATCATACATTTAAAAAATTCTTTCCAAAGCTTTTATGAAAACACAAAAAGTTAAATAACTTTAACACAGTTATGTGATCAGTCTGATTAAGTTAATGCATTTAGTTTAAGTAACTCCAGTGGGGTTTCAGCGGTACTGTACGTTCCAGAGAAGGGAACAATTGGTGTATTTTCACTGTCTGACTGTGTTTCTCAGAGAATGCTGAACAATATTAAACATTCAGAGGCTGCATTTTCCCTTTGTTTTGACAAATGCTAATAAGTAGCTAACTGCAAGAGAGGGGGAAAAAAAAACCCTAATTCAAACCAGTTGTGTGATGGTCGAGCTCAGCAAATTCCCTGACCAACAAGATGTAATCTGGGAAGAAAAGAGTGGAGTGGTAGCCCTTGCTAGCCTTTGAAATAACTAATAAAGTCATTAGACAATGTTTAGCTGAAGAAAAATGACTAAAGCCAGAGAAAGACTATTCTGAGGAGCTCTCAGAAGGAACATTAGTGAGCTTTGGTTTCTAATTAAGTGGTATTATTAGGAGCTTTGATAAAAGCCCTCACGTGTGTGACATCTTGTATTTCTCTGTGTATCAAGAGTTGAAGAGAAACTAAAAAAAGAGAGACTTTTTAATGATAATACCTGAAAAGTGTTTTTCAGCAGACCCATACATCATTGTCAAGTGAAAAGATTAAACTTTATTGTTTCTTTTTGAACCAAGAACTCAAGGTGAGTGGAAATGTCTTGAAATGCAAAGTAGTTTGGCAGATAAAGTAAAATAGAGATGAAAACAGACAATAAAAAGACATTGGCTGTAATAGAGGAAAGAGCAGGGAAGTTCACTCTTTAATGTTTCTGGGAGAACTTTCTTTTTGCTATTAATGATAGTATTTAAGTGTTACAATTACAAACTTTTATTGAAATAAAACATTTCATTTAAGGAATGGCACCAAAATCATTTTTGTGTGTAATATGAAGCATTAGTTATGTGATGCTGCTGCCAAAATAAACCCCACCGTTCATTTAAAATATCAGGAAACTCCATTTGAGAGGGTAGTTATACATCCATTGAGGATACTCTGTATATTATTTTTCCTTGGTATTAATAAAGTCTATTAACAACATAACTGCAATTGATTCATAATGTCACATTTGTTTGCAAGTAATGGATGTAAGGTTAAAATGGTTTAACTACTACAATGTTTGAAAATGATTGCTGTTCCCTAAAGCCTCCTTTATTTTTATTACAGTTTTTTTCCCCTTCAGCAACCAGTTGTTTTGCAGTTGTTAAACTGCTTTCAGCTGTAGATACTCTGCATTATCAAGATAGATGGGGCTTGGTGTGGGATTTCCACAAAGGTTGGTTGCTGAAAAAGTAACTTCCACAGTGTGCCCTTGAACGATTTAACTTGTCCCTTAATAGACCAAGCTGCACTGATTTTGACATTTAAAAAAAATCAATTTTCTGTCAAATTCTGGGCTGTTTTGGGGAGCCTCATCTGCCTGCCTGTTGGCACATGAAATTTGCACCTCTGACGCCAAAGCATTTGGTCTGCTTGTCTCTGTGCTGGTGGCTGGTGGGGTCTGTGACTTGGGCTGCCTTTTCTAACCAGGACACAGAGGGTTTTGTTTGCCTCTTTGTGCTGTGCTCACAATGGCCATGAGGATGCTGCCACACTCTGAGTGCCTGAGCACTCACTCCCCTTTCGCTTTGGCAATGTCATTCCCCTATCCAGGTCCACCAGTTGTAGAAAAAAACAATCCTTGAAAAACTCTGCTGGGGGACAGGCTGACATGAGGAGCAGACATTGGGCACTTGGACTTTTGTTGCTAAGTTCTGAGTTCCTGGGAAGGATGTTGCCAACTCCAGCAGAGCCTTTCTTGTCATCTCAATTCACAATTTATCCTGAGCAGAGATTTTTTTAAAAAATCTGCGATTAAGACAAAAATGCATACAAAAGCAGATCACTTGATACATAACTCTAGCTTTGAAATGGGTTGGGCAAATACTCCTTGCAGGTACAGGCATGTAATTTGTAAAAACTTCTTTTGCCCATTATCTTCTTTTACAGTTGCATTCAACAATAATTCTGTTTCAGAGAGAGTAACAGCTTGTGTGTCAATTTGTACTCTATTAATATATATAGGAAGGGTTGGATATTTGTTTTTTTTAAGGGGAAAATAGAAAAGAAATATTTTTATTTTAAAAAAATATGCTTGAAAGAAAGAACACCCCTCAAGTAGTTTCATCTAAACCACTGTCAGTAATGAAAAGTATCAGAAGTGAATTTTTTTTTAAAAATCAGATTTAATTATTTTTCACTGTGCAGTTGCAATTTTATGACTTTCTAATTGGACAATGAAAATATTACAGATTGGTGGACCTCATCTTGTTTTTGATCACCACGTGTTAATTTCACTCTTTGGTTACCATGCACTGACCATGCAATTGCAGAGGGTTGCAATTGCTATAGGTTTTGTGTGGATGGCACTCGGAAACTGTAATGCCTGGCAGTTTAAAAAACTTGGACAGATGGATTTTTGGACTGCAAATACAACAGGAGGATATTTAGTTGGTTTTGACAAAACTATTTTAATAGATATTTTCAAGAAATTGTGGGCTCTCAGATTTTGAAACGATACCTAAAAAGCTCAAATTCTAATTGTTTCGCTTCTTTGAAGAGTGTTCTGAATTTTCACATCTTGTTATAACAGGACTTTCTACCAGCCTGACCACATAACAGGGTTACTCCTGGCACAACTGCACATGAAGTAGAGGAATTGCATTCATTAACTGTATCAGTTTCCAAATGTCACATAATTTGTACACAGACTTAAGCCCTAGCCTGCCAAGCCAATCCAGTGCATCAGTGGATCCAGAAGATCATCCTGTTTTCAAAAGATCTCATTTAGTTTGTACAGGGTTTCAAAAAGGAGTCATGTTTGGGGTTTTTCTGTTGGTTTTGTTTTCCTCGTTGAGGTTTGCACGGTAAGTCCCAGACTGACTCATAGGCTGAGTCAGGTCTAGTGAGTATTTTAGATGCCATTTTTAATGTTTTTTAAAAGCAAAGCAAAGTAGCCCAAGGACATTTACAAGAGCAGTGACTCCACATGCAGGCAGCATTCCCATTGCACAGGCAGTGGATGGTACACCAGGAAAACACAGCTGTGGTGGAGAGCAGCTAATCTTTGCCAACACTGTGCAGTGACAATACTGGATAACACTGGAAAGTGCCTGCTCTCAGGTTTGTTAGCTTCAGAGAGCCCTACAGTGACACGATTGTGTTAAAGCCAGTGCTCCTGTCTGGAAAGAGCAGGAAGCTGGAGCTGAAATCTGTGTGTCATTGTTCCCAGAGGTGCAGTAATGGGCTTCACTTTACAGTGCTGTATCTCACTTGGAAAACACCTGCTCTGAGTGACATAGACCCATTGTCAATATGTATAATAGACTTCAGCATCACTTAAATGTCTTAAATGAAAATAAGGCTTGGACAGTTGAAAGTATTAACTACCTAATTTCAAACACTTTCTTAGAAGTATTCCTTTCTTAAAAGTTTTACTTTTGAATGGCTTGCCAACATTAAACTTTTGACTGTTTAAGCCACTTCTGTGATCAATTATTTTTATTAAGCAGAACGAGTCCTTAGAAAGCTAGAACCCAAACTGTGAGACTACAACCACAACCTTTTCAAATCAGTGTCTGAGGCAATTTGTTAACATTGGGTATCATATGCCACATTAATAACTTTTTAATTAGAAAAAAAAGAGGTATTGTCAGTCCATTAAAAAAAAAAAACAAACACACACACACACACAAAAAAAAAAACAAAACCAAAACCCCCCAAAACAAAAAAACAACAACAACAAAACAAAACAAAACAAAACAAAAAACCAAAACAAAAAAAAACAAAAAAAAAAACCCTTTATGGACTTCTTTGCATTAAGAAAAAAAAATAAAATAGGAGGACAAGTAATTTATTTTGCTTTTTTCTTCAATACTTTGGCCACAGTGATGTCCATCCTGGGCTGATTTCTTTGGAGCTCAGTTTGGGATTATCTAGAGTGACCAACAGGTACTAATAAGAAAAGCTGATAGTGGGAGAGGGTGAGGGTTTGCTCTGAGGCACAGACTGACTCCTAGCCTGACATGGGGTTTCCCCAGCTCTTTGCAAGCCAAATACATCCAAGCCGGGTAAGGCAGGTCCCTGCTCTGTGCTGTGTGTCCTGGAGGTGTCCCCATTTTCAGCTGCCATGCATCCCGGGCTTTTGATGGACTCCTCCTCCAGCCTTGCTCTCTGTGGGAATGGTGGTTTAGTTTTCTGTCTTCTGCCTGACCACCAGCTTCTGTGGCAGTGACAGCAACACAATATCTTTGAGGCTACTATCTCCTGTTCTGTCAAACAGGCTTTAAATTAGTCCAGACACTCCAAAATTATTAAGATGTGGTAGAGAAGCCACATTGAGTCCCTCAGAAGATCTGCTAAAATCTCTCTCTTTCAGAAATGTCTTTTAACCGTGCCTGTCTTTTTCTACTAGCTTCTTATCCTTCTTTCCTTAAAGTGAAACAGGGTTGCCGAATGGCAGATGCTAATCACAAGTAATATGTATAAAAATTTACAAAAACTAGGGCTTGACTTCCCTTTTATTGATCATTAATTTTCATCTGAAAGAAGGGTACATATTCCTTTGTGAGCTGATTGTAGTTGTAGAAGAAGTAAAATACTTCAACCCATCTGGAGTTCTAAAATAACACACCTGTGATGTATATCTGACTTGCTTGCCTGTTTTGGCTACTTATGGCATGGGAAACTAGACTGACGCAGTCTCTAGATAGCATTTATATTCAGTATTCACCCCAGAATGATTCATCATATCCTAAAAATTATGTCCACTATCAAGGCTCGAGGTATTGATCCCTCTTTACTCCAGAGGGTGTTCACACAGCTGCTTTAGTCTATAGACAGGTAATATTAAGTGGGATAGATGCCACTGAATGCCACCATCATGATTAAGATATGAACTTCATGAGTGCAAGTGAATCAGCACTGTCACATCTTCTCAGTGCAAGAAGAACTTAATGTCTCAGACCGACAGCTCAGTACTGCTGTCATACCTGCCTCTGCACACCGTGTATCACAAGTTCAGGGACAGTCAATGACTGTCATTCTGTCAAACGGCCTGATTCACTTTGACATGTACTGCCCTTTACCCCACATTGGCAGTGGCAAGAAGCCATGCAGAAAATGTAAATAATATTAAAAGAGACCTTAGGGCACCTACGCAATTGCCTGAATAGCATAAGACTGGTCTTGAGTAAGAGAGAATAAAGAGCTTTGATTTTTATCCTTGAATTCAAAGGATGCAGGATGGATCATAGATATTGTTATAGAGGGGTTAAAACAGCTGAATAATACCAGAATTTTTTATTCATCACATGATACTTGGTTATATTATATATAACGTAGTTCCACAAACCCACATTTTAAGTTATATTTGGTCTTTTCAATATGCTTTACAAAGTCCTTACACATTTGAACAAGAATATGTTCTGACATCCCAGTGTTCTCAGTAGTGATTTCATCATTCTCCACTTGATGTGGCAACATTTGCGTGTTTCTGAACATGTTTAAAGTGCAGGGATTTCCAGGTTGCTATTGCTCATGCTCAGGAGAGGCATGACACATCTGTGCTATCCTTTTTGTCTTTTTTTTTTGTGATGACACACATCTGGGTATAGATAAGGATAAATGACTTTGGGATAAATGACTTAAACCCCCAGTAGGAAGAACAGGAATTACACTCTTAAGCACTTGGAAGGAATGCAGCCAAGGCCCAAATACTTTTATTTTTCAAAATCATTGGTCAAAAGCTACTCTGTGTAAGATGCTAAATGACATCTGACATATCTGAAATGCTGGGATAAAACAGCAATAGCAAAAAAGCCTAACCAATAATGGGTAAGGTTTTACTGCTAGTAAAGCAGGTCCTCTGCTGAGGAGAAACGCTAAAACTGCGTGAATCACACCCGAGCAACTGACAACTTTACTTAGCTATTCCATACATTAGAGGATAAGTCTCCATTCTAGAAAGTTTCAATGCCATTTTAGTTATCCATTTAATCCACCTATTCATTTAGCAGGGATGGTAATTACGGGAAAATTGCTGCCAAACTATGATGTGCAATTAAAATTCAGGCTATTTTGTGTGATGCAAAATCTCCCTTTTTTACTATCATCTTACAAATCCTCTGATAGAAAGTTTGTGCCTTTTCGAAACAGAGCTTGTAATAATAAGCCATCTGGCTTACTTAAACATGAAAGATTAAAATGATATACAGTATGAAGGCTTCCTATTCAATTGCTAATGTCCAAGAACTCAACTCCAGTGGTGAAAGCTGTCATTTGGGGGGAAGAGGTAATTAAAAGATTTCCTTGTAGAGATGGGTCCTGGAGTAGGGAACTGGCACATCCAACAAGCAAAACTAATTTTCCAAAAGAAAGAAATGCTGGCCAAATGTCTTGCAAGATAATCTTCTGTATCCTTAGTTCACTCACAACTGCTTGAGGGGGACTGAAAGGTGGGTTGATGACTGGTGGCACAAAAGCTACCAAACCTTGCTTTATTTACCATGCTAAGCCAGCAGTGCTTCGTAACATGGGCTTAACTGAGGCAGACAACAATGAGAGAAAATGTATTGTGATTAAGTAGCGACCCGCTCTTTTTAAAGAGGCAGAAATGTTGCAAACATTTTAGACAAACTGCAACGCAGAAACTGAAAATATGGATTCTTGGAAGTGACATGCAGAAAGGCACTTCTCAGAGATGAGCTTTTGAAACAAATGCATTTAGTAGCCCTTATTACTTTATAATTGGCGAGAGGCTAATTGGGACACAGTGCTTGGACTTGTGCAGTATACAGGCCATCTGATAAAATGGGGTAATTGTCAACTGGCTGCAGAGGAAAACAAGGTATACCTCAGTTGTGATGGTGGCATGTTCTGTTGCTTTCAGCTTCTCTCTGCCTTCCACCTCTGACTGATGAATTTCCAAATGGGAAGCAACTGCAAATTCTGTTGATCGGATGAAGAACCTACCCTAGGGTCTCAACCTTAAGTGGAAGCAGAGGTGAGTATGAATCGTTCCCAGACAGTCATCCATATGGTCTGGAGTACTTGTAGGGAGCTCTGTACTTTTGACCTACAAAACAAAGCCTAAATGTTATTACAAGTAGACTGTAACCCTCCCGGATGAAGAGATCATGTCTGATTCCTTATAGGAAAAAGAATTTAATACAGAATATAAAACACTCTAAATAAGTTTGAGTTCAATGTATCATAGCAGGTACCTTTCTGTTGAATTTTATAGAACTGCTCTACAAGTCTGGAGAAACATAAACTTTCTGATTTTTATTCTATTGCCGCTATTGCTCCTATAGGGGCCTACTTAATTACCACTGAACTATATTATGTCTGTCTGCATCAGACATTTTCATAAGAGAGATGTTTTAAAGTGCTGTGTGCAGGTACAGTACTCTATAAATAAAGAAAGAGTGCTAAAATGAGAACCCTTCCATTAAAGACACTATCCTCATCAGCTACTTTTCAGAAGAGCCTATTTAATGAAGATCCTCTAGCTATTAATTCTGCTTTCAGGCTCCATTTAGGCTGAAAGAAGGAAATAATGAATCATGACATAATGGAAGTCCCTGTAAAGCACTCAGCTTACCACACAGGAAACCAGACTTGCATGTGCGTTTGTTTTTGTTTTTAAGTCTAGTTCTAACAATAGCAGCCAATGAGAGCCTATTAACTTCATTGTGTCTTAACTTTCTGTTCAGTCCTTGGCTATCTTCCAGCTTAATTCCTCTGAGTCAGCAACACATTCAAAACAGGTTAAACGAACTCTTGGGTAAGAACCACCAATAAAGGAATAGTTGATCTTTCCACTGCAGCTCATCACCCCTTCCAAAAACACAAACAAAAGCACATGCAAAGCCAACATTTAAATATGCAGCCTTATTCAGAGGTGACAGGATGGTCAAGAGAGGGGCGTGGGGAGGGATGAGTTGGGTGAAGCAGTGGTGTGAGAGTTGTTAAGCAGTCAATATGAAATGCATACTTTGGCAAAACTGAGAAGAAAGGTTCACAGGACTAAGGAAAGTGAACAGACTATATTTACTTCTCTTAAGGAGCTCTGCTTTGCCTTCAGCACAGTTTCTCATAATCTGATTTTCTGACTCTCTTGCCTTTTTACTCTCTTTAATTTTATCCTGTAAAGTGATAAAGATTGACATACCTCCTTCATGTCAGAGGAGAGGAGCTCTCTGTGTGCTTAGAACTTCAAATATCAACAGGAAAATAGATGAATTCCACTCTATTCTTGGCCTAGATCTTCACCCAGGAGGACAGAGTGAGGAGGATAGTAGCTCACTAGATGGGTGTCTGCTAATCTCTGTAAGGGGAGGGAATACCCAGGGAAACAGATCATTATTAGAAACAGAGTGCTGAAAACACACAAAAACAAACATGAGAATTTACTTTGTCTTTCACTAAATGTCATGTCAATTGCAGGTACCTTTTTTTTTGTAATTTTCATGGAAAAGGATTAATGGATACATGGATACGCCAAACAGAATAGGCTCTAAAAAAAAATAATTAGACCTAGGAAAAAAGTGGCCCAGTAGCTCTAATGCTGCGATCCCAATTCATTAAAGTAGACACTTTCTAAAGCAGCACACTTGTTGTCCTCTGGCCTTCTCACTGCTTTATTCTTGCCTCCATAGTGCATGAAGGCTTGGAGTCACTTTAACTAAAAGTCTGTACGTATTCTCCAGGGTGGTAGTTTTGCTGTTTAAATAAAATTTGAGCTGTGCACTCTAAGAGTTAAGTGAGTCAATGAACTAAAACTAGCTTTCTTGAGGACTTCTCTACAATCTCCATGAGGAACTTGGAGCTTTCATAACTTCATGTTCCTTTCTGAAATTTGGGCACTTTTAAGGGAAAAAATAAGATGTGTAATGTGGCTGTGTATCTCAGCAGCAAGAGACGACAGTCTTGCTGCTGAGGTCTCTGCTGAAAAGTGTGTAAGTGAGAAGGTGATGAAAACATGGAAAGAATATGGAGAAGATGCAACAATTATGCAACAATTCCTGTGGGTTCCACATTGCTTTGTTGTATTGTAGTGTTAGCTCTTTGAGAAAGAGACCAGTGCTTCCTCCTGCGTTTGCCTAGGACTGACACAACAGGGGGTTTGACTTGGATTTCAAGGTAGCATCAGAATAAAAATGTGAAGTGATATATTCCAAGCATGTAATCCTCACTCTAGAAAACTCCTGCTCTTTCAGAGAATTTCCAGACACAGAATACTAATTTTCCCTGGCAGTTTTATTTGTGAGAGATTATTTGCCTGTTGAAAGGCTGGTTGAGAAGGGACACTTTGCGTGTGTCTAATGTTTTTAGCCTTTTCTGTGCTAGCTGCTGGCTTTATGTACAGCTACATAGACCAAGTGACTGACCAGGCCTTGCTCCCTTCACTTCTTCATATGTCTACTTATCTCTTCAGCTTTTAGAAAAATGAGAAATTGGAGAACACATAGAGTATACAGAATAAAAATTTCCAGGAGGCTATGGTTTACATCGTAAAATAAGGGTTAAAACACAGAAGAATTACTCTCTGAAGGGTATTTGCCTTTCACAGACCTCCTTTGTGGACAGAGTAATTTTTCCTTTGATACTCCCAGTGTCTCCCACCTTGTGCATAATAAGTCATGGGGAAGGAGGTGATTAGGTCTACTGACTTAAACTTTGATGTCACTAGAGAGCCTTGTATTTCATTTGAGAGAACTCCAGGATACCTAGTACAGATGATAAAAGTGACAATAACAATTTTTAAACTTTTTTGGTACCAAAACATGTCTCTCCCAGCATGGCCAGAGCATCAGCAAAGGAATCACCAGTGCAAGTGGCACAGCTCAGCATCCTGAATGTGAACCAGTGCAGAAACATTGTAGCTCTCTCAGCAATGGCACTTGCAATTGTGGCTCACTCAGGGAGATCTGACACTACAGAGTTGTTCTCGTGGCAGCTGATTTGACTGATCACTGACACATGCCATAATGAATCTGTTGGGTTAGCTGAGGGACACAGACTGATCAAAACAGCAAGGAAAGGATAGAATGAAAGCTTTTCTGAGGTGAGAAATGGTCGAGCTGAGAACCTATTTTACTTTTAGAGAGATCTGAGAAGAAAAAGGCATACAACCTAGAGGAACAGAGTGGCTGCTGCTTAATCTGCAGGAAAGAGAATAACTCTTAACTTCAGAGTGGCCCAACAAGTAGACAGGATACTTTGAAAGAAAGGTTGCCTTAAGATGAATAAAATTCATTATGTGGCTCAAATGAAAGGGGATTTGTCTTGATTTGATGACATAGCTTGGAAATGAGAGGAAAACTGCACCTAAAGGCTACTCATTGACTAATTTGCTGTCCAAACCAACACAAATATACTGCTGTGCTTCCCACCTTTCCCTTTCCTCTTTTCTGCAGTGTTCTGGATTGTATGTAGGCTACCATTATATGTTTGTATCCACAATAAAAACACCTAACAAACTACTGCTCTTTTTCAAACCCCTCCTTAAGCTTTCCATCAGCCACAGCCTCTCAAAGCACTGAGGAGTGATCAGGCTGTCCTAATAGCATTTTTGATCCTGATCTTCATTCTAAAAAACAAACTACTTTGTCTCCTCCTTTTGTCTCCTTGTGTCTCCATGGTCTCTTCATTTTATCTCTTTCATCTTTACTTGCTACATCCAACAGCTGCAAACTGTGGGACAATTAATGTCCCTAATTCTAGCAGTTATTGCAATTCAAAACTAATGAAAAGCTATTAATAGCTAATTCAGTAGACTATTGCTGCTCAGGGTAAAGGAGTGGGTCCAAATTGTGCTACCAGTGAAAACTGAATAGCCCCAACAAGGTCAGCATCTGCTACATATCAACATTCAGTCTCTAGGAGACTTTATGATATGCTGCAGGCACAAATACAGACAGGATGCTGGTGATGCATGTTCCTCTCTATTTGAAACAGACACTGACTCCAGTTATCATGGAAACAAAAAGATGTGGTTGAAGAGAAGCTGGTTCAAATGGATATCAGAGAAAACGGTTATGCCCTCCAGCACTGAGGAGCATTTTAAAGCAAATTCCTGGGAGAGCCTTGCAGTTGATAGGATCCTTCTAGCAGGTGTGGAGGAGTGCAAAGACATGTGACTGCTTGACATTGTTTGATAGTGTCACATTAATGAAAGAAATGTGTTCATCTATCATCTTGAACCAAGTATATAAACTCTCGTTCTTGAAGAAAAGGGCCTGAGTGTAACCACACACATCTTCTGAAGGTAGTTTACAGCAAAGCCTTGCAGCCAGGAGGGCCAGCAGTATCCTAGGGTGCACCTGAAGAGTGTCACCAGCAGGTTGAGGGAGGTGGTCGCCCACCTCTACTTGGTCCTAGTGAGGTCCCATCTGGAGTGCTGAGTCAAGTTCTGCACTTCTCAGTACAAGTAAGACATAGAGCTCCTGGAGAGGGTTCAGAGGATGACCAAGATGATTAGGGGATTGGAGCATGCAGGAGCTGGGCCTGAATAGTCTGGAGAAGACTGAGAGGAGACCTCATTAATGCGTATGTCTCGAAGGTGGGTGCTGAGACAATGAGGCCAGACTGTCTTCAGTGGTGCCCAGTGACAGCATGAGGAGCAATGGCTGTAAACTAAATCACAAAAATTTACACCTCAACATGAGGAAGAACTTCTTTACATTTGAGGGTGGTGGAGCACTGGAACAGGCTGCCCAGGGAGACTGTGGTGTCTCCCTCTCTGGAGACATTCAGAACCCAACTGGACATGTTCTTGTGTCACCTGCTGCAGATGACTCTGCCCTGGCAGGGGACTTGAACCAAATGATCTGCAGAGGTCCCCTCATACCCTAACCATTCTGTGATTCTGCAATTCTACTCTGGCAGTCAAAGATATGATGAAATTGTAGCTGACTTAAGTCAGAGCAGTACACTACATACCATTTGTAGATTATTTCAGTTTCAAAGTATGCAAGTGCTAAACCCTCACTACAACAAGAAGTTTTTTGTCCTCCTTTGGGTTTTACAAACCCTTGATGTAAGTAGAGGGCACTGCTGCAGTAATAGGTCATGCTACAGCACTAAGGCTTTTATGGTAGAACTCCCATTTTCCTTTCCCCCACAATAGCATCCCTATAAAATTTTATGATCTACCCTGTAAAAAAGCCCAGTGGGACTGGGATAGGGAGTCCATCCACTACTCTTTCAGACTTCCGTTGCTCTGGGGATCCAACAGGAAATCTGCATTTTCCCATCTCTCAGATTTAAACCTGAACTTTAGCTTGTGTTTTGTCTCTACCAAGGCTCAAGACATTGGGCATTTCACAGTTAAAAAAAACAAAAACAGAAACAAAAAACAAAAACCCAAAAGTTTGCAATAAGTGACAGAAACAAAAAAGAGTCAAAATAACAGATCTTCATATTAAATGTCTTTTAGATAAGTTGTTTTTCCTTCTGCAGCCATCCTATATACATGAAGGTTTTTTGTTAAATCATTCTTCCTTCCTATCTCGTCTTATCACCGCAATGACTTCTGTCACCGTGTGAAACATTTTTTTCTGAGGCAGGATTATGATGAGCCCAGAGGGCCCCCTTAGAATGTGGCCATTTTAGCGGTGTGGGAAGTTCAAGCCCAGAGGTTGCTTTCCGTGCTGTTGGTAAATATGCTGCATGCATGATGTGATGCCACTTCATGCAGAAAAGTGTAACCCACTGTCCTTGTGTTTTATGGCATCACTTGCTTCTGCTTTGTATTTATTTTGTTATTAATGCTGGCTGCTTTCCAATAGCTTCTGGCCACAATGACTGCTGCAATCTTTTGTCAGCTAAATCAGACACAATCTGCAGACAGAAACATATTATCGTGTACATCATTTTCAAATAAAGCAATGCTCTTGCAAAACACTGTTGTTTTATCTGGAGGTGTACTGAATTAAATTGAGACTGCTGTTGAGCTCATCTAAAAGAATAGCTGTAAAAAGTCATAATAAGATGATATATCATCTGGGTTTCAAATAGAATAAATATAGGAAACTAAGACTTTAAATTGATAGTTTCTAAAAGAAGTCAAGTAATTAAACATGGTTCTCCATTCCTCGCCCCAAAGAATAATTTAGGGAAAATGTAAGATTAGAAGGTTAAAATAATAGACAAGTACCTCTCTTTTTCAACGACAAAAAGTAGATTAGGTAAAACAACAGAAATCTTATGGTCTGTGAGAAATCTCAGTGATATTTTTGTTAGTCACTGAGTATTTTTCCTTTGGTTGTCATGGAACTGATATTGTGTCTCCATTGCTTCAATGACCTTTTCTCTGGCATCGATGAATGCAAAGTCCCTGCCCTTATATCCATTCAGACAGATGATCATTTTCCTAGTCCATGGCTTTGACTTCTTTCCATAGACCCCCTTTGCTCTTTTGCCTAGAACTTAAGCTACTTGTCCTCATTTTCTACACCCACCAAGGCCTGTCACTGTCCATCCTATCATCACAGGCTTGAGTTCTGCCAAACCGAAAGATGCTTGGGGTAAACAACAAAGACATTTGCTTCAAAACCTAAAGCCCAAGGAAACTTCAAGGGTTTTTTTCTAGGAAAGTTTTCTGAAGGCCAGTGGATTGGATCTCCTGAGTTTTGAACACCACTGGAGAAGGCAATTCAATCTCCAGAAATTCCTGTCCTTTCCAACAGCAGGCAGGTCTAAGTATTTATTTTAGAACTTTTTCAGTCAGGGTATGGTGTTGATTCACAAGCAGTGAGGGAGCAATGGCTCATGAGCATTTTGTCATTCACAGTAGTCAGCACAGCCCCATTACAAGCCTGCTGGGTAGCCTGATCCTCCCACACCCTTGTGGCCTCCCAGACTGTCAAGGGCATGTCTTGGCCCTGTGTGTGGAGGTCACCATGGCCCCTTCTCTTGGGAGCAAAGCATGGAACAGCAATTGGCACTTGTTTTGAGCCTAGAGAAAGGGACAAACAAGGTCTGGGTGAGCAAAGCAATCAGTATATGCCTGTTATAGCATTGACATGAACTCAACTCAACTTGCTGACAGATGAACGTGAAGTAAAGCAGAATCAATATTTTTGGAGCAGGAAGAGGCAGTTAGGGAGATGGGATGCCCAGGTGTATGGAACAGGGACCCAGACTCAGACACTGCTTGGTGTTACAGGAGCTTCAGCATGGTTCCTACATGCTTTCAGTATTGTTTGCTTAAAATATGCAGTTATTGCTCCAATCCTTTAAGATTGTTTTAGATGGAAGATTTAGACCCATAAAAAGCAACAACTGTGAGCAAAACCATGTGCGCTGTACTTGGGTACTGCAGCTCAGGGAAGGTGGCAGATTACACACCAGAGTGAGGGCCACTGGTTTCCACCATACTTCTAGGGAAACTCTGGAAATCATGAACATTTGATGGCATGAAGTGTGGGGGAACACAGGGAAGGAGACCCCAGGCACCCTTGCATGTGGGAATTATAGAAAGGTTTGTGTTGGAAGGGACCTTAAAAATCATCATCATCATCATCATCAAAGGGGTTCCAACCCTTTGCCATGGGCTGATACACCATCCACTAAACCAGGTTGCTTGAAAACTCATCCAGTCTGGTCTTGAGGCTAAATTACAGTGTGCCATAACTTTTGGCAGGGGGTGAATTTTACTATTATTGAATTCCCAATCTGTTTGCAGTTCTGAAGCACACTGATGCTGTGAGAAGAAGGGGTCTGTGCTACCATTGCCCAGGCTGTGAAGGTTCCCCAGAAGAAGCCAGAACCTTGGCTGAATTTCTCTGAATCCATTTTAAACTTCCCCAACAAAATCCCATCTCTTTCTAGACAAATATCCTTTGTTTCAGCTGGTGCCTCCAGCAGGTTATCAGAGTTCTTAGCTATTATTTTTGAGATTGCTCACTTCAGCTCTCCTACTTTCTGACCAGAATTCACAAGATAACCTTTAATTTATTCTGCCTAAAATGAGATAAACCATGAGTGACCAGTCTCCTGGGGCTGTGCCATTCTGCAGTGAGCCTTATGTAAAAGATACAGGGCACATTCTCAGCACTGTGCGTTGTTATTAATGAAGGCTCTCTGCGCAGCTCTTTGTCCATCACAATGAAAATTTACCCTCGTGTATCTTCTAAATCTCAGATGTAGATTTCACTTGCAGCATTTTCAGATATTCTTTGATTATTTTTTTTCATATTAGGGGACCATAACGATAAGTCCCTGCTCAAGTGAATATACAGCTAGACCTCATCTGACACTAAAATTTGCTAGTTTCTCTTTTTGGGCTTAAAAAATTTGCCTTTCAGAGCTATTCAATAAGATAAATGTTAATGAGAAAAATTTTAACAAGACAAGCCCTGGCAGTGACCCTCTCGGATCTAAGCAGCGCTACAAACTCAGGGCAAGCCTGATGCAGGAGGAACATCTTGCAGAATATCACTGGCCTTCTGTTCTATCAGCACTATAACTCTAGAAACAAGGCTCTTAATGAGGAAAGATCAATCCCAACAGGAAAACCTGTGATATCTGACATCAGTAGACAAGCATCCATGCTGTACAAACCACCACCCCCCTGATGCCAGCCCCTGCTTACAAAAAATAAAATAAAGTAAAATTGTGTCATTTTCATTCAAAGTTTAAAGACTCGGGATCACTTCATGTAGCATTTAACTATCATTTCAGTCAGGCTTTTGAAGCTGTTTAAGTTCTTTTGTACCCGAGTTGTTTAATGTTACTCAGACAAGGTAAATCAAAGTCTAATAGAGTGGAAAAACAGTAAAGGCAGAAAATAGGTAAAAGATAAATCACACAGGAAGTTTTGCTTTTTTTTTTTTTTTTTTTTTTTTTTTTTTTTTTTTTTTTTTTTTTTTTTTTTTTTTTTTTTTTGTTATTATATTCATTGAGATCAAAGCCCTTGTTTCAGCTCTAATTAACAAAAGCTAATGCAGATTGGAGACCTTCTGGCACTGAGCAGAGCCTTGGAGGATACAGTTGAAATCTTCTGAAGATTTAAATAATTAATATGACACCTTGAGCTTTGGATGGGAAAATAAAAAATAAAAAAAAAGAAGGGGGAAAAAAAAGAGCCCCATGTTCAAGTTTAAGAACAATACCATTGCCAAGTTTGATACCATTTGTTCTGATGAAAATGAGCTGAGTAGATTGCACCGACTTCATTGTCTGGTACATTGGCAGTTCAGTGGATTGTTTCACCTTTTGTCATGCTAAGGGGGTCTTTTGTGCAGTACTCTGTTACCCCCAAGTCTGCCCCAGTTGAAGGAGGATAGAAAAAGGCAAATCTGCTTTAGGGACTTGGAGGATGGTCATTTAATGGTTTTTAATCCTCTTAATCCACGTAAGAATGGAGATCTCTGAGTGAAAATCCCATCCCAGAAGTCCTTATGATTCAAATGCCTGGCTCAGGAGACTGTCTTTTGAAAAAATATACAGCAAAATATTCTCCACTACTGTGGCATTGTGGTTTATTTCTCTCTGGTTTTCTGAAGCTGTCTGATGCAATATAAGCAACATGAAACTGAAACCTACTTCAAACCCTGTGAAGTAGGAGAACAGAGAGTGCCCGGTGCCAGTCTGTGTGTTTGGGGTACTCTGGTGATTCGGCTTGATTTCATAAAAGTGATAAGGACCCTCTTTTCTGATTGTCTCAACTGTATGCAAATCTACCCTAGATTTTGGTGTGCACTAAAGCCCTCCCCAAGCTGTTTTGCACTCAAGTATTTTCTAGGTAAATGAAATCTTCTATTGATGGTGGATATTGATTATTTCTAACTACTACATAACTACATACATAACTACTATGGCATAATCATAGCTAACCCTTTCTTCTGAGCTCATTATTACTTCATAAGACCATCATTTCCCTTCCTCGTCACCATGAAAAATATAAAATCAATAGAACTAATTAGATAAACCACCAAAGAACTGCTAAGAGGCATTTTTCATAAGTAAAATAAAAGAAGATCTGAAGACAAAATGGGCTTTTCTTGCTCTCAATCTATAGACTTGCCATTGGCCACAAGAAATTGACTTTAAGATAATTTTTCAATTATATACAAAATGAGGCTTCTCATTTGTTCCTGTATTTCATCACTTCATTTTTTAGAACTGGCTAAAAAAAAAAAAAGGAAAAATACAGCTTCTAACTTGGAAATTACTACGTAACAGATTCAGAAAAGAGTAAAAATTACAATTTTTTTTAAAAAATATGTATTTTTAATTTTTTTTCTATAGAACTTTTAATCTAAGTAGAAAGAAAATGATTTTAGCAAAACTTCATTATGAAACAACTCAAAGCATGTCTTAAAAAATTGCTGCTCATTAATGCAATGCTTTCTGTTCCAGTTAGTTCACTGACAGCCTTTCTGAGCATCTATTTCTACAGCCCTCCCATGCCTCTGAAATAACAGATACAACTCCAACAATGGCTTCCTAGGATTTCAATACAGGTTTTCTGAATATTCAGCCTGCATAAAACCACAATCTCTTTCAAGTAATTTCAGCTAGATGTTAATATTGGACTTCTCTAGGTCTGCTTCAAGAAAAACTGGGCATTATTTTGCTTTTTCTTTACAGAAAAAGGTAGGCTCATCATGCTGTCTGTGATATCCCATAAAAACTTTGGCTATCCCTTTGATGAAATTTCCGTGTTTCCATGTGAATTGGGTTAACACCTCATTTGAGATTAGAAGGAAAGGAACTGCTATGTGCAGTTGCAGCCTGGAAAGCCAACTGCATCCTGGGCTGCACCTAAAAGAGGCATGACAAGCAGGTCGAGGTTGGTGATTCTGCCCCTTTACTCCACTATACTGGGACCCCACCTGGAGTACTGTGTCCAGCTCTGGGGTCCCCAGCACAAGAAATATCTGAACCTATTGAAACAAGTCAAGAGGAGAGCCACTAAGTTCATCACAGGGCTGAAACGCCTCTGCTAATAAAGCAGGCTGAAAGACTTGTGGTCGTTCAACCTGGAGAAGAGGCTGCTTATAGCAGCTCTACTTTTAAAGGGAGCCTACAAGGAGAGGGACTTTTCACAAGGGGCATGTAATAATGGGACAAGGGCTAACAGCCTTCAGCTGAAAGGAAAGTAGGTTTAGATTAAATATTAAGAAGAAATTCTTTCCTCTGAGGGTAGTGAGACACAGCAACATGCTACCCAGAGAACTTGTGGAGTCCTCATCCCTCAAAGTGTTCAAGGCCAGGTTGGATGGGGCTCTGAGCAACCTGGTCAGTGGAAGATGCCCCTGCCTGTGGCAGGGGGTTTGGAACTGGATGATCTGTGAAGTATCTTCCAACCCAAACCATTCTACAATTCTGTAGTTCTATGTTATCAGGACATTGTCAGTGCTGTATGCTCCCTCATTTTTCTATTATTTTTCAGCTTCCACTGAGACCTCACCTTTGCTGGGCTGAGCCTCACAGCGGATGGGCTGTCTTGCTTCTCTCTCATGGTAGTGCCTGGAGATGAAGGAGGCACAAAACAGCAGCCTGGCTCACATTTCCTGACTCACTGCATCACAATGGCATGGCTGCAAATGACAAATGTTGGATGAAGACATGTGCATGAGAAAAAAGTGAGTGTTGTATTCAGTGATGGAAGGTTAGCTACAGGTAGGCTGTGATTCCCTGGAAGTAGCATAGTATAAGTCATACCAGACTGACAGCAACAAAATTAAGGGCTGAACTCAAATGGTAAGATGGCTTTATGCTCTTTGGAAAATAGGGTATGTGGAAGTTGATTGAGAGAGTTTTTTGTCATTATGTAAAGGAGTAATGACTTGATAGTGGAATATTTTTAAGAGGAAACTGAGAATATAATGCTGACATTAGGGAACTCCAGCGCTACTATTATGTGCAGGAAGTAATAAGCATGTGGAATAAAATACTTGGAAAGGCTTTTGAGAAAAATAATCAAAATAGTAGGCAAAGTCACCTAGCTTTTCTAGAGGGAGAGGGAGTTGCAGACTATGAAGGAAATATCTAAGGAGAAGAGAGATGAGCTTCCACCAGTCAGGTGTGCTGAGCTGAGAGAGAACTTCCTTGGTTATAAACCACTTTGTGTTTCCAAGAATGGATGGGCAGCACTGCCAGTGCCAGACTGCACACTGTGAGGTGCCTTGCACCCAAACTGCCTTGGGCACAGTTCTTTTCAGGACCAGAGATGCTCTGAACATGACTTTCTGCCAAAAAAAGTCCAAAAATGGCTATGAAGAGCAACCCTTTACATATTTTCCATCCCTTCATACATCAGCCAGTTCTCCCCCTGGAACCTCGCTTTTGTCTCTCTGGCCTCGGCAGCTCCATCAGTGGGACAGGTCTGGGAACGCCCCCAGGCGGGACCACTTCAGAAGTCAAGAGCGCACAAGTTTCACACAAAAAATCACTATACTTGAGACAAAAATGGGCTACATCTCTGCCTGTGTCCTCTGTTCTCCTCCCACTGGTGGTGGTAGTGCTGTGGCAGGTGTTGGGGGGTGGAGGTTCAGCATAATCCCCCATGACCCACAGCCCTTGAATAGGCCATGTTTATTTCTGAAGAGAATGCTTTTCTTTTCTTTTGGACTCTGCAGTATTGAGGCCATGCTGCAGCATGGGCTGGTACCAATTTTTTGTTTATGGACTATAATCTCCCCACAATGCGTACTTCAGTGTTAGGAAAGCACAATACCACAACAGTTGGTCAACAATATGACTGAAAATTGCCTGCTTTAAAAAAAAAAATGTTTTCAAATCTATTCTGGAATATCTTGGAGTTTTCTTTGAACAACAACTCTTTTGGATAGGAATTATTTTTACACTCTTTCTCCTATGAAAGACTTCCTCCTGTTAAGGTGATGTAAATTAATAACAACCCCTCTTGGCCCCCAGGATGAGAACACACTTTTTGCAGACTGCTCCTATTCTGCCTAGCAGCTGTCATTTTTAATGTGACTTTCCAAAGTTTTTTCAGCAATTCTCATTCCCTACACACTATGTACTTCATAGAAATGCACATACTGTTCTTCAAACTATGTTATATATATTCAATCATGTGAATCATAAATTTCTTAGTTCTCATGAAGATTGCATGTTTGTCACTATTTCTAATTTTCATATCCTTACCTGACAGGATTCTTTTGGAATGAACAAAATATAGCAACAGCAGAAATATCTTGAGAGAGTTTTATGTGGGAGGAGATAGGGATAATAAGCAGATATCACACACAACACAATATAATGCAACAAATAAGGGTCTGACTCAAATAACTTTAAAGGACAAAGAGTAGCCGCTTATTACCAAACTACAAAGGTGGCAGTAACTGCAGTAACTCCCTTCCCCGAGGTAGCACAGAGCTCAAGAAAAAGACCCCTAGTAGTAATTTTATAGCCTTTGCTTGAAATGTTTTTGAAGGAAAGCTCTGACTTCTAAGGAGTTCTGAAACTGTGTAGTGTCTCAAGATAGATCTTAATGAAATTTGCCGCTATCAAAACCAGACTGCCTGGAATATGGCAGAGCCTATTAGGCCAGCAATAACAACATTGATTTTAGGGATTTTCCCCTCCCTCCAAATACACTGCACAATTTTTTGATGTATGAAGAGACTGAAGCTTCTTAAAAGATATTTTCAATGGGATAGTTCTGAAGACTTCAGATAAAATATTTCAACACAGTACCTGCAGGGACAGGAGAAATTGCTTCAGTTCATTTTGCTTTAGTTAGAGTCGTGTTAAATCAACTGCTCTTGGCGTTTGCAGGACTTTGTAGACATTCTTTCAAAAGTGTTTGAAAAACTTCAAGTAGATGAAGGTCTTCAAAAGCCAACTATCATATGGGATTGACATCAGTAATGTTCCAGAGACTGTCCAAAAGGGCCAATACATGATATAAATGAAGCTTTATTACCTTTTTATTCATCTCAGATACTAAGCATGTTCTGTCTTTGTTATAAAATCCATTTGCTGAGAGGAAACCTGATACATACCCTGATTACTAGGACACATGAGGGCCCGATTCTTCATAGCCTTGAAGGAGATATAACTATTTGCATATGACTTTCATGTGCTGACAGTTTAGTCAGTAATTTGCAGTTTTTCTAGCAGGAGCAGTGAGAACACCAAGTGCAATGCAAATAAGACATGGTGACATCAGTTCCTTTCCATTGCCTTTCCTTTGGATGGTGTGTAACATGGCATTGTCCAATACAAGTTGAAAAGAGCAGTGTTCCAGTCTGAGCAACTGCAACATAAGCTGCACTTCTCAAGATATGCAGAGACAGGGGTCTTGCCAGCCCTATTCACACAGGCAGCTCCCATTATATTTTAGCAGATCTATTCATGTAAATAAGGATTTAGTTACTGAAATTCACAAACAGCAAGACTTAAATGACATACCACTGGAAAGTCATACTTGTAATAGTATAAATTCCTAGAATCTAAACAAGAGGATATATTTGTTTATCCATACTTGTGTGTGTGTAGTTAAGCCACACTTATTCCAACAGAGGGAGGAGGAATCTTGTTGCATTACTGTTTCTAGTGGGAAAGTGTGAGATGTTTTCCTTTGCACTGGAGGTGGGAAGATCCAGTGCAGGTCCTTGTAAAAGACTGTACACCTGAATGCAGGATGAAAATTTGCTTTCCTGTGGAAGTAGTCTTTGTGTTTGTATAGGGAAGATGGTGACAGGATGTGTATCCTGTGGTATGAAGAGCTCCTTTAGATAACCATTGCCTGACCCTGAAATTCACCCCTAGAGCCTGATTCAGCCACTTCTATGAAAATTCAGTTAAAAAACCATGGAGGAGCAATATAATCATAGGAGTGTCTCTAACAGAGATATTGCACCACAGTGCTGTGGATTTTCCTGATAGATCAGTGTGCCAAACCCAGGTTTTTAACATCATTTTAACCTTGTTATGATGTGAGAGATAGCTGTATAACTGAAATAGAGTGGTGTCTATCCACTTGTAATAAATTTGGTCAGCAGCCTGGAAATTCTGTTGCTTGTGATAAACACTCCTCAAAGTGACATATTCTCATAAATATGCAGCCCTTGCTGCGCAACTTTAAAGAAAACTTTTCTTTTTTTCTTTGATCACAGACTTAGAGACATACTTATTCTTCCTAGTAGGAATCAGTAGATTTATGGCAGGAATGAGTGTGAATCACAGTTTCACAAAAGTGCAGTAAAAAGCTTGGATACAATAATATCAGGAGTGGCCTTTAAAATGAGCTATAAGAGTAAATTAAGATAAAATATTCACATAAGATGATGCACTTTGTCATTAATCCTTACTGTATTTACAGATTGTTACTATAGAGACCAGAGAAGCAAGGTATTTTCTTTCTCTGGAAAAGCAAAGACATCTTAATATTTTCTTGTCCAAACTCTTTTGCATTTTGGGGCTTTGAAGCAAGTTTGATGGAAATGTTTTCAGAGGGAATAGGAGCAGAAGGCAGTCTCCCCATGATGAAAGTACCTGTTGGAAACCTCTAATCTAGGCATCTGGGAAAGTTTAAATTGAGCAGAAAGAGGCAGCAGGTATTGTTCATTTCTGTTCACTTGTTGTTCCTTAGTATATTCAGTTCATGTGGAAATTTGCATATATAATCCTAGAATGAGAGTCTAGTTCTTTCCTTGCACTCAAGAGATTTTATTCTTAATACAGCCTTTATTAAATAATTTTATTATTGCTCAAGATGAGACTTTGGGATGAATCACTGGTGCTTTAACTTTTGAAGAATCACAGAAGTATTCAGGTTGGACATTGAAAGTATCTGCTCCAGACCTTTGCCCAAAGCAAGGCCAGCTCTGGGGCCAGTCCAGGCTGCTCAAAGCCTTGTCTACTCAGGTTTTGAAAACCTCTAGGGATGATATAGCCTTTCAGGGAAACTTGGTCTGCTGCCTGAATGTTATCATGGGGAAAAACTTAAATGCTGGATAAATCTCTTTTGTTATTATTTTCCCCATGATCGTTTATCCTCTCCCCATGTGTCACTGTGAACAATTCAGTCCCACCTTCTTGATGACCCTCTGTAGGCACTGGTAGCCAGTGGCATTATTAGGTATCTCAGTTCAACTACTCATAGGACAAGTGCTCCAGTCCCCAACAGGTCCCCCCTTGAGGCCACTCCAGTTTTTCCATGTCTGTCCTCTGCTGGGAGGACCAAAACCGGATGTAGTATGTAGATGTGGTCCAATGTCACTGTTCATATGACTCAGAGTGTTGTTAATCTTGTGTCTGCTAAGAAGCACTCTGGCTCTGAGTTTGCTCTCCACCAAGGTCCTTCATTTCTTTTCAGCAGAGATGTTCCTCAGCAGTCATTCTTGACATATTTTTCAATGTGTGACTAGTCCTGTGCTTCCACATTTTTTCTTTCCATCTTATGCTGAGCTTTCCTTCATTATTGGGGAAGATGAAGCAGGAAAGTCTTACAAATATGATTGCCTGGCAAAGGATTATGAGGATATACAACCTATAAGAGAAATGGAGATGCAAACCAGCTTTGAGATATAAGAAGCCAAGTTACAGTGTGACAGGAAGACAAAGATTAAGTAAATGGAAGGCAAGATTCTTGGGATTGAGCAATCCCCTAGTAGACAAAGGGACACCAAGGGGGAGGGGTCCTGCCAAGGTGGCAGGAAAAAGAGTTTAGAAATTAATTTTTAGGGGTTTAGAATGTAGCACGGTATGGTAATGTAGTAGTTCTTATAGGCTGTATGTAAATTCTGTAGGATCTGTGTTTTGTACGGGTTGGTTACTGTAAATTAGAATATTCAACACAGAAGAAGATAAAAATGTCTTGTAACAGGAAATTCGCTCTCTTTCGGGCATGCTTCAAGCTGTGGCTGGCAGCTTGAGCAAAGCTCTGGCACCCACGACCTACTGAATAAACTGCATGTTCTAAAGAAGCATGGGACCTAGAGTCCTCTCTCCACCCTGGCCTTCCCATTTCTACACTTCATCACATCTTGCAACGTCAGTAAACAGTCTTTTACAAACCTCAAGCCAACTCTCCACACTAATACTTGTTTCTTCTTTCTCTTGAAGGTGAGCTACGCATTTTTTGTGCTGTTGTAGGGCACAATGATTTGAAGCAAAAGCCTTCATCTGAAATTTCTTAAGGCTTTTACTCATTTGAGGTTTGCACTTGATATAGTGTAACCATCTGACCCATCCACTGAATTTACTTCCAACAGTACAGGCATTTTTTAAGTGCTTTTAATTTAGGTCCTTTATTTATGTATCTGGCTTGAGTTATTCATCATCTCTAGGCATATCACTGACCAAATCTCACTGTAACGTTCTCAAAGACCACCTGGTCAATTAGAATTATGCTCCACCAAAAAAAGGAGAGAGACTGTGAGCTCACCAGCACAGTGGAGTTTGCACAAGAGACAAAGTAATCTCTTAGTCATTGCAGCTCTGTTTCCCCATTTCCTCACTCCTTGAAGTACAGCATCAAAGATGGGAAAGAGAAAAGGTGTCAGTTGCTGCTCACCTGCCTTTCCAGGCTTGCCCTGATTGTACAATACCTGCCTGGAAAGTCAGGGCAGATGAGACATGCTGCCTTTCTGTTACAGGAGCCACTGGCATCTGCAGCCTCCTGTACCAAAGTGAAGGAATCCAGTGGTAACAATGCTTTGTGCTGCTCTGTGGTGGGGACTTTGTGTCACCCAAAAGACTGTTAGACAAGTGCTCATCACTGTTAATGTGTCTGGCATAATGAGTCAATTGCATTTAGTATTTCTGAATGGAGAGCTGCTCTGGGTAAAAAGCCAATGGACTTCTCATGCTGAGAGTCCAGCAGGCAGCTGTGAATCAGGTTTTGGCTTTTCTTTATTAATTAATGTCCTAAATGCCAGAGGAAAAGAGTGTTTAACAGAAAATTGTTGCTGTAGGACGCACAATGAAATGCACTCAGGACACGGAGTGAGATCAAGGCAGGAAAGAGGGAGTTTATTTTCTGTTACAACTTATATACCTATTGTGGCAAGGACAGTGAAGATTGGAGAATAGGGTTACCACGTCTCCATCCACACTGGTTGAAGCAGAAGTCCATCAAATGTCCCTCCTTGAGAGAGGAATGTAAACAAAGACTGTTTTCCTAAAAAGTCCTTAAAGAAACTCCATGTCAAATGCAAATATCAGAAAATCTCAGAAAACTTCAGAAGAATCAGAAAACTCAGAAGGCTGTAAAACAATTAAAAATTCTGGGCGACAGAAAATATTATCACATTCCTTAGTCACTTGGAAAATTTAAAAATGTTTCTCCTTTTTACTGCTGGCAATCTTTACCACTCCTATGGCAGTTCTGCTTTTTCAGAGATTTTTAAACTGATGATTTACCTTCCAATCAGGTAGAAAGTTCCTCTCTTCTTTTGTTAAAGTCTCATCCCAGGAAAATTGCTGCTCATCAGGTATATGTACTTAGGAAAGAGGGTGCAATCTTCCATTGCTCTGCATCTTGGATAAGTTCTTATTCTTTTTGCTCTTCCTAGACTTCCAGAGTCAAAGTTTTGATTGGCTCACAAAAGGCCATTAGGATTATTGACACAGAATGACTTCCATTGCATCCATACATCAGGACCTTTGCAACTTCTGACAATCATGCCCCTGCTGAAAAATGGGATAAGAAGAGCTCAAGAAAACCTAAAGGGCTTGGTGGTTCAGACTTCAACAACAACAACAACAACAACATCAACAACAACAAAAATCTGAGAGGTGAAACAATAATCAAATCTCTGCAAAGTTTTACAAGAGAACAAGTCTCTCTCTCATACACATGAATGTCAGTTGAAATGACCTTTTAAAAGTGTGATGGTTCAGAGAAAAAAAGAAAAATGTATTCTTTTGGATTGAGAATGTCATCAAAATGTTAGTCAGATTTGAAAAAAAAATTGTTATCTTTGCCATTTTGCTTCAAATGTTGAAGATGGGAAAGTATTGCATTTTATAAGCTTTAAGATTTGAAACAGAAGAAAACAGAGTTGAGGAGTTTGCAATGGTTTGTGGTTTGATTGATCACTTTTTCTCTATAACATGCACTAATGACTGTACTATTCCCACAAATTCTTCCTTTGACCTTTCTGTTAAAGTATGATGACAAAATGACAAGTGCATTTCTTACAGCTTTTGGACCAAGAACAGATTGCGTATTATCCCTTGAGAACCTGGGCTAGCATTGTTCCAAATGTTTTTATTTCATGTGGTAGCCTAAGTCCTTTATTCTCCATCTCTTCAGAATCCATGTTAAATATTGGTCCAAAGGGTGGGTTTTTTGATAAATTTTATATTGCATGTATTTCCTTTTTGATTCCATGGTCTTATGGGTTCATGAATCTTTCTAAATTAATTCCAAGTTTCATGAAGAAATCCCCTTGGTAGATGGAGAAAAGGTCCATCTTGGATTCCGTGTGCAAAACAAAAAAATAAGTTTGAAATTACTTCAATGAATGTTCTTATGTTTTATGTTAAAAATTAGCTTAAAATCAATTTTAGTCATGCTCTTTCAAGGAAAAGATGCCTGTGATCTCAAAGCTTCCTCAAATCATGGTATGCCTGATGGAAGTATGTGAGATGGAAATGAAGATATACTAGTAAATGATGGTGCCTTTGCAGTTGTAAATTGTTATTGCAAACATGACTTATTATGCAAATAGAACTGTTGATGTTTTTCATACTTGCTTGGTGAGGTTTTAGAACATTCTGTAGTATGAACACTGCGGGCTTGTCTAGGTGGCCACAGCCATGAGTGTGCACTCACGTGGTACCCTATGCAGCCTGATTTGCACAGCCAATGCTTTGGAGCAGAGGGATTTGGAGCCTGGGAGAGCAGGGCCCAAGCAGAGCGGGTCAGAGGGTGGGTCAGTGCTTGCCAGCCCAAGGGGAAGATTTTTACTCAGCCTAGAAGGTCTGCTTGCTGGATGCCGGGTGGAGACTGATCTCCCCATCCTTTTCTTTTGCTAGGAAAAAAAGTGAACAAAGACAGCTGGAAAGTTTATAGTGTCTTTGATTTACTTATAATTAAAAAGCCACTAATCTAGATTGTTGAGATATGAAGATATGCTGACCACATTAAAAGGTTACAGGTGGTGACTCATCAGGTGGTAATGGGATGATTTCTGGTATTGCTTTGGTATCTTCCATTGATGCTATGAAAAATACTGTATAAAATAGGTAATGAGATGCAGAATGGATTTCTTATGAGGAATTTCAAATAAAAGAAAGACATCTTCAGATGGATTTGTGGTGAGATGTGACAATGGTGGTTGAGGTTTCTGAAGTCACCACATTAGTTCTGGTTTGGCTGGTACCTATTCCTAGGACACAAACAGAGACAAGAAATAAAGATAGGAATTCACAACGATTTCTCTTGTCCAGTGAACTCTGCTCTGTCCAAAATGTGCTCAATATGTTGTAAAGTGGCGGAAAATAATTTGTTGTTATCTACCTCTAAGAAGCTCTCAGATTTACTGAGATGGTAAATTATGAACAAGATAGAAAAAAAACCTGTATGCTACTTCAAAGATACCTCATGGCTATAGCACCTACAATAGGAAGTTTGTATTGCTGACTCCAAGAATCTTGAAGGCAAGACTGTTGTTGGACAAAGTGTGGTGGGTTTAACTTCTGGTTTTGCTTATTAAACACTGTAGGACATTGATAAAAATTTTACAAATACAGAAATAGATGAGTACATTATTCATAGCAACCCTTTTATTAGCAGACACAGAGGTCCTGGAAGATGGTAACCAACAGCTTCCAGGAAAAATGTTCTTCCAGATATCACCTATCAAGACTGGTAAAATAAAGAGACCATCTTAAACATAATATGATTTTTAAAAGTAGCCCTTCATGGACATTTTTATTTGCCTTGTGAAATATAAGCCAGTGCTTTTGTTTTGATTGCCAGCTTTTCCATTCCATCCTGAGTACTAGAACCTTCCTTTCTTTGAATTAAAGTCCAAATTTCTATATAAATTGTTGATTTCTCAAACTGAAACTTTAAATAAAGTGCTTTAAGTAAAGCTTGGACGAGATATCAAGAGCTGATGACACTGAGATTTCTAAAAGCAAGTGCTATTCTTTTCTTGGGGATTCACTTGGTGATGGAAAGATGCTTCTTAGAAGTCAATTTCAGTCTGGAAGAGTTCAGAGAGGGCAGGCTAATAATAATAATAATAGTAATAATAGTAATAGTAATAATAATAATAATAATAATAATAATAATAATAATAATAATAATAATAATGGTAATATTATGTAAATTTGACTTCATTATGTAAATATGAAGTAAAAAAGAGGTGCCAGTGATGCTGAGGATAATTCATTCACAGCTTGAATTAATTTTCTATTTTGGCTGTGTCAATTGTTACTTGCAACAACCTACAAATTTTTGTTGTTTTGTTTGGGTTTTTTTAATTTGGTCTCCTAGTGTGGTGAGTCCACTACAAAAGCAAATCTTGCAAGTTTTAGGAGGATTTAAGAGTGAGGTGCCAGGGAGAGGTATTTTTTATGATTGCTTTTGTTATTAAATGCTTTCTTGAACATGCATTTTTTTTTTAAATGGACATTTCTGTTAATAAATGCATACAGGTTTTCCTTGAAACAACCCCCTGAAATTTCTGAAATTCTTACTGTCAGAAAACAGTCAGAATAATTAGTAAATGTATTTTCATTCTTTTTCAGCTGAAATAAGATTGTAAAAAATAAAACCACAGGGTCTCCTTTAGGACAAACTCAGACTTGCAAAATTTTCTTTGTCTCCTCAAATGCTGTGTATCAAAAACTAGTCCAAGTCAGATTTCTGACATCAGATTTCTGGCCTCACTTCAAATACTATAAAGCTACAGGCTACATTGTTATTCTGGTTATGTGTTGACTCCAGGGGAGCTTCTCCACTTGCGGTACCTAATTGAACTTGCTCCACAGATCACTCTGTAATTGGTTCCTTTGGATGCTGTCTCTCCTGAGAATACTGGAGACCTCTAAGCTTCCTTCTGTGCAAGTACCACATGCGCACCCTGGCTTTGGCCAGTGGCTGCCAACCCTGGCTGTGGAGACTGTGTGGAGGACACCCAGGGACATGAGGCAGGAGAGAGCCAAGTGTCACAGCCTGGACCACTGAGGGACTGTGATGTCAGGAGTTACTGCAGTGGATTCTGTGGTCTGCCCCTATAACTCTGGAGGTGTAAGTCAAAAACTTCCTGACCAGAAAGGACAGAGTTATGTGGGATGCACTTGTCAGAGAAACTGTGGTAGAAGTGCTTTTTACCCCAGATGTGTGTCTAAATAGCAAAGGTGATGGAAGCACTAAGGGAAGAAAAGAAAACAGTGTCAGAGATCAGTGTGATTCCTACCAGGCTGTGAATGTCAAGATCACTGGCTGAGGTACTGTGTCGAGGCCACTGAAATATTTCACAGTTAGGAGGAAAAACACTAACTTAGCCATTAAGACTTGTATCTCAAAATTATGAACTTATTGTTTAGGCTTATACCTGGCCTTTAAGATTTTAGAATTGACAGTTCATGCTCTTCTACCTATTATTTCTATTCTTCAAGGGGAAAACAAAGTCTTCTGATGTTTAGCTCGCCAACATTTCTCAAGTTTGCATGAGTCAGTTATTTGGAATTGATATTGAAGGAAGCTGAAATGAAAAAACTCTCCTTTTGGCACATGCAGAAAAGTCCAGTCCTGCCAAGAGTTGGTTTACTGTTTCAACAACAGCTGGGTTTTGGTGCTCAGACAGTGACTTCCTTAATTTCACCCACTTGACTTTAAAACAGCAGCATGCACTCATTTAAGAACTATTTTAATTAAAATTGACTGTTTACATATATTATATTAAGGGCCAAATATAAAATTATATTTTTCAGTCTTAAATGTAAACAGGTTGATTGACAAGAAGAAAATGTTGAGTCTTTTAAATGCAATAGAAATAAAAGTGGGGCATTCCTTACATGTTTTTAAATCAATCTTGCTACCAAGAAGGAGATTACTTTTAGAGTGGACAGTAAATTTGCCCCCAATCAGCTGACCTTAAGAATCAGACTGTTTTGTTTTTTTTTTCCCTCTGAAGACAGAGGTACACTTCAAGTGAGCAAGGCCTGTGTTTGAACATCAGGGAGTAAATTCCTAGCTGACAGTGTACCTGTGAGGGTGCAAGGCTCCTGGGGCTGCTTCTCCAGCTCTGAAAAAAGCTAAAAACTGTTCTCTCATTTTTTATCTCTTTTAGGATGTCAACATAGAATCATAGAATTGTTCATCTTGGAAAAGACCTCTAAGATCTTTTGAATCCAACTGTTACTCCAGCACTGCCAAGTCCACCACTAAACCACATCCCCAAGTGTCACATCTGCATGGCCTCCAGGGTTGGTGACTCAACCACCTCTCTTGGCAGCCTGTTCCAATGCCAGAAAACCTTGCCATTAGAGTTCATGTGTAAAAATGGAAATTTCTGAACATTCCTCCTGATACAGAACTGGCTATGTTTAAAGTATGTTTGTAGTTTTAAACATGTTTTGCCAAAGTTAAATTTGAGTCAGATGCTTTTATGGTGATGGAAGATGACTAGTTTTTATAAGGCAAATGGTCTCGGTCCCCCTGAGATTGGCCCAGCACAGCAAGATTCCATGGGGCAAAGCACTTGCCTGGTACAAGGAGGATTTGCTAGACCAGCAGAGGGAAGATTAACAGTAGTGGAGGCAGATAAGAAAACAACAGGCTAAACCAGCAGCTTTCTTTGGCTACAGGAAGAAACCTTAAGGAGTAGCCCTGTTTGGTTATGAGCCTAAGGGGAGGACCCATAGCATCATTCCACCTTCTGCTGGTTGTGAGTGACATCAGGTAACAACAGGACTGCTGCAGAGGCAGAACAAAACACAAATGAATGTTGGAGAAAAGCAGGCAGTGTCCCAGAAAGGCCAGCGTGCTGGTGTGGCGTTGGTGGCATGAACGTGTGACCATGACCAGCACTAAAACAGGAGCAACACAAAGTCCAGGGGCAGTCTCCCTACCCTCCAAGAATTTATTTGGCAAAAGGGCAGATGAATTTGGCAATTTGCCATTGTCAGCTCAAGCTCGGTAAAGCCAGGTAAAGAGTTAAGGGATGAGCGTATCTGAAGTGCTGTGCCCTCATCTGTTATTTCGTCTGGTGATGCTTTGATATCCAGGGAAAGAAAGAGAACCTGTGGCAGCTCCATAGCATGGACCAAGCCTTGCAGGTCTGGCAGGGCCACCATTCCAGGCATTATGGAAACACCACTCTGGCTGTGCTAAGTCAGTAGGTGGTGGCACACAAATCAAGCCAATAAAAGTTGTTAGGAGAAAATATTCAGTAATTTGCATCAAGCTGGGAGACGTCTGCAGGGAGGAAGTGTTTAGAGGAGGTGTGGTGCAATCAGTCTGTAGGTGCCTAGGTATGGTGCTAGCTGCAGCTGAAGTGCTGTTTTCTTATTAGGAAACTGGCTCAGCTTTACAAGCTCAGAGCCTTTTCTGTAATTTCCCCAGTGTGCAGTACAGGACATAGCAATCACCTCAGTACCTTCCTCGTGCGAGCTGCTGCAAATGTCCCATTACATTTCTCATGTACTTTTCAGGGTAGTGCCAGTAATTTCTTCAGTCAGAACAGACCTTTCCTCTATTATAGTGAGATGAGGAGATTTCCTTTATGCATATTTTCGTTAGTCCAGTTTTGGGGGGCACTCAGGCTTGAAATGAGGTAAAAGCTTTAATGAGTGCTAGAGCTGTCTGGCTGACTTTAAGAGGTTTGTAAAGCTTTAATCCTTCAGCTAGAGACTTAAGGCATACTTCTGTCATAGTCTATAAGCTGTGAACTGAGGGAGCTTTGTTGAGTGAGGTAGGAGAAAAGACAACTGAAGCTCACATCACTCTGATCTTGCTTCACAAAACCAAGAAAACTAGGACTGATTAATGGCTCACCTTTTCCAGGTGCTGGGGACTTGGGGAACAAGAAACTTCTAAAAAACCATTAATCCTGTCATTCCACTGCCTACTTGTATGTATAATGTTGATAGTGCTGAGAGCTATTGTGATATTCATAAAAAAAATGTGTGGACTAGATTGCAGTGAATTTTGAAGTAATCAGTTGTCTAACACCTTTTTCTTTCAGATCTGTTTATTTGCAGAATAGCAGTACTTCTGTTTTTCCAGAAACCTTGACCATACTGGTGCAGGTATCCTTTTTCTGTGTGTTTCTTTACTCAGGCTGTGTGCTGCCCATGACCTGTTTTCTTTCTGGTTTAGCTCTGCTGCTGCCATTTCAATTCAAACCCTTTTTGGTGAACCTAGGGAAAGGAAGCTTGATGCCAAGAATGCCATAAAGCTGAGATCAACAATTGTGAATGCATAGAATAAGCAGGCTGGGAAAATGAGAAAAATAAAAGCTTTCTTTTGCTTTTGCACTGAAATCTTTTAGGACAGCCATATTAATAATAAACCCCACACATGAACTTGACAGGATTCTTTTAATTACACAGGCTGTACTTGAATCTGTACAATATTAAAGCAAATATCCAAGACGCTACAAATTTTCATGGTCCAGCCACAAAAAGGATGCATAGATCAATGGCAAAGGGAAACTCAGTAAATTGCATGGGAGAGCAAACTTAGAAGGGCTGTTACAACAAAGAAAACAGATATAGGAGGAGCAAATAACTGGTTATTCAATAATGTAAAAGCTTCTATCCCTGAAATTTTGATTAGTTCACTTACAAACATTATGAAGAAGCAAAGGAGGAAGGTACAGTAATTTATCAGTGAGGGTCGCTATGCTCCATGTAAGGCATTACACTAAAAAAAAATTGAAGAGGTAATGAAAGCATAAAACAAACAGATTTTATGTTATTTTTTATGTTTTAAAGTTAACATCACTGACAGATGAAGAAAGGTAAGACAGTTCATTAAGAGAGGTAAACAAGTCCATCTATGTTCTGCCCTAATGCAGTTAAAATGCTTTTGAAGAGATCCCTCATTCCTATTCTTTCTCTACAACATAGTGTATGGCTTCTCCTACAAGGATATGGGGTGAAGGCTGGATTGCCAACTCACGGAGGTTTTGAGTCAAGGAAAATAGTTTAAACTTGGTGCACGTGAAGAAAGTTGCAAAATCAACCTGAAAAGATGGCAGAATTTATACTGAAGAAAAAGGAGGTTTGTTAGCTTTTTTGCCTTTTTAAATGAAGTGAGGTGTTTCCCTTGGCTGATCAATACTTCACTCATTTAACTCTTGTTTTCTCTATTATTTAATAATTAATAAAATAGAGGGGAAAAAAGAGAAGAGAACAGGAAACAAGGAGAGAGGAAGAATTAAGTTACAAGTTACCTGTTCAAACAATCTTGGGTACTTTGCAAATTGTAAAAATGTAATATGTTTCACCTAAAAATATTTTTAAAAATATTTTTCAGTTTTCCTTTTAATTTTGTGGAAAAATTATTAGCTTTCATACAATGTTGATTACCTTTCTGAGGACACGCATCTTTTCAGTCATCGTTACCTCTGCAAAAATTGTACAAACAATTAAAAAACATGCGGGAGTCTTTCTGAATACTTCTATTTTATGAGTCACTGCTAATATTGTCTTCACAATAGAGAATGCAATCTGTTTTGTCCTCAGTTCCTGCAGAACTGTGACTTGTGAAATCTGCTTTCTGGAACTTACAAATTAATAATTAGCTTTGTAGAAAACAAACGAACAAAACACGATGAGCTGGGAAACAACCTATGGCCTACAAAAAGAGTCCAAGTCTATTTTTGAGCAGCAGACCATCTCCTTGGAGTTTATGAGTTGATTTATATCCATACTACTGGGAAATTGTGGTGTGCTCAGAAGTGATTGTGAACATGGGGTACTCCCACTCCACTTGCCCTGCTTCCCACCCAGCTAACATGCTGATGGCTCTAGAGTCATGATTGTGGATGATCTGAGGCCTGAGTAACATGAATCTCTATTGCTGGGCATATACCTGCAGAACATTCTGTACTCCAAAAGGCACATTTCAGACATGCCTCAGCTCATGCATCTTAACTAGCTGGCTGTATACCCTTCATTGTGTGATTTACAGGCAGCTCCTGGGCTGAGGACACAGACAAACCAAGAGTGGGATGGGCAGACATCTCAGATGGAATAGTCTGGGTGTTAATCCATGCTTTTCAATCCATGGCAATGGCTGGCTGAGGACCTGCCAAAGGAAGTGCAGCTCTGTGAAACTGGGGCAGTGCATGAACTGCAGAGACAGTAAAATCTGAAGTGTAGTCTTTTCCTCTTTTGCTCATTTCTCAAGAATAAAGCATAGATGTAGAAGGATGACTTATGTCCCAAGATCTGCTGCTTTGCACTTTTTCATCTCCAGCCCTTGGTATCACTGGGTTTGCTGTATTAGCCTACTGCTTTTTTAGCACTGTAAATGTTCTTTCCTGTTCTTCTGTTACATTCACACCCTTCTTTGGTGAAACCATTTCTTAATGTAAAGGTTTGATAACTGAAAAGCCTTTTTTTTTTGCGCTGGGTTTATTTTCTAAGTCCTAAGACTTGGTATTTTAAGGGTCTTTGGAGGATCACACTTAAGATTTAATTGTAGAATCATAAAGATGTGAAATTGGATATGACTTCACTTCCTGCATCATCACCTTCAGTTCCAGTGATAGTATTAATTGAGTTACACATCTGTGATGTCCATCCTGTAGTCTGGTTGCACTACCAGTAATTCAGACAAGGATCAAATAATATTTTTCTTCCAAGGAAGTATCGTATAGATTTCCTACATATACTTTTGGAAAGATTGAAAATATATTAAACATGCAGCACATATTTTTATATTTCTTCATCCATCAATTTTATTCTTATTCAGTGTGAAAACTGTCAGGCTGATACTTAGATTAATCTTCCAGACTGCACACATCACCTGTAAATCACTCTGCTTCAATAGGGAAACCATTGGCTTGTGGAGCACTGGAGAGTTTTTTTATGGGCTGCCTTTTCCCTAGATGCAATAATCTGCCTGTCTCATCAGAGGCACACTGGCATGCACTGATCAAGAAAGTCCTGCTGTGAGGCAGGGTGTGGATGGGAGCACTCACTGTCTGCCCACTGATGAGGGACAAGCAGGTCTCACTTTCTCTTGCAATGTCTGATTATGCAAAAAAGAGATCAAGCAAACAGAAATGATAATTCACAAACCCCATGAAACTGGGAGAACCACAAGTTGATGACAAGCAACAGCATTTGCAACTCTTTACTTTCAAAGAATATTACAGAATGAATTAATTGATCTACATATTTTGAGAAGATACAACTGTAACCCACACAACTTTGATCCCCAAAGATTCATCCCTTTGTACAGGAAAAACATCAGCCTCTTTAACTCATCCACTGCAAAAGAGGAAATGTTTCCATGCTTTAACTTAATGTGTTTTCTTCTTTTAATTAATTTGAGAAGCTATTCCACAGTGTCAGTGCTTTCAACTTGTGCTCACTAAGAGTCTATTTCTACATTATTAGAAAACATGTCACTCAAGTAGCCCATCTATAATTTTATTCTCAGTGTTTACAGCCTGTAGAGATTTGTATACCCTTTATATTCACACTCCTTCAACCGCATTCCAGTAAAATTCTCCAATGTCCATATCTTGCTCTGTCAATCCTCATCAAGGCCAGTGAGTTCCATGATGTTTGAGCTATTTTTTTTTTTCCAGGGGAAAATGCTTTCTGTGGTCATCTTATGTTCTTGCTGTAGGATTTGAGTACCAGATTTCCTTTTTATTATACAGCAGCACTAATATAAAACAGTTGTTATTTAGGTCCTTTTATTTAATGGTGGGGGTCTGTAGAGGGACTGTCTCCACAAAACAGCTAGGCAATTTTCCAATTTTCCTGACTTTCCTTTACAAAGTCAAGACCTCAGTGCATTGTTGGAAGTGAGGGCCATCTTCATGTCTGGGCATATCCTAGTAGGTCAGTGATATATTTGACCCATCTGCTTTTATTCTACTGATTTTGGATCAAGGGTTTGTGAGCAATTATTGAAAACCTTCAGAAATTTAGATTTATGTATTAGTAATATCTGAGGCCAAAAGTAACAAGACAATAAAAAAACCCCACAGAATGTGAGGAAAGAGATGTTGTATGAGCATGAGAACAAGAATAGGTATTTCTTTCTATGTTGGCACTTAGAGCTCATGAAGAAAACCTGGGCAGGATGTCACCAGAGATGGTCTTGCCTGCTGCTGTTTAGCCAGGTGATATTTGCCCTGGTGATCACCACGATGGGAGAACATCTCCATTTTGTTTGTTCCTGAGCTCCATTAGATGCTCTGGGCCCTCACCTGGTCCCCCCATGCATGGTGGGAATACTGAGTAATGGCAAAAGCATTATCCAGCCACACAGTTCTCTGTCTTTGGAAGGTTTTTGTTTTCTCCTTACTCAGAAAGATAAGAATTTTTTTCTGCTAATATTTTCTTCATGTAATTACCTCAGTTCACATATTGTTAAAAAAGTTAAATAACCGCAGCTCTGTCTCCCTGCCTGTGATGTGAAGACAAAGAAGTCTTAAGGTTAAAAGCTGTTAAGAGTAGTGAAAAGGTCAGAGCAGAAACTCAGATACTGTTAGGGTGGGGTTTCTGGTTTGTTTTTGTTTTTTGTTTTTTTTTTTTCTGATTAGGTAGAGCCCACATCAAAGAGGTCTTTAAAGTAGCATTAGACTTCATTTGCATATCCTCCTGATGGGAATGAAAGAATGAGAGGGAAAAAGAGGAGATGGAGAAGGACTTCAGAGACAGGAAGGGGACAGAAAGAAGAGGATAAATATGAATTCAGAGATGGGGAAAAGGGAGCAGAAAAGCAGAAGGAAAATAGAATGGTTTTGCCACAGTACACCTGTCTGTGTATAGGTGAGAGAATTTTTCACGGAAGGGTCACCTCCATGGACCAATTTGAGATTTTTACAACAAAGAGGTAGGCAAAGGTGGGTGTCTCTAAATAAACAATGTTCCCCCAATAGGGGGAAACATTTTTTTCCTCAGATTCATGTGCAATCTGGGTATTCTTTGTGAATTGACCAAATACCCACAACAAATTGTCATGGAGACTCTGGAATCCAAAGAAGCATGTGGCTGTCGTAAGGGTGGCTGGGAATTACTTGGAGTTGTAGAAACACGTTCAGGGCTGGTGTGAAGAACATGCTTAAGAAGCAAGAGATGATCCTCTGAACTTCACATTGTTTGACAAGGGAAGCAAGGTTTTTCATGAAACATACTCAGCAAAAGAAAAATGGTTTTGGATTACTCCTGATCTTAATATGAAGGATTTTTTGCTCAGTGAGATAGTTTTGGATGGTCATGATGAGCTGGAGGTCTCACAACTGAGTTTACTGCTGAGGTCTGGGAGGACAGGTAATGAGATAAGACTAGGAGATAAGTCAGGTTTGGTCTGCAGGGGCTGGACTTATACATCTACACATTCACACACATGCACACAAACACAAAATACAGTGGGACTCAGCTGAAGGTGATGCAAGAGCATGCTGAGGCTCCAGGGCTGGGGGTGAAGTTCAGCTGAGATGGATTTGCTGGGGCAGGGTGTGTGCTTAGAGCATACGTGCTGCCATCATGAATATTTATTGAATCAACCCCCTCATACCTAGGCGTGCTGGCAATCATCCTCTCTAGATCCACAATTTACACCCTCCTGCCACTGACTGCACATGAGTTGAGGCCCCATTTGGCAAATTTCTTTTGAAATTTTGATTTATATGCTCCTAAAAAATCTTTATTACAGTTCTCTCTTCCAGACAATTTACTTTGTTCAATATGTTTGGTTGTTGGGTTGAGTTTTTTTTAAGTTTAATTCCTACTTTCCATTTTTCAGTATTTATTATGCCACATTCCCATGGGGCTGTGACTGGCAGGTGGGTCACAATATACATAACTGATAGGCCCATCTGTCTTCCTTTCGCTGCATGCTACCCCCCTCTTTGTCTTTCTTTCTTCCTTTATTCTTTCTTTCTCTCTCTCTCCCCTCTCTCTTTCTCCCCCTGCCCTGTTTTCTTCCTTTTTATTTCCCCCTCTCTGTTTCTTTGCCTGTGTCATAAACGGCCAATGGCAGGCTCAGTCCTGCGTGAGGATGAATAGACAGGTAGCACCAGCCTGAGAGATGACTATCAGTAAATGAAGGAGGTTTAGTCACTTCACAGTAGGTTATGAAAGCAGATAATTTTATAATGGATTACATTATTTCTCCTCAATATTTACAGTTTTTTATCTTCTATGGCACATGGATTCAAACAGGAATAAAACCGTGCTTTTGAGAAAAATAAGACCAACGTCTTCATTTTCAGTTCCTTTTGTTGTGCTTTATCTTGGTTCTTTATCCTCCAGCACAAGAGCTCCTGCTTTTCTTAGGTTCCTTAGTACCTTAGGATTCCAGTGCTGGGGAAAAATATAGATGCTAATACACTCTGAAAAAGCAATCAGCCTCTGAAAAAGTCCACCTGGCTTCTGTTCTCAGTAATGCTTCCCACCTGAGATTTGGGGAACTCTCAGCTTGGTGATGTGCCTGGTTTTTAATTTTAGTACAGGAAAGGCAGAAGCTCAAAGCGCCGCGAGAGCTGCTGCTCGTGGCGCAGTGCGAGTGCGGGCCCGAGGGCCCCGGTCCTGCGGCCGCCCGGCCTGAGCTGCCCTGTGTGACACCGCAGCCCAGCTTATCACAGACTGACAAGCTCCCGGTAAGGAAAACACAGCTAACTGCTCCTATCCTGCCAGGCCAGATGCTTGTGAGGTGTGCAATGGCCAGGTGGCATGGAAATCTGTGGTTCCCGGCGTAGGTACAAGAAACCAAGGGATGGCAGGCAGCATGGTTGGGTGGGAATCTGGCCTCTGACACTCTGAACCTTTATCCAGCACTCTGGGAAGGTGCTGAATCAATGAGATGATGCTCAAATCCCGCTAGGAGGAACACTTACCATCTGTAGCTGAATGGCAGAGGGCCATTTCTCACACTTTTCTTTTTCTCTGTATATTTTACTTTGCGGCACTTTCCACACACTTTTTCTTAGCTTGCTGTTCATTTTAACTTGCATTATTTATTGCTGTTTTACTCAGCAGCACCCAAAAACTGAAAATGGAGTCATCCCACATTTTTTCAGCTCATACTTAAAAAAAAAAAAAATAGGCAACAAAAAAATCCAGCGGCCTGTCTTTAACCTTTGGTAACCCTGACATTCTTTGCACTAAAGTGTCTGATATTAAAGCAGATTGCTTTCATGCCTACATAAGTAATATCATATGCTTCACATCAGTCTATGCTCAGGCTAGCTGAATTCCCACTGTATTATTGCCTGTGAATGTACACTCTGTGCATACTAAGAATGGTCTATCTGAACCAGCTTGCCTTTTGACTTTTTGAAAATGGACTAGTTGGATAACTATGGCAGAGGAATATAGTTTAATGAGTGATGGTAATTTTTGTGTCTATCCGTGCTTGGCAAGTGTCACCAGAAAGATAGAGCTGAGAAGAGAAACAGCCTTAAAAGCCTGCTAGAATTACTGAAGAAATGGTGTCCTCCCTCCCCCCACACATCACGCCTGATCTTGATGTAGTTAAAGAAACACTTAAAAGGACTTCTAAATTTTTTTATGTAAGCAATGTGCTTGGACCTTTATAATTTTTTTTTCCTTTAGACAATAAGTGTTAAAGGGAAATCCATCAGAAAGAAGAACTTAAACCCGGTATGATTTACTGGTATTGTTAGGTGGTCCATATCTGTGAGAGAATTGTTTTCAGGACTGCCAGTGTTGCCTCTCAGCTCTTCATCCTGCCCCAAACACTTCTCCTTGAGATCTGTCTCTGTTTCTGACTTGCTTTGATACACAATTTCCAGTGTTAGAATGCTCTGTTTTATGGGAGAAATAGTCCAGGGTTCTGTAATGTGCAGCAATAGTCTTGTACATAAACACAGAACCTGGCCCTATGCTGCTGTGGGGTTCTTTGTCTTCTAAAAGCCTGGGCATGCTCATTGTAATCTTGCAACACACCTTCTTCAAGATGTTTTTATTGTTGTCCCAGCATCCAAACCCAAGTGATTTTTTCACATTAGAGGTTCGCTGGCAAGTGAAATGAGTTCCCCTCTCCCATTGAGCACATCACACCACACATAAGATATTGTGTGAAAAATGTCTCATTTTTAACCATCTTTCCATATACAGGCCTTGTGTTAAATAGTTCACTGCTAATTTGGCAGACTTCATCTGGGCTATCTGCATATACATGTGTGTGTGTGTCTATGACAGACATAAAACTTGGCAAAAAGTCTTGCTGCCGCAGATACAGGTTCTCTTGTTAGAGCAAGGGAGGTGTAAGGTTGGGCCAAATGTTCACCTAGGTCCTCTCTTGGGCAGCAGGCAGTAACAGCTTTTTAGAAAAAGATGGAGAACTAGGGCAATCACAGAACAATAGTTTTCCTCATGTTTTTCCGAGGTTCCAGCAATATGTGGCTCTTGGGCTTCTTTGAAAAGCGTGATCTCAGTCTGCAGTGGATTTATCGTCCATAAATTGTCAAATTTTTTTAACCCTTTCATAGTATTGAGCTTACTTTGTTATCACAGTCACTAAGAAGAGGAAAAACAACCATTGAAGAATCAAACATTACTGTAGTATCCCAGAGTCTAGCCCTGGTTCACTCAACATATGGATGCACTGACCACAAGAGAATACATCCAACTCTTGATTCTGAGTGTAAACCACAAGCAAAAGGTCTGTATTATCAGCTCAAGTACGTGTCTTATGCGTTTCCTTGCCTTCTTTTCACCAGAGCATCACAGATGCAGTGCTAAAGGTAGAATATTAGCTTTGTTTGATAAATTTCAGGTCCAATATTGTTTGTTGTGGTGGCCTTTTAAGAATTGATAAACATTGGCGAGGGAGGGAAGAGAGATGGTAGATGAATGGGCCCTGAGATTGTTTTCTGATGCTGAAAAAGAAGTGAGTGCAAATTTTTTTTGTTCCCTTTACATGAGTCAAATCCTAGCTGCTCTTCATTCTGTGCTGAAGTTTCTATTGTGTAAGTAATCATATGGGCATATTTAAGTACTGGGCTTTTTTGAGTTAAATCCCATTCAGACTGTTATGACTGTGTTTAATCTTTGAAAGACGGGTGGGGGGGGAAATCTGTTCTTCAAAAACGAATCCTTTTTACATTGAAAACTATAGGATTCTTATCTTTGATCTAAGTAAGCACAACTGTACCATGTCAGCAGCATATTAGTGCCAAGGCATGTGTGTTGTACTTTTTAAATGCTGTTTCAACATGTGTCATTGGATCTATGTTCCTACAGGCTCACAACAACCTGCACCCTGGTAACTACATGTTGATTGAAGCACCCTTATGAAAAAAAGATATAAATGTTTGTGGTTAAGGTGATAACCCTTTTGTTTTCTCTGTAATCCATCACAGGGCTTGTCAGCCCTGACAGCTCGAGTGGATTTTTTTGAACACCTCTTTATCTGACAGCTTCATGCATCATAAAGCAGCAAATAGAATTAGATCAAAGTCTAAGAGTCACTGTAGGCTTCGTAAGGTATGCAATCCTGTTTGTATCTTTATCCAGGCTCTGACAGTTCATTTTAACTGGCAACAGGGGGAAGGAGGGAGAAGGAGGAAAGTTTCTTTTCCTTTTAAGAAGGTACAGTAGTGCTGCATTTTTAAACGTACACAGCTTTCACATATCATTTCCCCTTGACATCTGTGATTCCCTGTGTACTATAGCATACTACATATATTTTTCAGAATGCTCAACAACAGCAGTCACATTCTCAAAGAAAAAGGCTTAACAAGTGTATGAGGCCATGTACCCATATGCTTTAATAATCCTGACTTTTGTTTAATATCAATGACAAAGATTGACAGAGCTCAATTGAAACAATGGAATATTGTCCAACTAGTTAATGCCAGATTCTGTGAATTACTATGATGGATAACAGGTTCACCAAGTGTCCACTCAACTCCCAGGACACAACCAGCATTTGCCTATTAAATAAACAGGGAGAGGAGAGGAGAGGAGAGGAGAGGAGAGGAGAGATAAAAGCAGGCTCGCCTGCTTTGGTAAAAATCTCAAGAGAACAAACTGAAACTGTGACTTGAGAAAAAAATTGAGTGTCTTAAGTTACGTTATTTGGTCTTTGTTGGTGAATTTTGTTTTTCTGATAAAACTGATGATAAATACCAACTATGAAAAATATAGGCAAACCCAAGGATTTATACCAAAGTTTTTAGAGATGCCATAATGGAAGTCTGTGGTGGAAAAGAATGGATCAGTTTTCTGGTCTTTTTAGTCAAAAGTATGTGATGCATAAATAAGAACTTAGGTAGCCTCCTTTTCTTCCATCTGAGATGTGGATCTGAATACTCTTTCTTTCTTTCATCATACCATTTTCTGAAATGCCACATTAACATGGAAATTGTGGGCTGTATTTTTTTTTTTTTTTTTATGGAACATGGAAACTATCTCCAAACACAATGGATCCCATGAAGGGGAAAAGCAAGACCAGGCAGATGCTGCCTTTGCACAGAGTAGGAAGACATACCAGGTTTGTAATACAAGGTCCAGTGCAGAAGCTGCTCTGAGGGTGCTTTTTAGGGAGGAAATGGTCAGAGGTGCAGATGCTGCTCCCCATGTCTCTTTTCTCTTTGAAGACAGTAATTTTCAGAGAGGATGTTCAGGCTGCCTCAGAAGGTGCCATCTTCCTGCCTTTGCTCCTCCATGTCATCATCTATGTGCAGGAGGTGTTGCAGAGGGAAAGTGCTTGTGGGAGCTCCTTTGACTTCTTCAACATCCATGTAGCCAGAGTAGAGCAGGGTTGAGGGAAGACAGGAGAGCAACTACAGCACTAGGGAACTGTGCTTTTTCCTCTCCCACAGTGCAGCAGCATAGCTGGATACAAAGGTAGACCAATCTTCTGGGTCCTTTCCTACTCAGAATATTCTGTGATTATGATCAGCCAGCATTTTCTCCTCCCAGCAAGCTGCACCATCTCAGTGTATTTCAGTGCATCCCAGCAAGCTCCATCAGATGTCTCAGGGCTGTGTCCCTTGTGCACTCAAGCCCTTCCTTCTGGCAAGACCTGAAAGAAAACCTGGGGTCACCACCTGGTCTTACCAAAACAAGTACTGCCATATGGTTTCATCAAGGAGGACTAACCTTTTGTCAGTCAGTTTTTCCATCAGCTGCTCCTTCCTAAAATTGTTTTAGCAATTCTAGAAGTCAAACTCTGGAAAAATAAGGAAGACTCTTTCAAAGAAGAGCAGGAGATTGCTGACTTTTCTGAACTAAAAGAGTCTGTGCACTGAACAAAATGTCCTCTGGGCTCCTCCTATACCTCCACATTTGTCTGGTATTGAAGCAGTGGTTTCTATTGGTGGTTAAAGGTCAACAAGGCTTCACTCATGACAAGTCCAAGATTGGTGTAAGCGGGAAATCTTTCTTTTGAGAACCCATAACTATTTCTGCCATGTTGTGGGATACTATGGGAAACTAGTGTCCCAGAAACTCTGTGCACAAAGGACATCTCACAGCTTTTCTGTGTAAAGTGCCTACACTTCTTAGATATCAGATAGGAGAGACCATTTAAATGAGCTTTGTGTAGGTGCCTCAGTCTCCCTGGTGCTGTCCTGTGGCACAGGCATTGGATGGCATCAGGAACTTCTGAGGTGGTTCCTGACCAGGTGGCATAGAACCTGACTCTGCAATGCCTAATTGAACAGCAAGAAGCTCAAAACATTGGCTAAAATTTCTCCTGCTGGTCCAGCAGAGCTTCACCTAATGACATTGCATTTTAAATTACTCTATGTAAATTTAAAGTCTCCCTCAAACAGCTGAGGACATTAGAGCTACTGCCACAGCTCCTAAGTGGAAGGCCACAGACATCATGTCCTGTGAGGATTTTTCACTACAGTCATTATTGGGGTGCAGCTATTTGAGGTAACTTCACCGAGATGATGAGACCAGAAGGAATGAGTGGCCACTGGACCTAGCATCAGCCCCCAGTGTCTCTCCTGTTTCAATGTCCATCAGCAAATTGTCTGAAAACTCTTGTCACTGGTGTGTTGTACCTCCCTGTCTTGACCCAACCAAGCCAGACGATATTCACCCACAAACCAAGGAGCAAGGTGGACTTGCTTTTGTTGACCATAGTGAACAGTCATGATTGAATGATGGCTTTAATAATAAACTACAACTTCTAATGGACTTTGTCAGTACTGTCTGATTTTTCCAAAAGTTCATCATTCCCTGAGTTTACACTGAAAAATTTTAAGCCTATGTATAGGCTGGGAAACTTGCAGCTCTTCACATCTTACTTTAAAAGGCCCTCAGGTACATGAGAAATGCTAAGGGGGGGGTTCTTAACTGTTTCTGATTCTTTTAATTAATATTAACCCAAGTTAATTAAAATATTTGCCTTTGCCTTACAAAAATAAATTTAAACTCATAGAGTAGGCACTGTGGCCATGGGAAGGATACCCTCAGTGTTAACAAGACATGACCAATAGCACCTCCAGCCTGTGCATATGAAAGTCCTTCAAAAATCAGTATTTCCAGTCCTATGGAATACTTAGACTTTCATCTTATTAAGTAGGTCCCAGTGGAAATATTTGGGAATACTGGGGAAAAAATGAAGATAAATACTCTTTCTATACAATTTCAAACATTACTTTCCTTTTGCTCAGAGTGTGTTAAAATATAATCCTTTCCATGGGTCTTCTACCTCCTGCAAAATCTCTTTTAACTTTTATTTGTTATTTAAAAAGCCACAGGGTATATTCTCTTCTTAATACATAGGGATTTACGTGTGAAACTCCCTGTGCATCGAGGTGATAATATACCCCTTAATTGGAAGCTGTTTAATGCTCTCGATTTAACATTTTAATAGAAAAGTTACAAGCAGTCTGGCTGTGAGTGCAGCACTATTAAAATTCCCAGCCAGGACAGTAGTGTTTTTAACTTTAAGTGGCTTTTTATTTGCTAAAATTTGTTGCAGCTTTCATTGCAAGTTGGGGCCACTTTTAAGCTTCACTCTACACTATGAAAAAGAAAATGGAGACATTTAAAGCAATCCTAAGTTTCAAATAAAAGTAGAACTTAAAAATATCTTTGACGTGTGTCCCTCTATAGTCTGTGTTTGCTTGGTTCACTGAGCAAAGAGGAAATTTTATTGAGTGTCTTATTGAGCAGACACAGTAGGAGGAACGTTACCCTCTAAGATCTCCAGGACCACTTATGGGGCTGGAGTTTATTTACTTTCATGTTTTCATATGAGAACAGAGACAACATGGGATTTCTGAAGCTTGGATCTTACAGCCACTGCACTGCACAAAGCAAGTGATGCAAAAATGGGGTCTGAAATTCAGCCCTGTGACTAGTGTGTGGTTCACAATGTTGCAGGTATTTTGGTTCTGTTTTTAAACACCACCGGGAGGCAGGAAAATACCTTCAGTGTCATGTTAAAAACATAGAAATATATAGGGCCATGTTCATAAAAGGATTAAAAGATTCAGGTATAACTTGTAGCATCTGAATTCTCCCCTAAAGCCACAGAATGCAATTCTGAGCTCTTCTTTCTCTTCCAATCTCTAGAAGTGCCCCATGACCTCAGGTATCCATGTTTTTATAACAAACTTTTTGAGGTGCTAAATCTTTCTTCTGCCAATGCCCTCAATCCTCTGAGCAGCTCTGCACAAGACTCCCATCTAAGTCCAATTTGCTTTGTTACAAGGATATGTCTGTAGCTGTGAATCTTATGATATGTTCTGTGGAAACCCTACGGGTATTCTGGCATCAAAACATCAGTCTACTCAAGCAGGTTAGTGATACAGACAAGCTGGAGTAAATTTTCAGTGGCTAAATAAAGGCTGAGAGTATTCCCTATGGGTAAATGATGTCTGAGTTTGTTGCTTTATCTGTTTTAATTTGATATGTGTGAATCTTTCAGCAAACAAGTCTATGTGTATGCATGAAAATGTAGTTTGTATTCGTACATTCCTGAATCAGACTTCTTCTCCATGCCTTTTCCCTTCTCACGTGTTTTGCACTACAGAGGGATGTGTGTGTAAAACAGAATTTGCTCTGCTGAACATGTACTCCTTTAAGGAAAAATCCTGCCTATTTTTCTGTCAGCCCATAAATCCTTAGCTGCAGGAGGGAAGCATGCTGATGTTGGAGTGGAGAGTTTCTGTATAGGAGCAGAGTATCTTCAGTGCAGGAGGGTCAATGTGAGGTGGGAGGAATAACTGGCCTAGGTCATGTACCTGCCCTGGGGGCAACTCTTTCCTTCCTGGGGCCAACACAGGTTTCTGCAGAGCAGCTCTGCCAGGATGTGGTACTGCTCACAGTGTGGGGGATCTGAATGGATACACTGGGCTACATGCTCACAGTAGGTGGGATCTGCATGGATACACTGGGCTACATGCCTGCTGCAAATCTAGACATCTATTCTCTTACGGTGTTGGGAATGAGTTCAGACTGGCTTTCTAAAGCTGCATTTTAATGGATTTCCATTTATTAGCCCATCAGAGAGGGCTCGTGAGAGGAAGAAACTACTTACATCTATATATTAATGTAATTGAATATATCATCACATCATGCCAGACTGTGATAGAATTTCTTCAGCTTGATGCATGAAGTTCCAGGAGTGTTGATGACCTGCTTGAAAGGATGACTCGTCCCCATCACCATTTACTCTTTGTCTTCTTGCTGAGAAACTGACCAGAAAGAAGCTGAAGTCAAACTTACTTGTTGGTGTGCTTTTGTGATGTGGCCGCTGGGAATGGCACTTAGGCAGCTACTCACTTTACAAAGGCTTTAATAGCCTTTAAATGGTATCAACTTTTAGCTGTTCCTCATCTGTGCTGGAACTGAACAAGCGTCCTGTTGGCTGAAATATTTTGTATCCCCATTAAAAAATATTTTACTGGCCTTCTCTACTTAAAACACATCAAACAATTTCCGTTTCTGTTTGGTTTTCTGCTCCAACATGGAAGCTAAAAGTGGTCCTGGTAGACTGTAGTTTGAAAAATACAGAGAGACAAAGCCATGGGTTGTTGAAGGCCTTCCAGAGGCAGGATGGAGAGAGAAATGCACAGCAAGAGCCCAAAGCCTGAAAAACAGAAACACCTAGAGAGGCTTAAGTCCCTCCACTCTACTGCATAGCTGAAAAGTCTCATTATCGTTTGCGGAGAAAGAAAACCTTTCTCTTTTCTTCCCTCCCTTCACTCTGCACTTACAGCAAGAGTCACAGAGCTATTATCTAAATGAGGGGATCACAGAAATGTGCATTTTTGGTGAGAATTTAATGCTGAGTGTGACATTCCTGAAAAGGTCACTGCTGGCCATTTAGTTAGGAAATTTTAACAATCAAAAGCTGAGCAAAAATTAGGTTTTCACATGTATTAACTCCATGCTATTTCTCCCGATTCTTTTTAAAAAGAAAGATATGGTCTCAGAGGAAATAGATTTTTCTACAACATACAGTATATATTGTCTTTCAGTACAGCTTCTGACTAAAATTTATCTTTTGCTAAATGCAGACTAAATGAATAGTGTAGCACTAATATATTTTGTGCCAAGAAAATAAATGGGCACAGTGCTAGATGCTTAAGAGTGTCACTAATTATTCATGTGATTTGTGGCATCCCTTCTTAACAAAGGTATGAGGGCTATAACTGGGAAAATCTTTCACATTTCTCTCTTGGAAAACATGCAGTGAGGAACTCAGTGGGCTCACAAACAGGCCCAACCCTCTTAATTTCAGTATACCCAGAACACTGTTCCAGCTCCCAAAAATACTCTAGCGCTTCCAGTGTTTGTGCACTGAGGAGAAACCAGAAGGCTTGGGCGTTCCTGTATGGGAACCAAGGAGTTGTTTTGTTGCTTTTTTTTTGTGTACTTTGCAAACCAGAATTTTGTAAGGCCGATCCCACTTTTAGCTTCCATACCATGAATGCAAAGGCGTACCCAGATGAGTTTTTTTAGCGGGCAGCAAATAGCTTCCAACCGCACAGCTCAGAGTCCGGCATGGTGTGTCTGCAGTGCCCCCAGGAAGTGCAAATGGACGTGTGGGGGTTTCCATGGTTTTGCAAAGAAATGAGGCCTTTCTCCTGCTTTTCCCCTGCCCTTTCTCTTCCTTTTTGGCTCTTCTTGAGCAGTATTTACATGAACAAAGGAGAAGGAAGAAACAACAGGAGGTATAGATGTGGAAAAGTGTCATGTGCATGAGAAGTATTTTTTTTTTTTAACTTTCAGAAGTTACCGGAGCCCGTCAGATTACCACATGAGGTTCATTGATATAAAAGTGGAAAACTTTGTGCCTATATGACCTCTCTTAAAGGAGAAGCAGCTTTTCATACACACTGACACACTGAGGGACAGTCACTGGAGATGACCACAGAAACAAAAATTGAAGTAAAACATCGTAAATAAGATGTCACCTTGTTTAGCCCTGAAGTAACACTTTTGTTTTCTGGGCAGGTTACAGTTTTCATTTGATTTTATGACAGTCCTTGATGAACATACCTAGTTTTGTCATTGTTAGTATTTCCATATTTTTGAAAAGAAAAAACTGTTCTGGATAGCCTATATTTTAGAACTGTTTTTCTCTTGAGGTTTTATTTTTGTGATAGTTTCTTGATTTCTTCCATGTACTGTTACCAGCATCGTCTCCAAAATTAAAGTCTAGGTGGCCAAAACTAGCTGACTGATAGCAGCTTAGGATATGTTTTCATAAGTGTGTCTGGGCAGCGTGAATTCATATTTTTTAAGGGGGAAGCAGTGTTCTTCACTTTTTCTGTATTCCCACTGCAAGTACAGGAAGTCAGCAGCTACTGTCAAAAGAAACCAGAATTAGTAGGAATACAGTTATGCTTTTGTCTTTTATTAGACAAAAAAATATGTTTGGCACCAGCATAATCAAATGGAGTGTGTTCATTTCTGTAAAGCATTTAAAATGTATTACCAGAAAAATAACTGATGTCTGTGGAAATGCAATGCACATTTAGATATTTGAGTGAAAACATACTGAAAGACAAAGAGGAAACTCCACCTTTAAAGCCAGCCTATTCAGCAAAGACCTTCAGAGGGTTCCTAAACTGGAGCCAGAGAAAAGTGGCTCAAGTGGTGGGGGGGATCCAAATTGAGTCCCACAGGAGTATGAGCACAGAAGGAGTAAGTAGGCTGAATACTGTTATGTCAAAGATCCTGAAAATGATTCACATTTTGCAAACTCTTGGGGAAAAGCCCAAGTTAGATTGATAATGCTTAAATGAGCTGTGGTAAGATTAATTTGGATTGCAAGTCACCAATTAGAAAACCTCTCTCTTGTTGAACACCAACCTCTTAATTAGACAATCTTGCCTTTTTGTTTTCTAGCATCAACAAAATGGATACATTAGCGCCATTTGAAGCTGCCTTAGGAGGATTAGCTAAAGGAAACTACATATTAAACTTCACCTTTCAATTAACTTTTAATGAATTACTCTCACAACAAAAAGCAGTCACAGAAGGACTCCAAGATTCAGGAGTTGCCTAAGGTCTATGATGGATTTTGGGGAAAAAAGCCCAACCCAGCAGTTTCTTTGTTACACATCTATTTCAGCTAGTCATAACTTGGGCAGTGGAGTTGTGGGATATTTAAAAGGAAGAAAGTTTTTAAAAGTTAGATATGTAACTAATTATATAAACATGCCATCTTTGTTTTTGTCAGTTTCGGTTACTGGGAAGCATATTTTCCTTATTTAGTGTTGCCTTTGTGCTGTTATTATAAGCCAAAAAAAAAAAAAAAAAAAAAAAAAAAAAAAAAGAAGGGAAAAGGGGGGGGGGGGGGGGGGGGTNGCAGTGAGGAAGGGAGAGAGGCTGCCGGCAGCCTGGCTGGGCCATCCCCACAGTGGTGGCATTCCCTGATCATGGCCATCGGGTGGAGGTGAGGGTGGCTAGCCAGGTGAGTAATCACATTTGGCATCACAACTTTAGTACTGAGACTAGAGATCATTCGGAATGAAACATCAAATGCTGGAAAGCAAAAGGACTCCAGTGAAAGAGAACTTCAGAAAAACATGGCTTTCATGGTTTTGGGTGCCTAATGTGCTCAGAACTGGCAGAATTTTACCTGAGTTGCATTCCCTGTCCCTCAGACCCATGCTGCTCTGAAAGTGCTGTAAAAGGCAGCAAACCTCTCCTGCTGTGTAAGGAGCAAGCAGGCAGCAGAGCTGAATTTGTCACAATTCCATGTGCATCCAGCTTTTCTTGAAATCAGAGGCAGACCTAGATACACACTGGATTTAGCCCACTGCTTTTAATTTAAGGCATCTTGGCAGTAGGATGCAGGATGGGAATAAATCCCCTCCATCCCATCGACAGGCACATATGGCACCACGTCCTGGGGATCCAGGGGCCCAGGGCCATCCTCTTGTCACCTGCACCCCAGGTCTCTGGAAAGAGGGAATTTGCAGCTGGGCAGCCTGGAGCCACACCCCCACAATGAGAACTGGTTCAGTGCAGTCAGATCAGAAGCAAACAAACTCAGAGGAAACGGTGGTGTTCCTCAAAACCCACCCGGTTCCAGGGGACCCTGCCCTTGCTGTTTGCCTGCCCTCCTCTAGTTGCTTTCTGTAAACATTTGCTCGCACACATTTTTGTCAGCACAATAGCCTTTCTTACAGTGAACTTCCGCATGAGCAGCCAAGACAAAGGCATCTGCGAGCAAACTGCAATATTAATTGTTGCCTTTTGCTTGGCTGAGTGTTCGCCTTCCAACATTTGTCTTTGTGACACTCAGGGACTACCCAGAGCTGTGGGATGTCCTTCTGCAGCCCGCCCCAGGCTGGGCGATGCCCACCAGTGGGACCTCCTTCCCAGCCATTTGGCTGCCGCCTTGGCAGCAGCCCCCAAGCTGACAAATTTTGGGGTCCCTTGGCAAGCCCGCATGCATGGCTTTAGGCTGGCTGCTGTGCTTGGCATCTGTGTCTTTGCTCTCTTCACCCACCACAGCCAGACCACCTGAGAGCTGGGCAAAAAGGACCCTAGAAAAAGATTGCCCTGCAGCTTGCAGGGACTGCCCAGGGGTTGCACCCACACCGAGCCCCAGCAGAGGGGTTCTCCTAAGGTCCACCAGCACTAGTGGTTATTACATCTTAGCAAGGATGGCTGGAGGCATACTGGGTCCCCACAAGCCCTGCACCTCTCTTAGATCTGGACCTTTGTGTCCTACTCCTCCCCATCCTCATACCCTGATTTATTAGGTTAGGACTCTAGGGAGTCACTTTATCGGGAGCCTCTGGTATTTATGGACTCTGGCTAAATACCCAGAAAGCTTGTGACCTGTCTAAACACCTGTTTCAACTCTACAAGGGACTCAACACAGTCTGTTTTCCTTTCACTCCAAATCCACTTGCTGTGAAGCATCCTTGTCCCATCTTAATTGTTCATTTCATCCCTCTCATCCCCAGGTGGGGCTCCTCATTCACTCATTGAAGATTTTATAAGCTATTAATTATACATTGATTCCGTTAAGCTGATGATCCCTGTCACATTATCAGCTTTCAAGGGAGACAGTACATGACATGCTGTGAACGCCGATGACAAGCTGGGTGAGAAGCCATGGAGGTGTAGCTCCAAGAGGCATCTGCAATGACCACCCCCACCCACAGATCCTTGGGACCCTCTTCCAGCCCACCAGCCACTCAGCCAGATACACACTCATGTGACCCACGTGTTCATGTCTCACATAACATTCACACACAATCAAATTGTGAGCAATCTAAGTGGGCAGTTCCCAGTCCTAGGCTGAACAACCTTCATTATTCAAAAAAACAAGTAAAAAATGAATATTTTCAGAGAATAAACAAGTTACAAGCAGGAAAAAAGTGTCTGTAATTGTCAGATAATTTATCCTCAATGAATAATTCAGCCATTTATAATAATAATAATAATTTATTATTTATAATATACACACTGACATAGGGGTACATGGTGCTTCAATAAAGGTAATTACAAAATTTTTGAGTGAACTTTTTGGATTAATGAGATAAACACAAAAAGTTGTTTTTCTGCTCACTGTGTTACAGAAATCATTTTTGCAACACACAGTAGGCTCAGAGGTGTTTATCCAAAATTTTACATAGGCTCTCTACAGCTCTCAGTGGTATAATATAGCTTTAAATAATTTTTTAAAATACTTCCCTTGACACATCTTAGATATCAATTCTGATATTTACCTCCTTTAAGTGCTTTCTGACAGAATTGTTCAAATTGATAGCCCATCTTTCTGTAGGTTGCATACCTAATCACAATGAAATAACAGCTCATGATAAAGACACAAATTAGACCTGATTTTACAAATTTTTCTTGTAGATCCAGTGTTCATTTTGCTTAAACCGGAGAACAAATAGTATGCTTTCAAAATGGAGGCTTAATAGAAACTAATATATGAAAGCTTCTATTTTAAAAAATCAAATCTAAATAGAAGCTTGGAACACCCAGCAGACAACTGTTTAAAAATGATGCAAAAACATAGGTTTACCTGTATCTTTAAGTAATTTTCACCCCTTAAAAAAAAACAAAAAAAAAAACAACAAACCAACAACCCAAAAAACCCACTTCAATTTTTTTCCTGCCTGATTCAGTCTGAATGTTACACAGAATTTTGCAGAATAGCAAAATGAGACATGAACGGAAAAGATCCTTGGAATTTGTTTCCACAGCACAGCTCAAGCCATGCTCCAAGAGATGCTCTGGATATTTCAGAGAAAGAATGCCTATTATCTCTTTTCAGGGCTCAATGCATTTCACCTAAAAATGTGCTGGCAATATGCTGTCAAGCAGATCAGTTGCATATTGTTTCTCCTGTTTTGCCGAGCACTTGTACGGTCACAGAATTTCCACAGAACAGTTCTCATAAAAATCATGGCTTATTCGTAAGGACAGTATCCTGTGTAATGACCTCTGCAAAATGTACAATCCCCAGCAACATGCCTAGGAGGAGGATTCCTAACTTAGCCTCTCACTCTGTGGAGGTCTGAAGCCTTGTGCTCGCTTTCAGAATGAAAACAGGCACATTGAAGTCAGTGAGATAACTCGTGTGTTTACACATTTAATGCATGCTTACATACTGCAGTGAATCAGCTTCAGCGATGTTAAAGAGTTCCTTAAACAAACTTACAAAAAAAAGGACATATTTTTTCCTATTGCAAAATTGTATAGCATTAGGATTTTTTTAAAACTCTTTTTATTTGAAAATGTTATTTTTTAAAAAAAATTTGGTTTCAGTGCTTTAAAAAATGCTCAACAAACTCACATATATTTAGCTCTTATTAATTATGGGGAGGGAAAATTTAATTTCCTGACTGTGTTTCCCATGCACACATGAGCCCTGTGAGTTGGTGGCAACCTCCGTAGCTGCTCGGGGGAAGCTTTTAACTACACACGCAGCACCAGTGCAGATCTGCCGGCCCGGGGAGATGAGAGAGCATTAGCAGAGGCTGGCTGAGGCAAACTACCACAAGGCAGCTTTTATAACTAAAATCATTGCAGTCGCAAAGCACGGGCATTTATTTAATTGGTTACTGAAGAAATAGGTTGGGACAAAGTTCTAGAAATCAAGGAGGCACAAGGGTATGAAACTTGCCGTCACTACGGGAAAGGGGAAGACGTCACCTGTGTTTCAAATGTCCCAAGTCCTCTATTGAACTTATCAATGCTTGCAAGAAAACAGTAGCTGGGGTGTAAGAGGAAGTGTGGGAGGTGATGACAGGTTCAGTGTGCATTTTCTTCCTTCTTTTGTTCTGGAGGTAATTTCAGTCCTTTTCAAAGTGAAAAAGTAAAAAGAAATTTTAATTAAAAATTAGTTGGTTACATATATTCCTGTTTTATCTTCTTTCCCACCTCCTCCCCCCAACCCCCCCAGTGATAAGCTACAATATGAAGATATTTTTTGTGAAATTAATAATTAACCTTCATTTAACTTGCTCATGTTCACATTGCTTTTTGACAAACACACACACTGACATAAGAAAATCTGCAGTGCTGTCAACTAAAATGATTTTAAATCCAGCTGGTGATACTGATGCATATCTTACAAGTAGACATATATAAACTGGTTTAAATCTTGCTTTAATTAGATTACCTTGATTTGGTAAATTACCGGTTCCAAATAAATCTATATAAATTCCACCCTGAGGTCTTAAATCCTTGGGCAGCTCTTCAGCCACAGTGACTGGGACTTAATGTCATATTTTGCAAACTCCACAGAATCCCTGGATGAAATCACTTTATATTTCCCCCTCTTTACTCACATCATATATGGTACTTGGCTTCCCAAACATGCAGGGTTCAAAACACTTTTTTGTCCCTACAGTACTGATCTCCCATGAGAATTTTTAACAACTACATTAAAAAAGCATGTCTAGACTCAAAAGCTCATGAAGGTAAGCAAATTCTTATGTTTGGTGTAAGAGAAAAATTCAAGGGTTGGGTGTAAAACTTCATATGACAAACCTCTGATGCTGGAAGGAAGGAGGAGAAAAAGAGGGGAAGGGGAAAGGGGAAGGGGAAGGGGAAGGAAAAGAGAGAGAGAGGGAAGGAGGGAGAGAGAGAGAGGGAAGGAGGGAGAGAGAGAGAGAAGGAAAGGAGGTCCATCTGCTTGTTACTGAAATACCAGAGAACCTACCCAAGAGAATAACTGCAGAAGTTATTGTTCTTTTATTGTTTGTTGAAAATGCCACTGAGAATGACAGTTACTTTTTTAATGGGAGGTCTTCTAAATTTTATCCACTTCTTACGTCATTGTATCTAACCTTTTTTGCAGATTTTGCAGTGCTTACTTCAGTTTGAAAAGAATCATCTATCATGCTTCTTCCCTTAAAAAGCTGTTTATATCAAGGAAATTAAAATTGCGTCTATATTTCTACTGAAAATAGGCATGTCACTGCTGTGGGAATGTTATTCGTGCAAGTTTTGTGTTGGGCCCTGCAACACAAGGGAAATTAATTGGCTCATTTAAAAGGAAATAAGCTTCTCATCCACTGCAGAGTCTCCATAATAACATTTTAAGTATTATTCCAAAAAGTAGGAATACATAAAGTTAAGAACATGGTATCTCATCCTGAAGAAAAATAGTCTGTAGAAATGAAGAAATTATTTGCTTCTGTTACAGCCCAAGTCTTCCATTCCTGCTAAATGTAATATAATCTAGAATGATCCAATGAATAAATGCTAGCTTTTTTCTTCTTCAATTTTGAATGCACAGCATTCTCTAGTCAAAATGCAGATTCCCCTAGGACTTGGTCTGATTTACAGTCTCTGCCTGTGGAGATCCCTCAGAAATAACTTCCATGGTCCCCCAGCAACAGCTAGTCCAAGCCGGGGGGTTATGCTATTGATCCCACCATCTTATTTTTGCAATTTCCTGGCAAAATTCTCCCTTGTGTCTGATTTGGACCACACCACACCTGGACTAGGCTTCATAAAAGTAAGTGAGAAAGAAAGTAGGAGCAAGATTTTAGATGTAATATTCCTTGTTTCTGGACCTCTGCTTTTTCTCCACTTGCAGCCTTAGGAGAGACTGAGCTTGGCTTCTGATGGACACCCTGAGATCATAAGAAAGCTGGCACTGGGAACTCACTGTCTGCTCTCAGCAACATTCTGTTTGGGCTCTACTGGCACCCAAGAGCCCTCCAAGCCTAGAGGGCCTGCACATCTGCTTCAAAACTTGCCTCATCTTTCACCACTCGCCTTCAGAAAGGGTGGGCCTTCTGTTCAACATGTCCCATGTGGGGAGGAAATGCCCTAACAGCGGGTGAAGGAGCCTGGGATCCCTGACACTATGCAGGAATATGTTTACAGGTAATCAAAGGGTCCAAAAATCCTTGTATTTAAATTGATGCCAACCTCCTTCTGGATCAACTTCCTGTTTTTTCAACCTCTGCACAGATGGAGGCACTAGGGAGGTGTCTGGGTGAGACTGTATTTTTGAAGTCACCAGCTGAATGTGGTACCAGCACCAAATCTGATTGTGGGGAGAGGGTACCTCACACAGAGCATGGGATGGGAATGCTACAAATGACATCCCCACCTCTCCACTGGCTTTCTGGGCATAGGCAGGCTTTTGGAAACCTTCCAAACCAGTTCTGAGCTTTTGGCAATGTGAAGGACAGGGACCAGGAAGGAGAGGAACCCCAGAAAAAAAATCACAGAGGTAGTGGTAGTGGGTTGTTAGTCTTGCTGTTTGTTGGCAGCAGCCAGCCCACACCTCAGCCAGGAGCCCCAGTGCAGATGCCTTGGGGACAAGTGGATTTGTGAGGAAAGGGGGACTGTTCTCCTGCCCATGTAACACACTCTCCAGTGGGACGGCTGCCGTTGGCAAGGATTTACACTAGCCAGCCTCAGGTTTGGTGCTTTTTTTCCCATGGAGTTGCTGAAGTCCCTTTGGAATATTAAAAGCCACATCATGGTGCTATACATATTAATGTGTGAGGATTTTTTCCCATTGTCTGTACCTTTCAGTCTAAGTCTGACTGACAGCCTTATCTATAATATCCAAGCCTCATTTTCAGATAGGCCACTCTTATGTCTTTGGCAACATAATTTTTTTGTTTTGTTTTGTTTGGTATTACTGAGTTTCCAGTTTTGGTGATTTTTATATTATATGATGTAGAGCTGACAAATTGTACCTGTTATCGTGACCATTTAATATCGATTGCATTGCTAGATGCAGAATCCAGAATACATTTGATTGATGAAAAAGCCAGAAACACTGGTATTTTAGGGTAGACTGGTTTGTAAAAATGGAAAAGACGTGATTTTTAAAGTGAGTTTTTAGTATATCTATAGTTCTAATCTAGCATCAATGTACTAGTTAACATTCTTTTTAATAAAATGTGCCACTGAAATGTATAAAAATTGGATTTTTTCTGTTTTCTTTTTATTTTTATACTGTTATACTCCGCAAATTTTTTTTGTTCTGCTACAGAGAGGCTATTGCTTGAGTAGTTTTCTTATTTGATAGTCAAATCAAATAAATAAGACCAAAATGGTAGATAAGACAAAAAAAATATACTGACTTTTTTTCTCTTCCCTAGTAGCCATGTTTGCAGCCATATTTGTTTTAAGTAGCCTTGGGCAAAAAGTTATGTGCCTCATTAATCTAAATCAGCCTTGCAGGATTTTATGGCAACTGTTGTTGCTGTTGCCACATTATGTATGCTTTTTCCTTTTGTTCTTCAATATAGTGCTTATGAAGCTAAGGAACAATTGTCACTTCCTATTATGTGAACTAAATGTACAAGAATTGATGGGGCTTTCTACCTAATGTTGTTAGCCTGAACCTGGTTTGTTTATTTAATGAACAAAATGTCACAGTGTATCTGTATCCTCTTGACATCTGAAACAGTGGCAGCTGCTGGTGGCAGATTTCCTGAAACTTGGGTGCAGAATTAACCAATTCAATTTGCATGTTATCCAAAAAAGGAGGGAGGAGAGAGAGAAGGAGAGAGAGGGGGAGAGAGAGAGAGGGAGAGAGAGAGAGAGAGAGAGGTTTAAGATTCTCTTTTGAAAACATTCTTTTAAAAAGCATGTATTTTGTGCACAGATGTCCTGAGGACTATTGTATTGTAGGGGGTGGGGAGGAGCCAGTCTAATCCTGACATATAACCTACTTCAGCACAAGTAGATTTAGGAAATTTCATTGAGATTCAGGGTTTAAATATGATGGTGTTACCAGATAGATGCTGGGTTGGTAAATAAAAACTCTGCAGGAGTGTTTTAAAAACTGGAACTTATTCTTGCCTCCATCCTCTTACAGCAGGCCCTGTTAAACAGGAGACACTGATTTTTCAGCCATGACACCTAAGGATACATTTTATGCCTTCTCAAAGATAGAATTTATAGACATAAATAAATGGTGATAATCAATTCTTAGAAAGTGACAAAAAGAGTGGGAATCACTGAAGAAGTTCCTAATTGCTAATCCTAATAATAATTGCTAAATTGCAGAGTTTTGGCACAGGCATCCTGAAGCTTGGAATCATTGGTGAAAAATAATATTTACTGGGCACCAGAAATTTTCAAATAAAGGTAAAACCTAATCTGGATTTGTCTGGTTTTAGCTGTTCAGTGGGAGGGTAATGCTGGGTCTATACAGGCTCCAATCCAAGGAACAGAAAAGGCAGCCACCCAGGTTCCTTGTTTAGGGTGTTATGCACATCCCTCATTGTGGCCAACACTATCATCACACTGCATATGCAAAGAAAAGAAAACACAATCTTTGGGTGTATTACGTGACAGTGCAGAGATCTGAACTACTTGGTAGAAGGCCCAGTTATGAGTATGTCTGGCAATTAAAAATAATTGGGAAGCAGGTTTGCCACTAACTCTTCCAAGAATGCCAGTTATGATATAATGATGTTTCATTAGACATGCTGAAAGCTGTGAGCTCCGTATGGCAATGGCAATTAGGAAGGATCATAAAGAAGGAAAAAAAAGAAGAAGAAAAAGAAACATTAAAAATATCCCAGCTAAGATTAGCATAGCATTTAATGGCCACTTCATTAGCTAATTGATTTCTTATTAGTTACAGGGAATAGCCCAGTTAGGGGCTCTGCACAGCTAATTAACAGCATTTACACAATTAGTCAGTTGCTCATTTTGTAACCAAACATTCTTGGAATCAACTGTGGCTGTGATGCTCTGGGCCATTTGATTAATTTTATTTTATTTTTTGCTAATATTGGCTTAACCTTCAAATAAAAAATTCACTCCCTAGGGCTCCACCATATTTAATCACAACATTATACAAACAGAAAAAAGCTACGTCACACAATCTTAGGACATGAATCGGTTCCTCTTTCTTTTTATTTGCAAGTATTTTTTTTATTGGCCCCATGAAGTCAATAGCATTCAAGAAGCAGAATTGTCTGTCTTCTCTCCTGACAGCTGAGTTTTTGCCCATCAAACATTATTATTATTTTGCAATTGGCAAATGGAACACATACATATTTTTTTGCTTATTTATTGGGAGAAGAATGCAGGAGGTCTGGCTGAGATACTTATTTCTTATGCAGTTGCTTCCTACTGCAAAAGAAATGTATTTAGTAGAAAACTTGCCATTTAATAAAAAGCATGTTTTCACATTAGTTTATACCTCAAATTAAGGGTGAATAAGGAAAATTGCATGATGTTATAAGGGTCAGAAAGGGACAGGCTGGATTTATGTGACACTTTGTTAGCAGCTCTGAGAAAAGTGATGACCAAGAACATAATAAATAACAATAATAGCATTTAATGAAACAAACAAAAAGAAACTTGTCTGTTCATTTTCAGTTTATGGTGGCACTCCATAATCTCCTAGCACCCAATTATTATTCTGGAAAACCCAATTTCCCTTTTGCTCCCCAGACTCCTATGCACCAAGAAGAGCCAAACTCTGATCTCGCTGTAGGCAATAATGATATCCCCCAGATACAGGGACTCTCCTGTGAGACAGAAGCCTTTTAGCATTGATGCATATAGGCTGTTAGCACTGTAAGAAGATGTTGCATATGTGAGCAGAAGGTCAATGTCTTCACATGCCAGTTTTCATCGGCACATTGGGATTCTGTATGAAATTACCATACACTAATTAAATAAACCCAAAACCTCATGATGATCGATCAGGCCAGAGGTGATGCCTAATCATCAATATATTAATTATTATGCTTTGTTTTTTTGATTTTTTTTTCCTTTCCCCTATCTTTGTTTTTTCCTCTTTAATGTTTCCTCACAATAAGCACAAAATGGGAAATTATTTTCATTTACCATTACTGTATTAATTGCAGCTAATGGAAAAACACTCTCTCAGACACATAATGGCAATTATTCTACTTCTCCCTGCTTTTTTTTTTTTTTTTTTTTTAATGAGAATTTATTTTGTAAGTGTGTCTGCAAACAGTGAACTATAATGAATGGTCATTTCAGTGTTGTAGTTTTTTCTCATTTACATAGATAATATGTTCTCTTTCCTCCCACATTGTTTCTTGTTTTGTTGATAATGCACATCTTGTTTAGTTGCTTCAAAGGATTTTGAGAATCAAGAAAACTTCCAAATTACCTAATTTTAAACTTCTAAATTGTGAGCAACATGCATAACACTCACACTGAACTTCTTTGTGATCCTATTAAATACAGCAGAAACACAGCCATGGATTTGTGATTCCAAAGTACTAGTGAAAGTGAGTATTTAGGTGTCTATGGAGTTCTGCTATTAACCTCTACAAGATCAGACAGTGCATTAGAAGGAGAGAAGGAATTAGGGACTGGTTGTCTTATCTCCAGCTTTTGCACTCCAGCTTCTGCTGGACATGGGTTTCTACAGTGTTCATTCAGTTCCTGCAGTTTGCTTCTGTTGGATTACCTGGATGTGTAAACATGTAGCAGCTGCTCATGTATTCCAAAGAATGACAAAAGGTTGTCCACAGTGTTCACAGCTGACAGACACCATTCTCTTGCTTTGCCTTTTCAGGCATAAATGGTACATACTTCCATCCTCCTACCCATTTCAATCAATGAGTATTTCAAAGTATCTTCTCAAAGACTCTCCATTAGAAATGAAGACAAACCAAAATCAATTTCTGAAATTCTTCTCTGACACCAAGATACCTATCCTACAGGAAGCTTCTCCTACATGTGCTTGTGCAGGATTTAGCCAAGAGAATCTGTATAGCAGCACTTGCATGATCCAAGTAGTTGGTCTGAAATGTGAAGGAAAATTGGTGCTCCTCTCCTACTAGCCCTTTCCTGAATGGGAAAAATATATTTCCTCTGCCTATGATAACTTAGAAACCAGTTTTTTATATGATGTCTGTTAAGCTGTGTTACCGTAGTCAACAGTTCTCCACTTGGGCACTGTAAGTACAGTAGAAGCAGCTTACTGATTTTCTGTCTCACGTGGTAATTTTGTGATCTGCATCACCCAGCAGCTTCTTGTGTTTGTTTTTGGTGAGTTTGAAACTCTCACTCCATTAAGAATAAACATACAATTTCTCAGTCAATTAAAAAAAAAAATCAACAATACCCGTGTAGGTATCAGTTGAACCTAATTTGTCCCACCATTTGTTTTCAAAATGCTTGCCTTGTTTTCCAGGAGCTAGAATGGCTGGATTGTTCTTGGTGCTCATGTCAAATTGTCATGATTGTTGGCAAACAAAGAAACAGGTATTTAGCAGGTAATCTGATCTGGTACTTTTAAGCTAGCCTGTGCAGCTCTGTCCCATTGTCCTTACAATGCAGAGATTACTGTGTGTTGGTATTTCAATGGTACAAATATTAAGGATTGTAATTTAACCATCTTTTAGGGAACTGGGGAAATTAAAGGGATATTTTTGGCTCCATCCTATAAAGTGCAGAAAAGTCTGTATCTTCTTGCCTCAGTTTCTCCTTCTGTAAAATGATTATGTTAAAACCCTGACCAGACCACCTTGAAAGTGCACAGAGGATGCAGCATTGCTGTTTATCTCTGTAAGAGTGACTCTCTCAGCTGGCCATCACTTGGTGCATGCTGGCTCTATAGGACACAGTGCCAGCAGCTCACTGTTGGCTCTGTCTGCTGGCACAGAGTGAGGGACATGCCGACAATATTTGACACCACTAGCAGTGGCCAACACTGTGATGTTTCCTCCAGTAGGAGTTATAATTACTCTCCAAGAACTGAAAGAGGAAAAGGTGCTTGCTTCTTCTCCCTTCCCCCCACCCCCCAATATCTTTTTGCTGAGGTTTTAAAATTACTTGGGGAAAAATCACTCAACTTCCATGGTTCACTTCCTGAAACTTAACCCTGTCCCAGTCTATATTCTCTATTTAAAAAGAGAGAGTACAGCAGTTTTTAATGATTAAAGAGATCTGTGTGTGCATGTGACAAGTAGGGTTTTTCATTCTTAGGCTGAAAAATCACGTATTCTCTGCCCAAGAACTGGCTGTGCTGTGCAGTTTCTGGAAAGATATTACTAAACACAATTTTAAAGGTGAAACAACATTATAATGATCATCTCAACTGGTTTTGGCTGGGGCTAGTTTTCTTTGCAGTGGCTAATATGGGGCCATGGGTGTACCTGGGAATTCCCAGATTTTAACCTTTTCCCAATACTCCTCCATGACAACTTGCAATGTAGTCAGCTTTGGCAATTTTTGAGGACCTTTTCAGAGGCTGATTAGGGGTGAAAGAAGGGAAAGTGGGGGGACATTTGAAGCAAAAGTTTGCATGATGCTTGGTTGACAGCTTGAGTGAAACCATGACATCACCTCATCACATACTGTAGAAAAGGTCCTGTTGGAAGGAAGAATTACCCATTCCACAGACACCCTTGAAAATGTCAGACCTGGGACTAGTATCCATCCCAAGAAGCAAAGAAAGGAGTCTAAACTCAATAAAGGACAATGAAACTCTAACATCTCAATTCAGGATAAAACAGAAGATGGATAAGATATGCAAAAACTATTTCTGGACTATATTCTATATAAAATATACAGAGTCAACAAATGATGCATTAAGACTGACAGCACAAATATATGCTGACTTCCCTTCCAATGACTCTCTTACCACACTGTCTCTCCCTGTAATACTTTCCTTCACTCTACTGATATAATCAATGTCTGAAAAAAATAAAATAACAAAAGAGAGAGGGTAAAAAAGAATTTGGGATTTAACTCTGCTCGGCAGGAAAGTCAGTGATGAGCAGAAAAGCCCAATGATTCTCAGTGCAGCATACAGAAGGTTGCATGGCATGATGCTAAATGGGTATATAGTAGAATGGAAACACATAAAAGTGAAATAATTATCTTAGGGTACAAGCTGACTGTTGTGTAGGTGAACAAAGAAGGAGGAAATCGTTCTACACTCTAAGGAAGGTCCCACATGGACCTGCTGTGCTTCACACATACTTGCCAAGGAATGGCCATTGCTCCAACATGAGCAAAATCAGCATGATTTCAACCTTTAATCCTGCAGGAGCTGAGTCGTAAAGCTGCCTGGATACACACAAAACTTCATCTTTCTGCTGAATTGATCTCTTCTACAACCTGTGAGAAAAGGAAGGGAATTGAGCCTATTTCGTAGCTATGCTTGTCTGAAATTAAACCATATGTTTAGGGAGGACTTGAACAGCCTAAATCCCAGAGGGCAACCCAGCACCTCAGCATGGAATATTCCCAAAGACTCCCACTGAGGAACAAGAGATCCTGCTGGCAAGCAACCAGATGGGGAGTGTGTTGGGCAAGGAATGAACTTGTCATCCCTTAACTCCTCTCTGAGGGCTCTGAGAAGTCTGATGCCCATCTCTATCAGCTTAGCCCTGGTTGCCCCCTACATCCTCATGTTCCTCATCCAGCCCAATAAGTGATGTAAGAGGAAACCCAAAATGACAGAAGTTCTTGATGACCAAGGAATGAAGTCTTACACTTTTTACGAAATCAGAAGGTGCAGAGTTTCATGCTCCTTAAAAAAAAAGCCACACTAGAATGAATCTAGGTGGTCAGCAGAGGAGAATGTAGTGCCAGGGAAGGCTCTCATCCCTGCTTCCTGGTTGCTTCTGCTATGCCTAGCATTTGTGACCCAGAACTGCATGTCTCCAGAGGCCACAGAGAGAGTGAAGATGCACCCAAATGCTGTCCAGAAGTGAGCTGTTGGTGAGGTAAATGGCACTGGGCAGACTGTTTTTGTTTAAGGGACTTTTTGTCTCTCTTGTGGAAAAGAAAGGCTGCTTAACTAGTCTCAGAAGTAATCATAGCAGATGGAAACTAGTTTCTTTGAGATATGGGCTGCTTAGGCTGGTCTGAAAGGTATTGAACTAAACAACAACAAAAGGACAAGCTGGCAGAGGAAAGAGAAAGCAGAAAAATCAAGAAACCCAGAACAAAATTAATCAAGGTGCCAGAGACCTGAAAAACTGAAGAAAAGTCTCTAATTGCTTCCAGGATTGCAAGGATCCCAGTAATAAGCAAAAGGAAAGGGACTTGCTCACTGATTAGTGCACACACACTCCACTTGGTATTATAAGCCACCGGAAGGAAAATTGACATGACTGGAATGTTAAAATCAGTGGTACCAAACTTTTATTCAAGGACTGACGGAATTTGCATAAAAGAACAGAGAAAGAGTCTACATTGAAAATAGGAACAGCTGCCTCTGAATCACTGCCAAGTACTCTTAAATGCTTATGGGCTGTTGTTCCAAAACATAAAGCAGAAGACGGGGAGCTGCTGGTGCCTTTTGCTGACTGCCAAATCACACTAGAGAGCAGGATGACTGGCTGCCTAAACACCCTTCTATCAGGTGTAGGAAAATAAAAGCTGGGCTATTGTGAAGGATTTCAGTCTGAATGACACATGTTGTAAGTCTCGTGCTGCCAAGTACTGAAATACCCTTGAAACTTTGCAAAATTATAGGTAACAATATTCCAGCTCAGAAAGGGTAGCAACTAACACAGGACAATTTGTTGAGGCCAATGGGATCTGGCCTCATCTTAACAGACAGAAGCTGAGCTGAGAAGTAGAAGTCAGCAGCTGTGCAGGCTTGGATTTACTATGTCTGTTTATGCAAACAACATAAAGTTCAAATTAGCACTAAATTCACTTAGAGTTTCTAAATGTCCCATTCCACAAAAAAAGTATAGTTACGATATGAGTCAGCTTAGAAGATCTGAAAAGGTAAAATATGAAAGATTGAATTATTTTGTAATTTTTTATAAATTACCCAAGTGCTAAAAACAAAAAGTCAGTAGAGGAGGTTTAAAAGCAGCCAAGTGCATAAGGGAAGAGAAAGCATTCATAGCAATTAAAAAACAGTATATTGAAAAAAAGAAAAGTGAATATCAGGAAGGATAAATTATGAAATTAGGAAAATTAATGAGGAAAGAAAAAGGATACTAAGGGAAAACTATAGCCAGCAGAATATAAGGCAGTGGAAGGAGTTTTTGACCATCTAAAGAGGAAAAGGAATCTCAGTAAAAGTGTTTCACAAATGACTTAGATATGGAAGAACTGTCAGTAAGAGACTGAAATATTCAATAAACCTTTCTATATCCTGACTGGAGGAAGAGAGAAGAAAACAGATTGTGTACTTAAGTCATGCAATAATAATAAAATAAGTCACTTTTTCTCAGTGTCTAAAGATAGTGTTAAATTACAGTTACCAAAATAGTACTTTTCATATTATCATGTCCAAGAGTTTCAGGCTGTGAGCTAAGAAGCATAATGGATCATTAATGCTGAGTTTCAGCAAATTCTGGGAAATAGAAAGATTTCAGAAAAAAAGCAGGTGCACTCATATTTAGAAAAAGCAGAAGAGATACCTCAAGTAATCAAAACTGCTGTATAGCATTCCTTGACAATGCAATGGAAGAGCATATATGGAACCAGATTAATAATAATTTAAAGGAGAAAATTTCATTAATAATTATTTATAGAAGAATTTTGTCAGACTAGCTCAGGATAAATTTTAATGTGATTACAACTTTGGTTTATAGAAGCAATAGCATTTTCAGTGTAATAAAATTCCAGCACTATTGCATATAGGACCACATATCTTGAATAACAAGTAAGAATGTTATAAATTCAATGTCACACAATAAATAGACTGAAAGTGAATTCAATGGTGTGTCCAAATCTGATTGTAAACAGGTAGTTTCCTTCAAGAAGATACATTCCCAAGGTTGTTTGTTTGGGAGATTTTTTTGTTTGTTTGTTTTTTTAGGCTTTTTTTTTGGTATTTTTTTTTAATGAAGCTTTCCCATTTTTAGCAATAATTTGAGGATTGATGATGGAGTTCCTAACAGCTGAGACAATGATTTGGAGAGACAGACACTGATACAGAGAGAAAATGTTAGACCAGGCCAAAGCAGAAGTGTTTTGGGATGACTGAATGTGAAATGGCCAGTCTGGGAACAGAACATGCAGTTTGCACTTCCAGGAGAGAGCTCTGCTTAAAGTAGAAAATTTTAGGAATGGTATTTCTATTTGTGGCCAGGAAAGTCACCTAAGCATGACCTCCCAGCATGGCACTAGGGCCAGAAGGACTAAATCTTCTCCTGCTGGTACAAAAAAAAAAAAAAA